>LQNS02276883.1:7914090-7926744 GCA_001587735.2 Parhyale hawaiensis | reverse complement strand
ACATCAGTAGCCAAGCGGACCGCTTGTTCTGATGTTGATCTTACATGTGGTGCAATTTGATGAAAATCGCTTCAGTTATTCACGAGCTATTAAGTGCCGAAGTTGTTAAAGAAAGCAATGGGCGAAAATTCTCTGAAGCTCCCTCTTAAATAGCGATGTTATGTTGTTTTGTATTGAGCTGTCAATATTTTGCGTTTCTTGCCTTGTTGCCCAAACTTTTTGAATGTTCTACGCACTATTGCTGGAGCGGAGTTTTCGTATTGCAATCATCACCTTAGCTCTAAAGAGATTAGTTTGCTATTGTGGGGTAGTTTTGACCATGTTATTTCTCGAAACCCATCTTACCAACCCACTGCATATACAAATTTGGAAAAATATAAATAAGTACAGTATGATGTATTGTTTTCTTGAGCAAAATTATATTAGGATCAATTTTTTATCTTCGATAAAAAAATATGGTTAATATACCGCTATGGTCAAACGTTGACCTGATATACTTATCCTATATGATAGAAAAAAAGACGAAACAATGTTAGTGTTACCCTTCAAGGGTCATATAGGATGGGCCATAGGGTTAGGTGTGGTTCGCTCTATGGGGAGCAGCGCCCCCACGGGGTTGGTGTAGGTTACCTTAGCCATTAGCAAGGCCTTCGGGACGTCTGTCTTTCGTGCCCACTTTGCTTCCTTCCTGCTTTCGTACTCCTGCTGATCTTACTTTCATCTGTTCTCCCTCTTCTTTCCCGACTTGCTGTTCCCGTGCGCGTTGATCCACCTTCTTGCATGAATTCCACCATTCTGTCGACATACTACATGTCCCTTCCTTTTCTTCTCTTGACTCACCATCGTTGTGTCTAGGGAGACTGAGTCAACTTGTATAATAACAATAAAATTAGTGTTACTCCTATAAGCAGAAACGAACAGAAGGCCAAACTTATTTCTGTGGTCACAGTTACTTGACGGATTTGATTTGCAATAGTACATCGGACGAGGTGCCTCCATATTTCTGCTAATGATCTAAGTTTTGTCGGCTGTACTGTCAACTGCCCGCATATATCACAGTGCTCAGTTAATTTCCTCTCGTACAGATAATAAAGCTCCACTGCGCGGCCACATTGTTTCCCTCATTTGTCTACAGGTAGTTAAACGCGGACCACACGTATAATCATCTCACGTTTATGCTGCTGTTGGCCGTAAAGCTGCTCTGCTGTGGTGCGCATACCGTGCTCAGGTCCGCCTCGTTTACAGTCGCGCAAAATTTAAGACTCGGTCGGAAGTACAAATTCTAATGAACGCTAATCTGTATTTTGTCGCTGAGGGCTAAATGGAAAGTAATGTTCTTGCCAGGGTTCATTGCTTCAAGACTGACCTTTTAAATTGTCTAACTTTAAAGAATATATATTTGTATTAAGAACACGTCTGAATATTTGCAATTATGCAAAGGATTTCCAATGGGAGAAATTCTTGAGACTTGACTTGCGAAAATGTTGCCCGACATTCAAGTTTACGAGCCGAGTTTCTCCGCAAGAAGTCGGTTCATTGCCTCTCGCTGCCGCTTGTATGTGAAGTTCGAGAGGAGAAATGGTTGAGAGCAGAGTGGCGTGATACGCTCGAAGCGCGGAAGCTTTCGGGGCCTATTGCAGTTTTGATCCTGTTTTTGGTTGAAAATGGAAGTATGTACTCTTTTGGGTTATCCTATTTTCATCTAGGTTGTACTCGTTGATTGAACATGGGAGCAGCGGGATAATTATGGCTCATCGTATTTCGATTCAGTTTGGGATCTGATTGAGAATAAAGGGAGAAAAAAAAATATTGGTCTTTGATTAAAAAAATGGGGAATGAATATTGGTTTGGTTTATGGTATTGCGATTCGACTTGCACGCTTGGTATAAGAAATAACAGACGTACACTGTTGAGTTTATAAGCAGTAATAAGCATTATACAGTTTGCTGTTCGCCAAAAAAATAATGGGATTTTCGTTTTGGGTTGATTATTTATCCAAGTTGTACTGTTAGGCTGAAACTCTTGGATTCGTCACCTCGTATGCCAGATGACGGTACACTGCTTGGCCAAAAGTCATTCAGGCTGAACTGTACAACAATAAACTAATACCAACTTTATGCCCCTATTTACAGATTTTGCGGATTCGTTTATTGTTCCAAAATTTACATTTAGTTGTATAGAAAGAAGTTGCAGTGATATGAATGGTTTATTCAGGAACTGGTGCCCTATTTTAATGCATGTTCTGGAATTATCCGCTGCATGGATTTACAGAGTGGTGAATATGTTCTACTTTTAATTCCATGCAAACAACATTTTGAACTTATTTCTGAGGTGCTCCAATAGCAACAAAATCCATCAACGGTCACTACCTCATTTTCCTGAAGTGTGATTCAAGCACCTGCTATTGCCATTTGGGACCAGTTGCGTTTGATGAGACTCTGAAGATCTTACTGTTTTTTGACGCTTTAATTATGACAGGGCTGAACTTCTACTTGTAAATGATGTCCCATCAAACATTGCTATTTTTCGTGTTTACAGCGGAAACTGAACGCACGTTGTATTGACGTCTGACTGCTCTTCACTATTTAAGATTATAATAAACTACTACTCTGATTTCTTTTGTAAAATGGATTGTGTACTACATATTGCTTTGTCACCAAGATAGCTCACTGTTCTTTCGAGACATGGACTTTGTGAATGGTCGTTGATGGCTCTTCTGCCCGCGAGATGGATCGAGCTCGAGAATTGTACGAAGAAATTTTACGAGAGAAAAACAAAGTCAAGGGATGCGATGCGAACGACGTGCCTGGGCCTGAAATATATAAATACGGACTCTGCTCTCCCTACTCTGCCGCACCTCTCTTATCTGCAGAGTCAACTCTACGTTACCTGTGCTCTTCTCTCCAGCCCGGTGAAACTAACTGGTCCGAAACTAGGTTGGATCGCAGCGATTTAGATTGCCCAGCAGCCATCAATGATGCATTTTCCGTGTTCAGTGATAATGTGACGTTGTCTTCCCAGTTTATGCGTCCTCTGAACGGCAACATCAAATTCGAAATGTTACCGGATGTCATCGTGCCGTCCATTGATTTGTCCATGAGCCCTGGTTTACCGATGGCTAGCTCTTCATCGCAAGTGCTTGCTCCCAGCTCTTCCGATCCTTTTCGACTGGAATCAAGTGGTTTCCTTAGAAATTTAAGTTCATCCGATAGCAATGACTCAGTAATTGAGCTATCTGGCCTTAGCAGCTACAGTATCGACAATTCCGATGATTTGGATTCTGTTAGTGGACACTTTGTACTGTCCTCCTCCACTGACGGTTTGCGCATCAAGTCGGAGACATACAGAGGCAATTACTACTGCTTCATGAACAAGACTGGGACACAGTATCACCCGCTTATGGGAGGTGGTGGAGGTTCCAACGTCCCACTTCATTTCCTAGACGCCATCCATCGCGATGTGGCCCGGGACTTGAGCGACATGAGTGGTGGTATCCTGAGTGTAGAGCTCTTTGCATCATTAGCACCTCAATCATCTTCGAACGTGTCTCGAATATTGTTGGAAGATGATCACCACAACCTTCAGTCATATTCCTGCGATTCTGGAAGTGACACAGAGATATCGCCTTCGTACACGTATCGTCGTTCAACGCCACGTGTTTCGATTGCAGAAGCAGGGACAGATGATGTGCCAGCCTTTCCTTCACCGCTCAAAGTTTCAGCTATATCAGATATGGAGTCTTCAAGTGGATCAACCATTTATGACAATGCTAATATTTTCTCAAATGAAGAACATGTTTTGGAACCGGTAGCTTCAGTTTCTTGTGGGAGCCTCTCGGAGACTGACACCGTCGAAGATACTGTATGCGTGTCTTTCTTCAAACCATCTCTAAATCCATCGGCTAACGCTTGGTCCAAACACTCAGTCTCCAGCAACCGTGCAGATGACGCTACTTTTCCTTTTGACTCATCCACAGTTTTGCCTTCATCTTCGGCAGTGCAATGCGGGGCTATATTGAGCACCGACGCCACTGAAGTTTCTTCTTTTCCCTCGTTAAGTCCGTCATCGGCTGTCGCAGCTGACAAAGTCCACTGCCTTGGTGACACCTTGCCGCATGATACGTCTGATGCTGTGGCCCTGCTGTGCAGCGTTCCTATGTCCGTCTCTCGTATGGACGACTCTGGAAGAACTCTACCTGAAGAAACAAACGGTCTAACATCACTTGGGAATCGGACTGGCAGACCTTGCTTGGTTGGGACTACTACTAGTACTACGAGTGAGACGCACGAGTCCCTCGATAACTCTCTTGCTGGTCGGCCGCCTTCAGCAGGCGAATCTCATCCTAGTCTTAAAACTGGTACAGTTGAGAGGCGTTTTGTCACGGAGCACAACTTTTCAATCGACAAAGATGCTTGCCCGAGAAGAAAGACGAGCGTGTGTTCGTGTTCTTCCTTCGTGCCTTCGCAGTTACTTGTTTGTTTGGACTCGAACGAAGCCGTTGACCGGAAACCTAGAAAGAAAGTGATTAGGCCTCACGAATGCTGCTCTAGCTGCGAGTGGAACACCCCTGTAGCGAATTCGTCTAGGCTTGTAAATAATGAGTTAATTTCTTTGGCTGTAAAAGAGAAAGCGAAACTCTTCGTTCCCATCAAGCAAGCATCATCTATTTCTGGGAAATATGGCGTTGAGCTTGGCGGAAATTTCGAGAAATTTCATGGACCATGTAACACGACATGCCTAAGTTCCTGTGGACCTTTTGATTTGGACGAAGGTCTTGGTGTAATCAATGGGGGTTTGGACGGATCGTTTCATCTTACTAGTGGAAACAAGTGCCTAAATTCTCATTCCCGCTGCACCCAAAACTGGGCACGAGGCTTTTCGGATCCTGAAGTTTCCAGCCCTTCAGTTTCAACGGTGGGCCCGCGCCACAAACTAGCTTCCAGTAATGGGGCGCGACATGGCTCCTCTCCTCAACGCAAAATCCTTTCTAAAGAGACCAGTGACAGAAAACTTACGTGTTGTGACGCGTGCACTAAAGCTCCTCGAAGTGGACTTACCCATGGAAAAAACTTTCATCAAAACAGTTCTTTTCATACGGAAGGCTCTTGTACCAAAGACTGTAATGCATTAAGTGTGTCTTCTAGTTGTGGTATCTCCTGTACAAAAGATATGAAACTTTTTATTGCCACTGAAGCGGACGTTGCTGCGAGAAACACCACTGTTTGCAATCATTTCAGCGGAAGTCAACCGGACGCATACTGCGGTGACTCGTGTACTAAGGATTTTTGTTGTAAAAGTGATAGTAACTGTCTTGGTAGTGTCAATACCAAAGATTTCAAGAGTGTCAGTAGTTCTTCAACTATTCGTTGTGGAAATGATGAGCAAAACAAGTGCAACCCAAGTGATAACGACGTTGTCAGTGGTGATAATACTTGCAATAAAAGTATTCCTCGTCGAAATGACACTTACGACGATCCTTTTAGTGATACTGTTACCCAAAACGAGCACGTGCGGGAGCGGCCGCAGGGTAGATTTACCGCTTCAGGCCCCCAGCACCACACTGCCTTAGGGGGCAATGACGAGGAGGATGGTGCAGAAAATTTGTGCCGTGGTACATTTGCTAAGAATTTACCTTACTGCTGCACTGTCGCCACCATGCAACTCATACTACAGCTGCAGTCGAACCTCAGAGGTATTTCGTGCGTTATTTTTGGTGCTAGCTAACTCCTCCTTCACTTGTAGACACACTCTGGTTTCATGTCGGTTTGCACAATTTATGTTACTTTCTGTCAAATTTTGCAAACTTAGCACTGCGAATCGCATTCTGTCGTGGGGATTTATGGATTTCAGCTGGATGTGGAATTGATTTGGGTCGACGATATGCAGAGTTTCTAGCAATGTATATGAGTATTTTATTTCGAGTGTACCTTTTCAGGCCCTGAGAAGGGGAGTCTGGAGAACACACTTGGGCACCACTGGCGATATAGCTACTCGATCGCATATCTGTTGCTAGGAATCCTCACTTTGCCTAGCGTACGAGTTTATTGTCAAACATCTCTAAAAATCTAAAGTTCATTTTTGAACTCGTTTAGTTATTTTCTTTGTGTAACTTGACTACTATTTAGTCAAGGATAATGAGACTCTACTAGATTAACTCGCGGGGCGGGGCCAAGCTGCAGTGCACCATGGGTAATGAGGCTTGTGACGTCACAAAATTCAAGTACCTACGCTAATACGCAGCTATTTTACATTGTTTCTCCATCATTTCATTTGGGCCTTCAGAGTGTCCTACATGTCCCACAATCTTTATAGTTTCACAAAAACGTGTATCAAAGCATCTACGAACTTTTTTAGCTTTTGTGAAGGATAAAATTTATCATTATTTTGGAAAGTCTGTGTAAAATGTGGCCCTAAGTTGTGCCGTTGCGTACGCGTCGTTAACAGATCCTCCGCTTCTGAGTGTGAAAACTACGGCAGCATTGGAAAAAATATGAATTTACCGTTCGCCAGTTTCAGCAACATACATCGTTCCAAAAGACAGTTATAGAGTGGGAAATTCGGTTAGGTAATCTTTTTCGACGTTAGTTAACGCGACCCTTAATTAACTTATACTGCTGTTACGCACGCAGCGTATAAGTAGCTGATGTTTTTTTTTTTTATTTTACCGAGCAATTGTATGGCTTCTGCGTATTATTAGTCCAGGCTTTAGGGGGGTGCCGGTGTACATTTCTCTTTCACGGCTCTACCACGTATTTTCCTATTCCATATGATGAGGACATTAAAAAAAGTCAGGTAGACCGTACGCGACTAGTACATTTTTGAGGGGGGGGGGGCATGGCGGGCCCAAAATTATCAATTGTAGACCGATTGATCTGTAACTTGCTCAGAATATGTATTTTTAAAAAAAGAAACAAATTTTTTTTCAACAACTTTTTTGATTTAGGCCTTAGTTTTTGAGATATTGGGGTTTATATTTAAATATGTATGTATATTTTGGAAATTTCAAACGAATAGCACTCAATGAGTTTTCATGCTAGAATAAAAACAATGACAGTTTGGAGTCCTTTAAACATCCCCAATAAAACTATAGAGCCGGATTCTCCATTTTTGCTCCCATAATATTGTTTTTTATCACAGCTCAGAACCTAATCCCATAAATGTTTTTCATCTATATTTTAGTTAGCGATCGCAACGAAAAAGAAAATGAATCCAACTGTGATAGAAAATATTATAAGAGCAAAAATGGAGAATCCAGCTTTATAGTTTTATTATGGATGTTTAAAGGATTCCAAAACTGTCAATGTTTTTATTCTAGCATGAAAACTCACTGAAAGCTATTCGTTTCAATTTCCCAAAATATACATATATATTCATATATAAACCCCACTATCTCAAAAACTAAGGCCTAAATTTAAAAAGTGGTAGGAACAAAGTATGTTTCTTCAAAAATATAGATTCTGAGCAAGTTTCAGAACAATCAGACCACACTTGATGATTTTTGGGCCCCGTATGCCCCCTCAAAATGTACCAGTTACGAAAGTTCTACCTAAGATTTTTTTAATGTCCTCATCATATGAAATAGGAAAATACATGGTAAAGCCGTGAAAGAGAAATGTACACAGAAACCCTCCCCCCCAGAGCGTGGACTGTATCTATAGCCTTTTACTTTCATATTACTTCACCGGAAGGAAAGTAATTTGTTTCTCTGATGCTAAATGTTTTCACAACAAATCTTGGTAAATCCTTCTTCTATCCCGGCGTGTTTAATCACACGCATCTGATCAATTTTTTTGTCGCAGCGGTTTCAAATTCTAGAGTTTAGCAGGTCATCTTAGAAGACAAGAATAAATTGAAAACATGAAGGTTTTCAGACATATGATTCCATCTTCAGAATGCCATATTACTCTCGGTTAAAACTCACTTGATTGCATGTTAAAGACGATTAACTCCAAAAGTGCTTCTGACACATGCGGGCATTTGCAGGGTTTACTTCATGTGCTCTTTTAGCAGCCATTTAACCAACGTTCTTTCAAAATTTTATCCTTCAGGAAGCTAAAAAAGTTCGTAGATGCTTTGATGCATGTTTTTGTGCAACTTTAAAGATTGTAGGACACTCTGGAGGCCCAAATGAAATGATGGAGAAACAATGTAAAATAGCTGCGTATTAGCGTACTTGAATTTTGTGAAGTCAGAAGCCTCTTTACCCATACAGCTACAGCTTGGCCCCGCCCCGTGGGTTAACCTTGTAGAGTCTCATCATCCTTGCTAGTTAGTTATTTGGGGTTTAATAGCTCTCCTTACCCACAACTAGTGTGATCCAAGGCCATTTAAGAAACGAGACGGGTGATCGACATAAGTCGACGCAAGTCGTTAACAGATTAATAAGCAAAGACTGTAATTTTGTTACTATATCACATTTGCATTTTAGTATTTCATGCACGTTACAATTTTGGCCTCTGCTACAGTGCTGTCTCGTTTACTTATCCCTGCCCTACACTGCCAGGCGCGTGCTCAGGACAGCTCTCTCTATCCACATGCAATTATTTATCTAAGGCTCCCGCCGACATCGACATACTTGACGTCCGGCCGGCCGCGTGTTGCGTACGTCTTCCCTTGCCATTGTAGCGCTGCGCTCTGTTCCAGTTAACTTATAGCCTCCTCTTCCCTACCTCTGCTGCAGATGCTCTCCCTACAGCTGCTCTAGATCTCTGGGGTGGTGTGCCACTTAATTCTGTATGGGTTGTCGCTGTAGTACCTAGGGACCACAACCCTCACAGCTGCCGTATGCGCGCCTCTGTCAAATTATGTTGCGCGTCGTGATGGCTGTACAAATATCTAACTCAACCATGTTGTTCCCATAGTGTGTCTTGCTTGTATGCTAGATACGAACTTTTTAAGTTCCTCCCGGGAGGCTTCAGCGACGTATTCATCCACACTTACTTAAATTTATGAAAGCGTTTTTGATGCTGGCAGTCAAATTTATTCTTCCAAACCTTGCAACACCACCGGAATGAAAATCCAGTGTTTCGCAAAGAAACCTTGCCCCCCCCCCCACCAAAAAAAAGAGAGATCTTCTTAGGGCGTCTCAGTGAACTAATTAGGTTTTGAATATATAATCTTGGTTAATTTCACTGAACTTACGATTGTTACGGTGTATTTCCAGTCTCTGAACTTGCCATGAAAGGTGACTCGTTTATAACTAATAGTTGAGCCTTATAGCTACTGGCGGTAACTCGCTGCATCTCCAGATGATACTATCGTTTTTTTTTTTTTAACACCAGCGCGTTGTTTCTTTGTCCGAAAGTTTCAACATTTTCATTGCCAAAGAAGTTGTGCTAGTCATTTTTTGTTACGTACATTTTGAAGCTATAGTGCTAGTGAGCCATAAATCCAAAAAATATATATATTTTCTTCCAGCATTGAAAAATATACTCTTACTTTAGCCGAGCTTTCCTATAGTGTTTCCTAGTGAAAAGCTTTAACGGCCGCACACCGACCGCACCGCAAGTTGAGCGATACATTGTGCGTATAAGGCAGCCTTAAAATATCTCAGGTCTGTGTAAAAATGTATGATGGGATCAATCATGCGCTAAATCTGCACAAGCGATCGGGGGAGATAGGCCTGTAGCAAAATTGTCATGTTTATTTTTTCGTTATATCATCTTCTGTATAGCTTGTATAGGGAATATAAATAATTCTCGGTTCCAATGCCTTCGCTTGTATCAATCCAAATTTTAGATGATTTTGAAATATTTGCAAAGCCCTAGATGTACAGGGTAGTAGTCATAGTCAATTGTGCTACCAAAAGGGAATACTTAAAATTTATTTATTAAAAATTTAAAATTAAAAATTAAAAATAAAATAAATAAAAAAAATAAAAAAATTAAAATTTAATTTATTTTAAGCTAAGGGAAATGGTAGCACAATTGACTATGACTACTACCCTGTACATCTAGGGCTTTGCAAATATTTCAAAATCATCTAAAATTTGGATTGATACAAGCGAAGGCATTGGAACCGAGAAAATAAATATATACGGATTAGTTAATCACTTGATGTCATTTGTTGTATAGGGAAGTACTGATGTCCAGGAAGTAGCCGCTATCGATGCGACTTTTTTTTATGAACCTACCGTTACCATCGATGATTCTCTTATACGCTAGCCGTCTTACCTTCCTTACATAATATAGGTATCACCAATGGTGGTTATCTTTTTTCTTGTACAGCCTGAATGCATTTCACGCTGTGGTACTGCAATATTAAAATTCCACACACTGGAAGAGCTTTGCTGTATACCCAGGTGTTATGTCCTTGACATACTTGTCCGAAATACGCACTTCGCGGTCTTCCTTAGGAAAACGGCGCTGGATACGTTGCACGTTTGGTGCAAGATTGCTTTCTATGTCGTGAAAACTGTACTAAAATTTATGGAGTTGCAAATCATGCAAGTTCCCGTAATAGTATATAAAACGTTGCAAAAGAAATATTCTGCAAAGACGGGGAAGAATTACCGTAATTTCTTTGTCCACAGAGCAGTTCACGGTGCTACAGGATGAGCTGGAGAGGCGACGGGAGGAGTGTGTCCACCTGCGGACGGTGCTGGCCACCCGGGCCACCGAACTGCGGGCCCTGTCCTCCCAGTCTTACGAAGGACAGACGGACCTCCTGAACGAGGACGGAGAGTTGGCTGTGGCTTACCAAACCCAGAAGCAAGTCAACAAGTGAGTTGCCTGTATTAGTTCGCTAGCGTTTCATTCTAGCGCCCATCATCTTCTATTTATAACTTTGAGCCCCAACCCGATTTTACCAGTTTTTTCAATGTGCTCACACAGTCCCCGCATAATTTAGCTCTTGCTGGCCATGTCGGAACCAACGTCATGGTAAAAGTCCCGCTCCTGTAGATAAGGTGCTGGACTATTCGGCCTTTGGTTTCATTATTCTGCTTTAAGGTCTTGCATTATATTTGGCTTACCCTTCATAGGGAATGCAAGGCTTCTTGTCATGACGTCACTAGAGGCCTTCTTCGCAGTGCAACAGTCCCGAGTCGCATTCCCCCTGTACTCCTCTTATCTCCTTGTTTTAAGTCTGAATTTTCGTACCGGGTAATCTCCCCCTTGCATGTGTTATTTGCGATGCTTAGCATTACGGCTTGTGACGAGAGTGCCACTCTCGGGAGCGACAGTCACCTAACACTGACTGAAGCTAGTGAGCTACCTAACGGATGTGTAAATTAACAAGTAATGAATGCTGGTCTTTGCTACGAAGTCGTCACAATTGCAGTAACTATCACTGCGATAGCCCGATCCATTCCATGAGCATTTTGTTAATAGTAAGCCCCTTGAAGCCGTCCTGCACACAGCGATCCTTAACGGTCCATTAGCGTTGCTTTGAGGTGAAAACGATTTCGACCGCCTTTTCCCTGTCAGCCAGTTGTAGTGAAAAATTAGTAAGTTTCAATGGAATAAATACGAGGCTTTGCGGTAGCATGGCCGGGAGAGCGATTGATGCTGACAGGCTTCATTAGAATTAAAGCCGCGTTGATAACGTACACGATAAGAAGCTAAAGCAAGAACGAACGAAACAGCTCAGTGCCGCCATGGGGCCCAGAAGCGAGTAAGTGTGTTGTCTAGACGCGTCGCTCTCCATTGATAATCAGGATATTTTTGCTGTAGCTTTGAAGACCAATGATTTCTTTCCATTTCTGAAAAAAAAACATTAACTTTATTTATTTTAAAGTGTTTAAATACAGTTTTTTTTTATCGTGGTGGTACCGCTGCTTCTAAACGGTTATATTGCTGATGCAAGTGGCACTGTAAATCCTGTTTAGTCCTTAATCAGTGTAAGATTTCATTAGTTTTGCTCAGTATAACGCGGGCTCGCCATTTGCTCTACGCTTCGAACCGGTACGATGTCGCACAATTGCCGGTATTCTCGCTCGTTTCTTTCATCATGTGTGGATATTTGGAGTAATCTTGATGGTTCTGCCTTTGTTGGTGATGGCAGCTTTAAATACTTAGTAAATAGAGCTATTCTGTGATCTTTAATTCTCTCTCTTTCTTCTCTTGCTGGGTTGGTTGCTTGGGGGTTGACAGCCTTCTGGAGTTTTCTTCCGTTCTCACGTCGCCAGCCTAGTGTATTTTCAATAATAAAGAATATGCACTGGGTCTCTGCTGGATACTTCATACATTTCATTGTTGCCAAAACTTTGCAAGTTAGAGTATGTGTTTGTTTCCTTTATTTTCTACCGGTAATGGAATAGTTTCTTTGGTTGTTTCAGTTGGTCAGGAATAACTTCTAACCACTAGACAACTGCAGAGCATAAATACAGTACTTACTCACGTTCGTCCGTTACAGCGACTTACGTAGAAAAAAATTAATCTTTCCTATAACTTTTCGACTAGTAGAACTGAATCATGTTTGTGCTTTTTGCACTTGTTCGCCAGTTTTTTGTTTTCTTTTGCATCGGCAGGTGTTTATTGCTGCACGATGCGATATTAGCCATCCTGCCCAGTATAATAATATTATAATAACTAGAGCACTCTGAGAGCGCATACCTCCGCCAAGTGAGCCAACGGTAGCAAAAATTCAAATTGGCTCTGAAACCATAATTTTCTTTGCATAAACTCCAAAATCTTATCATTTGTGCCTTTTTAT
>LQNS02276883.1:7875618-7898544 GCA_001587735.2 Parhyale hawaiensis | reverse complement strand
GATATTTTGTAGAAATATGTTAAATACGTTCCTTAGGGCCCCATCAAAAGATTCATTAACCTACTCTACATGGTTAACCTTTATTTTCAAAAAATGAAAATCGTTCTCTTATTTTGCCCGCTAGTGTATGTGTAATCATTGGTGCGCGATCGATATTGACCGATATAAGCTGTCTTTGGGGGTACCATCTGCAATTTTTTGACGACGGCTCTTATCATCTGAACGTAGTTGTTGTTGATATTATCGTCTGTTGTTTTACTTGTTTGTCAGTGTACTTTACATCTTGTTCTATCGGCTGGTAGCAATTATGGGTGACTTTATTGCTCGTTACTATGCGTGGCGTCTTTTAATAGTATCGTCTGCACTGTACTATTACTATTGCTGCCCAGTATCATCTGGTCCTTCCCTCTCGTGGTATCATCTGTATTCTCTACTACTGGCTCCCATCACCAACACTGTATTAGTATTGGCCGCTATCATCTGGTGTGTCCTGTTCCGCGTCACAAGTTCCTTATCTGTTCCATGGCTGGGAACGAAGATGAGGCAGTTTGCAGCGTTATCTGCCTTATCGTGTCCCTGCAGGTGTTGCTGATAAGACCCCGGCTGTGTTACGTATTGCTGCTGCCACCAGTCTTGCGCCAGATATCCGTATACTTTGTACCGTGTGTACCGAGTCTTGTGTATCGGGTTCTGTTTGTAGCTAGTAAGCTGTTATTTTGAACCTCCTGAATTTTTTGAGGAGGATTCGTCTATCCATCGAAGGCTTGAATGTTATATTTATTATACTATAAATTTAATTCTTTTTTTTTTTGCTGAACTCGTCTGATTAGGTATTACCTCCGTCAAGAAGGTTGCGTCTTTCCCGGAGTTTGTTATTCTGTCTGTTTGGTTCGCTGTCTGTTAGAGGCATAACTGAATTAGTTACGGACGGATCTTCATGAAATGCACAGGAACTGCTTGGAATGTCGCGATGGACAGATAACTAAATTTTGGTGCTGATGATCTCTTCGTTTTGTCTCGTTGTCTGTCAGTGCTGTCTTTTAGCTACACAACCCAAAAATTTGTGGACGGATCTCTATGATATTCACTAGAACTGTTGGGAATGTCACCAGAAGCCGATGATTGAACTTTGGTGGTGATCCCGAAAAAGTCCTGGAAGCTGGACCATTTGAAATCTTGTTAACATTGCGTTGCTGGGCGCGCTCTCAGAGTGCTTCTCTAATTCATTAGAAAACTCCGCTTCCCCCGAGAAAAATCTTTCTAAACAGATGCTGTATCATTATATAGAAGGTGTTATATTCTGTAGCCCTAAGGAGGAGATGCCATATATTACCTACCTCATGACTTTGCTAGTCTCAGGGGACGTATGCCTTTCTGTGCCTCCCTGGGCTCGCTAATCAAGCGAAACCTGTACGAACTGGCAGTCCCAGTGGCTGGCCCAGAGAAACAATAAATTACGAAAAATCAAAGAAACCGTCCGACAGTTGAACTCGTCAAATAGCGACGACCGTTGAATGTACGTTATACTGTGCCGCCTGCGTATGGGCACACGAGACTTACTCATGACTATTTGCGAATGGGGCTGCCGCAGCCCTATTGCAACGATTGCGTCGTACCTCTCACCGTCGTACATTTGATGGCCGAGTACCCTACCTTCTCCAACGAGCGGAGGGACTGTTATCCGGACCTTTATGGACAGGATGTTGACTCCATACTCCTGGGAATGCTGGCTGATGGGCTTCGTGACCAATTCAACAGAGACGCCCTTAAGACCTTCCTTATTAGATCTCACCTTTATAATAAACTGCGATGAACCCATCACGATAGATACCACCACCAATTATGGCATTATCCTCTTCTTTGCTAAATACATATACTTTATGTAAAACTAATAATAGTCCCTTTCTTAATACTTCCTATTATTGTATAAAATGAGACATACTTCGCGCCCAGCGGCGCACGAGCATGTGGCTAAACACAGGAATAGTTCAGCGCGATATAGGCAGTGTGCCACTGAAGCGCTAGTAAAATCTCTACTAGGTACTACTCCCTGGGCTCAGATTTACCACATTTAAAACATTGCAGGACGTAACTGACTTGTAACTTACAGGATCTCTACACCGTCCGAAACACGATCTACGAACCCCACGCTTGTATTTGTATCAGTAATACTTTATGCACACGCCCCTTTTCGCGCGGCTAATGAGAGAGCTCGCATATGCTATTTGGGCTCCCACACACTAAGGGGCGCTTGAGCTTCGCAATTGAACTTACAAGTGGTAATTGTGAGGCCCAATACGGGCCGGCGTTTGCAGGGTTGTATGTACCTAGCTTGATAAATCTGAGCCCTCAGGGGCATATTGTGGGGGGCCCTTTCCCTGCCACAATATGTTTGGGCATCATGCACCCAAGGGTCCCGAGTGCCTTCTCCGCAGGAGATGTAGCATCTGGCCGCAGTTCCTGCTGAGAAGGTTAGTTTTGTAAAGTTAGGTAGGCTCTCAATACTTCCCCTTCTGTTTCGGAAGGTGGGCTGCCGATCGAGGTGGCTGACCTATTCCCGCTAGACTTCTACTTTCTTGTATTTCGTTTCCTTCCCCTGTGCGGCGTAGCTGATCGAAAGCGTTCAGCCGCGCCCGGGGGTTGGAGATGCTCAACTTGCGCCTTTTTCTGTCAGTGGCGCACTGACCACTCTGAGACCTACCGGCAAAAAAGCCGAGACAAAAATCATTGACTATTTAAAACGCGCCCTAGTCGGCGCACGAGCCTGTGGTTAAACACAGGAATAGTTCGGCGCGATATAGGCAGTGTGCCACTGAAGCGCCAGTAAAAACTTCTACTACTACTACTTCTACTACTACTTGATAAATCTGCGCCCTGGTTTTCCTACTTTTTCCCTCTCTTATTAGCAATTTACTGTGCTTTTCCACTTGCTTACCGACCTTCTAGTTCCGCCCTCGGTGAACACATGTGTATGGGTTCCTCATTCTACTGGACATACTACATGTCCTGTGTTCCTTCCTTTCATGGGTCACCATTGCCGTGGATAGGGAACGTCTCAACATATATTATAAAAATGGGCCTAACGAACCCAAGGGCTGTCCCGAGTGCCTCTTCCGCAGGGAGGGTTGCAGCTGGCGGCAATTTCTGCTGAGAAGGTTAGTTTGTAAGGTTAAGTAGGTTATCTATACTTCCCTTTCTGTTCCACGAGGTGGGCTGTCGATCGAGACAACCGACCTTGTCTGCGGGACTCTGTACTCTCTCTCGTGTGGAAGGCCTCGAAAACGGCCGTTCACTCTAGTGTTTATTCTATTCTTTGCGCCTTTTTCCCGCCAGTTGTGGCGCCCTGTGCCAAGATTGAGACAGTTACGGAACTCACCTAGTGAGTTCCCCATTAGACTGAATTGCCGGCAAAAACGCCAAGTAAAATTGCGTATCACTGCTTACATAGCGCTTCCGGGCCAGCTGCTGCGGTGGTTAAGCCAGGACTCTAATAATAATAATAATAATAATAATATAAAAATTGGGCTGTGCTCTTGGTATAGTATGTGACCTACCTGAAGGTGTTTGTTAGTTTAGGCTAAGTTGGGATCAGTTGGAACTAGGCGCCTGACTTGACTTGCAAGCACACATACTATACCACAATCTCTGGTAGGCCCCACACTATCCCAGCACCAATAACGCTTAGAACGCTTTTAGACCGCTGATGACTTTTTCTTGCTATACTTTGCGCTGATGTTGATGCATGGCAGCTGCAAGCATGCAGAACCATTATTGTTTGTTGCCATCCCGGGCATTGCATCAGCTGAATTTCATATGCCACTTACAGCCGCCCGCTGAAGCGTAGTGGAAGCGATGCTGTGTTGATGGTAGTGAGGGGTCCAGTAACTCGTGAAGCCACGTCTCTCCAGCAATGTGTGCAGAGCAGTGTCACGTTAGATGCCTCCTACGCTGCGGGTTGTGTGTTTTTGAAGGGAGCTCTAGTTTTCCTAAACTAAAAACAAGCTTGCCAGAGTCACGCATGTCGCGTTCTCAAGTGTTATATGTACCTCTGCTTTGCTTATTTTCTTCCGTCACATGAAGAACTAGAGCACTCTGAGAGCGCATACATCCGCCAAGCGAGGCAACGGTAGCAAAAAATTCAAATTGGCTCTGAAACCATAATTTTCTTTGTATAAACTCCAATATCTAATCATTTGTGCCTCTTGATAGTGATAACAGCTTGTGCAATTTTCTTGAAGATCAGTTCATAACTTTTTGAGTTATACTGCTAACAAACGTTAAGACAAACATGAGTCAAACATGCAAACGAGCAAACCGATCTGCACCAAAATTTAATCATTTATGTCTTGTAACATTACTAATAACTCCTATAAATTTCATAATGATCCATTCATTATTTTTTGAATGATTGTGCTAACAAGCATAAAATTTAAAACTGGCAAACGAACGAACAAACGGATCATTACCAAAATTTGGTCATCTACTCTTTGTTATATACCTAACGACTCATGTTAATTTAATAAAAATCTATCCATAGCTTTTTCAGTTATGGCATTGAGAAAAGTGAGGCAGACAAGCAAACAAACGGATCTACATCTCTTCACCAAAAGTTATTCATCTGTTCCTCCTAACATACGTAACAATCCCTGTAAATTTCGTCCAAATCGGTTCATAACTTTTTGAGGTCCACAATTAACTTGGTCTCTCTTCCTGATTTCCTGTTCGTTATCTGGGAGATAGCTCAGTGGTCACTGTGGGGTGGTGGAGAAATGTTAATTCCTCTGCATCAGTTTGGTCGAAGTTTATCGACTGGGTATTAGCCGTTTTATTTTGCATGCATAGATACCGGGTGGTCCAAAAAAATCCTAAATTTGACTTTTGCCCTGGGTAGCGCAAAGAGGTACTCCTTGGCCAAAGTAGGCAATATTTTCAGGCAATAAAAATAACGGTCTTATCTTAATTTTTTCTCAATATACCCGCCATCCGCAGCGATGATGGCCCGAAGACGGTGCCTAAAGGATTTGCAGGTCTTGGCAACTTAGTCCGTGTTCATATTCATCCACTCCCGGTCAACGGATGCTTTCAAGGCGTTGATATTTGTGTGGCGCATGCGGTAGGCCTGGGCCTCAGTGTGCGGCCAGGTGTAGTTCAGTTAATTCACATCTGGTGATTAGGCGGCCGCATTGCGTTCGGCTAGAAAGAGAAATGTTGCTCGTGCAGAAAACCTTGCACTCGTCTCGATGTGTGCGCTGGGACACGAGTCTGTTTAAGCACAATAGTTACGGGTGCCGTTGTATTTTATTACTGATCCAGGGGGCCTGCATGTTATCTAACGCGTCCTATTCCTCGACTGCCAGCCGGTAGGTATGTACTCAGTCGGGAACCAGATCTGAGACATCACTGCGTTTGCGTTATTTAATGCAATGAAGCCGAGCGACTTGACGGATACTAGATGCTTCGTCACTTTCACAGTGCAAACGCTGTCGTCCACCTTATCGAGAGACAGGTAGCAAACGTTTCTCCTGTTTCTCGCCGGGTCGACTGTCCAAGTCTTCTCATCTGAGAAGATGATCATTCGACCAGCTGGAGCTGACCTGACGTCATTCATGAGCCTCCAGCGGTGTTAAAGGTGCCCGGCGCGGATGACTGGCGTGAGCAGCGGCCCCTCAACCCTGACTAGGGACTTGCTTCCAAACTTGGTGACTGCTCGGCGCACTGTGGCCGCTCGAATCCCAAGCCTCCTGGCGTGTTAGAACATGGGCGACAAGGGATTGCTGTGAATGGTATCATACCTGCTGTCTCCATTCATAACACTCTTTAGTTCACTGCCAGCAGGTCTGTTCACGCCCTCACCGACGTGACGGATGTACCGGACACCCCGGCCAGATTTGTGACCTCCCCCACTTGTTTCCCTCACGAAGAAGTTCAGACACCCCCACTCGTTCATCTCACTGGCAAGTCATATTTCTCGAAACAAAATTAAAATTTTATCTTCCAAACCACATTACCAGGATTTCGAATGACAAGCGGCAAGGTATCCTAAGAGTTTTCCTACAATCAAAATTTTTCATTAACGAAGTGTTCAGTTCTTTTTGATTCACCCGGAAAGTACCTTGAGCTCTAAAGTAATTTAGTTTCCAAATATTTTTCGCAATATGGCTCCTTACGTCCATGGTTTTACCTAATAATCTTTAGAAGATAATGTCAGTCCGTCGAGATCTACCAGCGCGTTACTACATGCTCCAGTATATGCTCGTGACGTCACACGTCCGTCGTGCGTCGGAGAGCTGCTGTGACGGGTGGTCTGTAATTTACGCTCTCCTCTTGATATTGGCGGTTTGCATGTCATGATATTTTAAGCTTAAACTACGATCAGTGACTCAGAAAGTGCTGTCCAGTAAATTAAAATTCTCGATAACCTGTATTTTGAGCCTGTGCTTTATGTGACCTGCCATAGCAGGCAAATGAATTTGCAATGCTTGGCGGTGCCTGCACAGTGGGCTCCCATGTATTACAGCTTATTGCGTCGTCTGCAGACGGCGCAGCGGTAGGTGCTCTATTGAGTGCCGTATGTGCACGGTTGCAGAGTCGGAGTCCGTAATTTTGGGGGGCCAGGAGTCGGACCTTGCGTATCCGACTCCGCAACCTTACTCATTACAATCTAACTTTTGCAGTACGTGTAAAAGAAAAGCCATTTTATGACCTTGATTTGAGCAAGTACGAAACGTTTCTTAAATCCACATGTATATTTGGGTACAATAACTTTTCTTTGTCGGAGTTCTTGCTACTGTCGGCCTGTGATTGGCTACTTGAAAAGGACACGTGACGGGGTAGTAATCTCGCGCCTACACTTGTGCTGGCTCTTCTTGCTTCGATTTCACTGCTTTGAAATCCAGCAGTCGTTGTGGCCATTCGTATTTGTAAGTCAGACGCGCTGTTAAGCTGGGTTCACACCAAGTCTTTGTTCCCACCACCAGGACAAAGCATCCTTATGTAGGGTTGCTCGCCTTGTGTACATTAATTAAGAAAGTGGGCAAGTTTCCGAGTTAAAAGTCAATACAGCTTTGAAAAAATATAAGAAATTTTACTAGTGCCGCTTGACGGCGTACATATTAGCAACTTGTTCAGTGGATGCTCGGTTGTGTTTGCGAAGAAGCAATGGAACGTTTAAACACTTCGTGCTGCGTACCAGGAATAGAAAACTATTGTGTGAACCTGCCTTTATGGTCGCCTTTCTTGCTGCACTCCCCCCGTGTGTTCAGAACCATCCATACTTATCACCTCGTGCTTTCGTTATATGTCACTCTTTTTTTTTTCAACTTCAGTAGTCCGGGTTTTTCACCTTTTACTATTTATTTCGTTTTAAATGGCTTAGACTTTCTCTGTTGCACACTTAGTTGTTCCAATGAGCGCGTTTCGTTTCATCTCTACAAATTGATTCTTTTGTCGGAACCGTGACTGTGATTTATGGTCTTACTGTTAGTTTGCCCTTGTACCAAGTATTATTCGTCTTGTTGCCGATTAGTTCATCCTTATCTCCCTCACACTGGCATTTCGTCTCTCCCGCACCCCGGCATTTCGTCTCTCCCGCACCCCGGCATTTCGTCTCTCCCGCACCCCAGCATTTCGTCTCTCCCTCACCCCGGCATTTCGTCTCTCCCGCACCCCGGCAATTCGTCTCTCCCGCACCCCGGCATTTCGTCTCTCCCGCACCCCGGCAATTCGTCTCCCGCACCCCGGCATTCGTCTCTCCCCTCTCCCGCACCCCGGCATTTCGTCTCTCCCGCACCCCGGCATTTCGTCTCTCCCGCACCCCGGCATTTCGTCTCTCCCGCACCCCGGCATTTCGTCTCTCCCTCACCCCGGCATTTCGTCTCTCCCGCACCCCGGCATTTCGTCTCTCCCTCACCCCAGCATTTAGTCTCTCCCGCACCCCGGCATTTCGTCTCTCCCTCACCCCAGCATTTAGTCTCTCCCGCACCCCNCAATTCGTCTCCCGCACCCCGGCATTCGTCTCTCCCCTCTCCCGCACCCCGGCATTTCGTCTCTCCCGCACCCCGGCGTTTCGTCTCTCCCGCACCCCGGCATTTCGTCTCTCCCGCACCCCGGCAATTCGTCTCTCCCGCACCCCGGCAATTCGTCTCTCCCGCACCCCGGCATTTCGTCTCCCCCGCACCCCGGCATTTCGTCTCTCCCGCACCCCGGCAATTCGTCTCTCCCGCACCCCGGCATTTCGTCTCTCCCGCACCCCGGCAATTCACCTCTCCGCCGCCACCTGACGTAGGGTCATTCGCACGCAGTAGACGGCAGGCCGCAACTTCCGTCGCTCGTCAGTTCGCAGTCGCCGTCGTCCTGTTCGGCTTACGATGCTCGGCGCTCCGCGCTACCTTCAGTGACGACCTAAGATGCTTCTCTCGAAACATTCGCTGTGTTATGTTTTCTCGCTTCATGACTGTATTCGCATCATTGCCCTATTAAGAAATTACCGTGACGAGATCTGGCTGTGTGAATATACATTTGTCTTTGCGTCCATAACGTGCCGTTTGTATAGGTTTTGCAGTGCTATATTTTAACTATAAATCTAATGCTAATTGTTGGTCATGGTTACCACTCTTTTACGTGTTGATTTCCCCAATTGGTTCATAATTAGCTAGTGCGAAATGTTGGTTACAAAACTTACCTGCATTAGTTACCAAGTCGTTTTGTGGTACTAAGAAAACTATGAGGATACCTGTGTGATTGTTGCGAGTGAGCCAACGATTTGTAGACTGCTAATGTCATACCGAGAAATCCATCATTGATGTAAAGTAGACTACATTCTGAATTCAACACAGAGAATTAATACCCGAATCAGAACTTCATAACGCTTTCCGTGTAATGGCATACTTTGCGGATATTGTTACACTGGAGATGAAACGTTGGGCTTTAGTAAATTCGTCTCTGTGGTGACATGCGAAAATGAAATGAGATGGTAATCTAGAGCAACTGCTGGCACTATTTCGTTTTCTACGGTATATTACTTTAAACACTAGTAAAACATTGCGCTATTTTGACTTTGGCGCAAAATTCTTATGATGAAGTTTGTGCAAGCATGACTTAGTGCGCTTAACTCGTTTTGTATCATATACAAAATCTTAAGCTGGTGTTTGACTCAGTATTTACAATCACATTCCGTGCCTCAATTTCCCTGTCCATCCCACTCGGTTTCCCACACCTGGCAGCTGTGACCGTCGACCGTGCGAACTTTCCGCCGATCAATGCCGCCTTCCGTGAGCACCGTGAGTAAGATGCTGTGGAGCAGCCTATTTGCTCCCAGCCTGGGCAGAACCGCTCCCGAATCTTCCGGCAACAATGGCGCTGACGGCGCTCCGGCTGCCAGAAGCGCCAGTTCGTCGTCCTCTCGACCGTTTGAAAGCCAATCGTGTCTACGTGACGACGCTTCTTTGTGCCTCCGATGTCACGGAGTTATACGGCCCCGTGTAAGGTCTTGTGATGCTTCACGTCGTGAGTCTTCTGCTGACCGAGGATTGTCGCGACCAAAGTTGTCTTCAGAAACTAACGGTTCGTCTCCACCAGCAACTCTTGGGTCAACTGCCATACGACGAGATTCAATCCACGGTGGAGTTTCACGGGACCGACCTGCATCCTCTGATTCATGCGATTCATTTATGCAAACGGAGCCCTTGTCGGCTTTGTTACTACTTGAATCATACCACGAGCAAATAGAGCCAAGTTCACAATGGAGCAGAGCTGTACCTTCTCCATCCACGCAAAAGCCATTTCGCTTATCTTGCGGCCAGGGAGAAAATGACAGTTCGCATGCGAATGTCACCACGTCGTCTAACTCTTCAAACGGTGTTAAGCACTGCATTTCCGATTTACATTCACAGACGTTTTCCTCGTTTTCGACTTCCTTTGCTGAAGATTTCAGAACATCTTCGGCATCATCACAAGCCAACAACACAATTCATGAGCATAAGACTGAGCCGGGAATAATGCGTCCTGGCCCGAACGACGGAACACTATTTTATTCTAGCGATTCAATTGCCATGGAGTTCGATCGGTGTCGTGATCTGGGTCTCTACGAAGCTGAAGCCAATTTTCGAAATCCCAACCTGTCAGCAAATAGTTCCTTGGTCAATAAGACTCCTATTAAGAATTGCACGGATTATACACCTCCGCAATTTCCCGCCACAGGCAGGAAAAAATCAGCCGAGTTTTCGGAGCTGGTGAAGTGCATCTTAGGAGCCAAGCTTCCTTCGGTTCCTCGCTGTGAAAGTGACGCTCAGTGCGAAGATGCCGTTCCATCAACGTCAAAGACGTCTCTTCTCTCAGCGCTTTATTCTGATGTATGTGATGCATTCACGCACAGGAAAAAGAGTGACGATCTTGTTGGAAACGGAGGTTATTCTGCGAAGATATTAGACCGGACTGTCTCAGACTGTGTTCCGAACAACGCTGACTGCACGCCACAGAGTAGCTGTTCCGACAGATTAAATGGAATAAAATTTGGCTCTTCTCCAATTTCCTCTGTGTCTAAGGAAGAAAGATGTTCCTCCAATCTGCCAAATGATCATCGTTCGTCAAACGCCTCGGAACGAAACAGATTACAAACCAAATTCGTTGGATCGAAACGGAGCTGCATTATGAATATTAATGAATCCACAAATCCGAATCGCTCACCGGACGTTGTCAATGATACTAGACGCGATTGCTCTCCATGTCGCTCGTTCGTTTTCGAGGCGATAAACAGAGCGCAATCAGCAACCCTTGGCAGTAGCAGCGATACTGCCGCTCCCAAGCGTTGCGACACCAAGTCCCATATCAGTAACTGCGCCGTGTGTTCCTTCGTGATCTGTACGGCAGTAGCTCGTGCTACTGCCATGCACTGCTGCCACGTGTCGTACTGCTGTTCAGCCCTGCCTCTTACTGCAAACTCAAACACAGGTAATAATAATACTGCGAATACTTTTGATGTAATGATTGGTAAGCTGGACTTCCAGTCTTCATCCTTCTCACGGGAAATGGGATAGACTAGAGGCCATCGACTTAAGTTTAGTGCTTTTTTTCTCGGTTGTCATTGGATGGGATAAAGATTACATGGTTAGGTTTCAAGGTCTCGTCCACCCTACGTACAAATCCTGGCTTGAGTTACGCCTTTAGATGTTATCCCTTGGATGTCTGCTTTGCATCTATATGCAGTTCCTTCTTATTGCCGTTTCACGATCCTCTCTTGATGAGCGTTTTAATTGCCAGTAACGCCCCCCTTAAAAAGAGCTACTCGGTCATGTTATACAAGTTCTTGTCCTACGAAAATTCGTGTTTTACTGCATGTGCACTGCAATGTAAACGGCCGACGCATTGTTCTCCATGTTATCATATGGGACGGTCGTCCCCGCCGTTGGGAAGCACAACCGCCTCCTTCTGTATATGTTTCCAATGAGCTACGATCGAACTTTCAGAACAATTGACATCGCTGCCAAGGACTACTCTCTAACGTTTATAATAGTCCTTGATCGCTGTATAAATTGCCGTCTTGTTATTTTCTTCCCCGACTAATCACATATGTCCTCTTTTTCGTTATATTTATTGACACTGTGTTTCCATAAGGCACTGGTTCTTCTTACAAGAGTTTTTTTTACTAGACGTAGAGTCTGTTTATCTCCTTACACAATACGCAATATCGTGGTCTATAGCGGAGGCAGATGTTAAGCCTTTAATTTTAACCAACAGAGACCTCTGATATAAGTCGTGCAAGTGACAATGGTAAGCCTGCAGTGATACATCGGCAGCTCTGCGTACCAGAGTCGGCAAAAACCATGGTTTTATTGTTTAAACTAAAAGCTATGTTTTTTAGTTAAAATAAAAAACATGTTATTTTGTTTTTTATATTTTGTTGTTTTTTCTAGTTCTGGGAATTTTATTCAATATTTAAAGGGTTTTCTGCTTTGTAAACATGTAGTTAGCCAATTGTCAACAATCTTAGTCGTTTCATTTCAACTTCCTATTGTAGAAGAATGACTTAAAGAAAAGGAGTTAAGAAACAGCATTTAGCAGAGTAGCTGTATTTGCTATGGCTACATTTAATATCCAAACTGCACAGAAGCTATGATTTATCATTATTGCAATGTAAAATCCTTTGATAAACTTGAAAATGCTTCAAATTACAAATACAACGTGAAAGAATTAGCTAGCTATTATCTAATTAAAAACAGAGTATTGAATAAAGAAAATGAAATGGCTTTATGCCTACATCCTTCTCATGAGCTCACTAATAGAAACTTTAACTGCTGCAGTACTTCTAAATTTCAGTAGCTCCAGGCATACCAGAATATGATTAGAAATGCATCTCTGAAATTAAATAACAAAAAATTCAATAGGTTATATGTTTTTCATAAACATAAGCAATAGTTGACCCTAACTGTCCTAACAGTCTAACGGATTCCTAAATAGAAACACATTAACTCATCCTTTTAGTTGTGTAACTGAAATTTAATAATGTATGGAAGCAAAACTGTTTATTTTACAATATATATGAATAAAAACCGAACAAATCGAATAAAACAAAAAAAAAAAAAAAACATGTTTTTCTTCTGGTTGGTTTAAACCATGGTTTCTTTATTTGGTTTAAACCAGCCAACCCTGCTGCGTACTAAAATAATTGTTCTTCTACAGTGAGTAATTACTTCGCAAACTCGTGCACGTGACGACAATGTGAGCGTGTTCGACGGGACGAGATGTCTTTAGAGCTGTGATATATCTTTGCTTGGATCTATGGTCTTATCCCCTTTTTGACCGTCCTGTAACTTGAACGCATTTCTCCCGACTTGCATCTGAATAACTGCGTCTATGATTTTTTTTTTCTCGTATTGCTAAGCTTTGCGTTGATCCATGATGTGTGTCATGGTGATATTGCAGCTTAGAGCTGGAAAGAGAGGGGTCTGCCCCTGTCGTGAACCCCTTAACCATATAAGGCGCAGCCCTGTCGTGACAACTCCTACGAGAAACTGAAGGTTTAGTTGAGCCTTGTATAGGGTTGAGGGAATTCTCGCTGTTTCCTTTATCAAAAATGCTCAATTGGTATGAATAACTTAGGAGCTGTAAGCAACTATTGGATGCATCTACTCAAGTTAGTCCGTGCACGAATGGGTTAATTACGCGCGTGATGTGCATACTGTAGCGCATGTAGCAGAAATACAGAAAACAGCCCCTGTCGCTTCATGGCATGCCCTGAAATGCAGTATTTTACTACTTGTGCTTCCAAAGAAGTGCGTACTGTAAGCGCTTATATATATGAATAATAATGGCAACTATATTTGCACGAAGCTATAGGGACAGTTAGAAGACTGTACAAGCACTTTTGGTGACAGTCAAGGGTATGCATTATATGACCTCCTGATGCAGTTACAAGTTGTTATGATTAGAAGTAGGTTAGTAATTTCAGGAATCATTGTACTTTTGACGAAGGATGTGCTTTGTTATTGTTGTAACGTGGTAATCCTTCATTCTGCAATGTGCATAGTTGCTAAATTTCATGAGGTTTGCTAATGCTTGAGAGTCCACACCCTTTAGTCACCAGTGAGCATTGAGCATCTACAAAATTTCACCCTTGCGCAAAGCAAATTGTAACGCATTACATTTTTTGGCGCATAACATTTATGCATTACGGTTTTTAGAGCACCCCTTTTGATTAACAGCACACAGTGACTTCATTCTTTTTCTTCAGTGTTGTTACCACGTAATGTTTTTCAGCCAAGTTTTTGTTACAAAGCCCAATGAGCGCGCCGTGCTGCAGGCACATCCGTTGCTGTACGTGTACCCACACGCGCTGTTTTGCGCCTCCGCTGCACAGGAAGTCGCCTGTTACGACGCGAGCCTGTGACCTGCGCGAGTGTATGTGTGCCCTCCTCCACCGCGCGCTGGTGCCGCAGATACCGACTGAACGCGCTGCCTGCCTGGCTCCGGCGCCGTGTAATTTATTGTTTCGTATCTTCAGTACATACTCTTGCAACACCGCAATTGTGGATATGCGTGTTGCCACACGCCTACAAGGGGCTGTTGTTGACACAGCGACGGGTTATTTGTAGCGGGAGCTTTGATATGTGTATTACTGTGAGGGTTGCCTTCAAAGGGTATGTGACGAACGATAGGGTCGCCCATTCTGTGGTGTGGTGAGTTTTCAGCTTGACCTTCGGGAGTTTTTTCTGTGCCCATTGGGGTTCCTTCCTTTTTTTTCAACTGACGAGTCTTATTTAGCCTTCTTCATCTTTGGAAGACCTGTTGTTTCCATGCACTTCGATCTAGTGTGGGAAAAATCCCGTGCATGGATTCCAAGTTTCTCTCGACTTTTTTCATGTCCTCCCTCTTCGAATCGCCCGTTGTGCGTCCAACGAGGCATAGGCCCGCCCATCCTACTCAGGTTGTGCTCTCTCGCTACCAGGAGCCTCTTTTCTAATGTAGTCCAATGAGAGAAATAACCCTCGTAACTAAAGAGTACAGCCTGTATAGCTAAGTGGGAAGTTATTCAATAATTCATTACTGTCAAGGACTCAAGGCGTGGCATAGAATGCTAAGGATATGTTGATGCTTATCGCTTTATCGTCCGGCTTGAACATCAGCTGTCATGGTGTTAACACCATTCGAAGTAAGCGTGTGTGATCCGGTGGACATCAAAGGGTTATGGTTAGGTACAGGCACTTTACGCTGAGTAACCTCTGTTATTATTATGCTGCTAATTATTACTCTTCCTAGCAGAGGTAAAAGAAGCCTAGAGTATTTGAAAATGTGAGAATAGGTCCTCTTGCGCTTCAACCGACGTTGTATAGGTATTGTTACACTGTGACTGGAACTTCATGTGCGGTCGACACCAAAGCCGCAGCCATGGACATGCTGCCAGTGGGATTCTACTCTGTCCAGGAAATAATACGAGCCACCGAGACTGAAATGAATGACTATTGCTTGGCCGAAGAAGCTCGTGCTGTTAAGAAGCTTCCCAAAACAGAAGAAGAGAATCCTTCTTTGCTGCAGACAGAGAGTGGCGAGAGTCCTCTCTCCAACGAACATGCCGACGCGGATCAGTCACCAGAGTCACCTTCCGAGGCCGATGGTCACCCCAGGCTAAAAACCTCCTCGCTAGCTACATCTAAGGTTACCGTTAGTGATCCGATATTTATTATCAGTATATTGCCTCGGACTTCTTTACCGGCCCATGCTTTCCAGCGGTACCTTGCTCCTATGTCACCCCATCACTACCCTGCCGCGCCCCATCTCTGGCCCATCTTATCGCCTCCGCTAGGCCAGTTTGCCCGCAATCTCTATCTCAAGAAATACACTCGAGCCAACTACAAGTATTTCAATACATATCTGCCTGTTGTCTATAGGCAAAAGGTTAATAGTTTCAAGTTAATGAGACAAAAGTCGGGCGTTCATCCCTCCGTCTACAAGCTGTGGCGGGACCTCAATGATGAAGATAACCAGAGAAGAATCCGTACGCAAAGTTTGGACTCCACCGACAGTGCCGAGATTCTTGCGGCAGATGTTGTGTCTGACGCTCTGTCTGGCAGCTTTTATGGTGTTCCGATTGGTTCTCCAGACAATATTGCAGATGATAGAAATTCATTGTCGTCTGATTCTTCAGCAGAAACCGTCGTCGAAAACAGACCTCTTGCAGGTGCGGATCCCACCAAGCCGGCTGTGGTGCAGTGTGAAGATTCCACTTCCCAGCTCGACGAACAGAGATCCCCTGATATCTACACTATTCATTACAAACTGGCGTATCAATTGCGAGTGTCCACTTCGTTAATTGATACAATTTACGCCGATACTTATTACGGTAGCATTATTTACTTCGGTTACTTTGACGAGTATCCTATTGAGCACACGCCCATCCCCACCAACGTCGACCTTCCGGAATCAGATCCAAAGAAAAAGAAACTAATCTCGTTTCGCGAAATGAAGGATGACACTGACGCAGACGAAGACTCGTCTGTCGTCGATCCGAGCGATATCTCCTCGAAACAACCGCAGATTGTAAAAACTAATCACTTTAAACTCAAGGGTCAGAAATACATCCCTGCTGAGCCCATGCCTTTTGACTTGGCTCCTGAAGAGCTCACTGTAAAGAAGCTGGTGAAAGATCCCGAAGGGAAGCAGACATTGGAAGGTACGGATGCATCTCATGCGTCTGCAGTATTAACTGGAACAAAGTTATCCCAACCTCACAGTAAAAGTGGAGGAGAGCAACGTTCTACTGACACCGAGAATACAAATATTGTCGCTGATGGCCCTCACAGTGATTCCCCTTCATCTGGTAGTGATGTAAATAATAGAGGTAGCTACGAATATCCATTCCTTGTTTCTGCTTCCGTGTGATTTCTTGTACGTCTTTATTTGTAATCTGTAACGTTTGTGTCTTCGCTTCCGAGCGAGTGAGTAGCTTTGTAAAGAAGTTTCCTTTCGCAAGGTCTGCATGTTTCAAAAATCGCCTTTAGTTTCTCCGCTTGTCCATGGCATTCTCTCCCTAAAGGAGCTGTGTGCAGTGTGGGAGTTAGAATTAATTCTCTACATATCTGTGTACCAGTGATATTTGTTTACAGATTTGCATCCTTTACATGTGAATCGCCATTTCCTGCTACTTTGCTGCAGTACATAATGTGAATTAGACTATATTGTCGGAAACTTCAAGCGTGTACTTTTTAACAGACAGTGTAGCCTTCACGTCTGCATTTGGTTGTCACGCGGTTACTAGACTTCTTACGTAATACTTGATGTGGAATTGGACGGCAAGAACTGTGTCTTGGTGATTGACCTGTGTGGCACTGAAACACCGCGGCAGGATAGTATCACGCTCAAACTGCCTCTTCCGCAATGGTGATGTGAATTATGTTTCGGCATTGCTTTAATCTCTTTCGAAATGCGTGATTCTGCGTCTGCTACCTTGAGCTTTTTGATGTTTTATTTTTCTTCTGTGCGTCTCTCATAGAAGGGATGTTTTGTGTATTATTTGTGCTTGGTATTTAATTGATACATTGTTGCGAAAGATTGTGTCTTAAGAGAGCTCTATCTAGTTCGTGTGGCTCCTATATAGTTTGACAGTGTACTTGTCTATAGCTATACCTCTCATCGTTACTGGGCAGCTGCATGCTCGCATGAACACCCAATATCTTGTCACAGCAGTGCAGGAGCTGTACTGTACTCGGTGATGATGCGAGTGTAGAGCTGCCATTTGTTCAGTAGTAAAATAGGTTCTACATAATCTGCCAGTTACTGAAGTTTTTCTCGGCCCACCTTTGTGTTTCACATTGCTCTGTACGTGCTGTGAGCAGCAGACAGTTCTCTCGCGATCATTTACTTCCATGCGTATCAAGTTCTTCTCTTCAACTGCTACGCATGCTGGTCTCTCGCCTCGTCCTCGCCGCTGAGGTCTCACGAATTAGCCTTCACATCCAAACTTATTTGGCGAGTTTGAGGAACCTAAGGCACTAACCTTAAGTGGAGCTCAGTTCAAATTTAAATTCCATGACAGATTCACAGTCCATACTTAGAGATACGATTCGACTCTCTAGTGAGTCAAGGTGATAAAAATAGCGTACATGTCCACAGTGTACAATGATTCTTGCGGGTGAGAGTTCGACTAAGATACCATGATATGTTACAGGGGTGGAGAGCAGTGCGGAGCTGCTGGAAGGGCCGGCAGAGCGCAGTGACACCGTCACCAGCTATCAGCCGGCCATACGCAAGAAGGAGCGGGACTACATGGGCATGATGGTCTACGACAAGAAGGATGAAGGAGCCATTATTAAAACTCTTATATATGGTGAGCGTCAGCTTGATATTTTACGGCATGAAGGATAGCGCCATGATATGAAGAGGTTTGGCATGATATTCTAAAACAGGATGGATGAAGGAGCCATACTTACAATTCGGATATATGGCGATTATTGGCATGATATTATATTCTAGGGTGAACATGGATGTAGGGTCCTATTTTTGATTGAAGACTACCCGTGGCAGCTGATACCTGAGTGCATATTTGATATTTATGTCGTAGTTAATGTACAGTTTAGTTGTCAATGTTTATTATCCAAGCCTTGGGTAGAAGAACTCGCCCAAATCACCTGCCTACGTATGACTAACCATGCTATATTGTGCAGATCTGAAGCCAAGGGTTGCGGTCACCATGTTGCCTGGCCTGCCAGCCTACATCCTATTTATGTGCATCCGACACACTGACCACATCAATGATGATGAGAAGGTAAGTGCCATCCGTTGTAAAAAAATGTCGTGCATCGGTACTTGGATAACTTTTGATCGACATCAATATAATGATATATAGTTATCAAATTTTTGTTATCGATATCGTTATCGAAGTCCCGATCTTTGCCAACGATACGAAGATCTATAGAAGTAGGTATCTTCGAAGTTAAGGGATATGGTTTTCAAGTAGCTAACTCTCTAGTGGTTAGAAGTGTCTCACTTGAGCATAAGTATTGGATATTATAGTAATTATGTGTACTGTAGCTAGTTGCTAAGGAACGTACTCGTATTGTACTCTTTATGTAAAGAAAGGATAGGCATTCTTCAACGGCGAGTCGTAATTTAAAGACACGCGCGCAATTTGAATCGCACGGAGACACCCCTGATGGACTAGTTGCAATATAGAGGGCAGGCATCCCTAGTGGACTACCTACATATGTAGCAATTTGAGATACTATCGCCCGTAATTTCTAACCACATTAGGAGCTTCGATGACTATTTTCATCTGACCTAGTGTGTCGCTAATGTTTTGCATATACTGTTTCATATTGTATGAATATGTTTTTTATTTTCCGTTTATCAAAATGAATTCAAGTTTTCTATTCTGTTACTGGAAAATGTGATCAAATACCATGCTCGTTCTCTAAATTTTTTTTGGCGATGAAGCCTGGAAGTGGTGCTAATTAGCATGTTAACCCTTTCTCTTCGCTGTGGGAACTTCGTTCTTGTTGAAAATTTCTTTTCAGATGTTCATACGGGATGCGTCCCTTTAACTTTAACTTCGACAGATGAATGAAACCTAGGGAAACTCTTCATCTGGTTACTGGAAATGCAATCAAAATATTTTGAAGACAGAGAAGGAAAAATTCCATGTCGGGAGTAGCTAATAGGTTTCAGGGCTGAGCGCAATTTAGCGTTGAAGTGTCATTTATTACAAATACTACCGAAGTTAATTAAATTGCAGGTTCGCTCTCTTCTGAATCACACGATGACCGGCATCAAGCGCGTGATCAAGAAGAGACAGCAGGACCTGGACTCGACCGTGTTGTGGCTCAGCAACACCCTCCGTCTGCTGCACAACCTCAAGCAATACTCCGGCGACAAGGCCTTCCAGCAAGAGAACACTCCAAAGCAAAACGAACAGTCCCTTAAGAATTTCGATCTCTCCGAGTACAGACAGGTAAGTGTATTGCTCCTTATGTGGGTAAATTTCATTACTGCAATGGAAAGGGAGCGCTGAGAAACGGCGGTCCTATTTGCACCATCCTTCTGAGTGCTGGATGGTCTGTATTCACCTAGTTAAAATGGAAATACACAGCTCAGTACATAGATTACGTATTCTAGGCAACCTCAGTTCAGTGCATAGTTTAGATTGCTAAGGGTACTTTGGCTCAGTGCGTAGATTAGGGGCATGTTCGATTGGGTGCCAAAATTAAGCATTCGAGGCTCATCGTTTGTCTCGTCATACGACGAGTGCACCATTGAAACACCGGTATTTCCTTTTAACAATTGGGCACCACGCACCCAAGGGTCCCGAGTGCCTTCTCCGCAGGGGATGTAGCATCTGGCCGCAGTTCCTGCTGAGAAGGTTTTTTTTGTAGAGTTAGGTAGGTTCTCTATATTTCCTTTCTGTCCCGCAAGGTGGGCCGCCAATCGAGGTGACTGACTCTTTCTGCGGGGCTCTTACCTCGCCCGTGCGGAGGGCCACAGAAGGGACTGTTCGCACGGGCGATTCTTTCTTCTGTCTTCTTCTCTTTTCGTCCTTCATCTCTTGCCACCAGAGCACAACGTTCTGGTTCCAGCTGTAAGCAGAGTAAATCATCTTAGATCGCTATTGATTGTCTCAGTTTCAGAAATAGTGGGACAATACCAATACAAAAATCCTTTTAGCAATTGCATTATCAGGGCAGTTATAGAAACAGCGTAGATGTCTTGTGATAATAGGGTTGAAGTAATGGCTGTTCTGTGGTGTGCAGGTGTTATCTGACATGGCTGTTTGGATATACAACGGAGTCATTAAGCTGATGGAAGAAATCATTCAGCCTTTGGTAGTGCCCAGCATTCTGGAGCACGAAGCCATCGCTGGGCTCTCTTCCGGCAAACCAGGACCAATGAGAGGTTGGTGGCGATTTAGCATTATCTGGCTCTGTGCAGATTCCTTATATAGTTAGCACGGTACCGTAAATGGTTGGCTACCAACTCCTTTCTCTGTTGCCACAAATGTTACTGTATGAGCACCGATATACGCCAGTCGAATCTTTGAAAATATTGCAGAAAGGAGCTTCGTTCATCGCACTGTGTGACATTAAGTTGAATTTCCATTCATACTACAGCGAATGTTACTTATTTTTCCGCGACAACAATTACGAAAAATATTGGCCAATGCTAGTTTGAGCAGGCCAAAACGTGACCTCTCAAGTTGTTCAAAATTGCAAGGTCAGAAGGGATCTCCTTCTCGGGCAGGAGTTTTTTTTTGCTGTCATTATAACTTCCGAACTTGCTGTACTGGCGACCTTATTGGGGCGAGATTTAAGCGTATCAGTGACACGACACTACCATAGTGAATCATTTGGTTTTGTAGAAGCCCTCGTTTTCGTAGCCTATAAGCTTATATTTTCTTATTTAAAAATAGTGTAGCATATTTGTCTTGCCAAATTTTTTAAACCAGCCGTGTGACTAAAGATCATGAAACCCAGTTGTTATTATGTATCGATATTGCTTTGTATCAATTGTAGAAAGAGATGCGAGACGTGTTCGGTAGTTAGTAAAGGATGCCAATAAAAGTTACAAACAACCACTGCTGTCTAGTGTTGACCCACACCGTTACTAACCCGTGAGGGATCTGAGGCTTGTTATGCCGGCAACCTAGTTAGGGAACCGCAGTCTGAAAAGTGCGCACCTGAAATGCAGTCACGGTACGAGTCCTGTGCGTCATTAGCGCTTTTCCAGTTGCGCAGATGACGCACGTACGTTGCCTGGGGTTATGACTGCAACGCACTTTTCATTCACTGGCTGCCCAACAGTTACATTACTATCAGGTTGCGCCTCAATACTCTTCGAATAATACCCGATAGGGAATCCATGTACATTAAATACTGATGAGAACCAATGTATCTTCGCCAGGTCGACAAAGCAGCAGCTCCGAAGAATCTCCTGAAGAGCCCAAGAAAGCATTAGATCTGCTGCTGAACGAGCTGACGCTCTTCTATAGGACACTTGCCACCTTTGGTACGGACCCTGAGCTCATCACGCAGGTCTTCAGACAGGTCAGTTTCGAGTCACAGTCACAAGTCTAGTGCCGTGCGAGGAGAATATTCTCTTGGGTGAATACATTCCGTACATCGGAAGTAAGGAAGCGCCAATTGCCAGAGATCCTTCATGCAGCGATACACTCTTGAGCGAGCAGTTACTACCGCTCGCTGGTAGTAAAGCGAACACAAACGGTTGAAGGGACCAAACACCGTAGTTCTTCGTAACAAATGTAGTTTACGAGGCCAACTTACTAGCTGACGTATAAAAAATAACTCAAATAAAGCATTTTATTTTCTGAGGCTAAGAGACTAACTGTGTGCACTATGTTTAGTATGAAGAACTATCGTGTTTGGTCCTCACAACTAAATGTTTTATATATGTACCTCTGGAGCCGATGCAGAGCTCATCCAGCAAGTCTTCCGACGTATTTGTTTGGGGTCTAGTCTTTTCCACTAACTTCTAATAAAGCTTCCATTATATTCATTCGCGCTGTTGTAAATATACGTCATTGCTGTAATAGGAGGTTTTTAAAACGTTTTTTTACCGCATTTTCTTTAAATATCTCTTGGGTTATTATTTTGTAAAATATATCGGCATTTTGTGAACGGCCACATGTGGTTGACAAAAAGCAGCTAACAAAATTCTACTCACCACCCAGATTTCAACAGACGTTAAGAAGTGTAAAAGCTGAAACAGGAGCTATAATAATACAGGTTTTTGCACAGTTCTGCTGGTCTTCAGCCTGTCTTTCTATGATACTGGGTGCGCGTGGGAAGCACATTCGAGTTAGTTTTATCAACACCTAAGCCGACTTATTGATGCAGTATTTAGTTATTAACTATTAAGGATCGTTATTGATCGTCTCTGTTCGGAAATAGCGGGACAATACCAATATAAATAACTTTTTAGGTTAATTAGGCTCGCCCATTCTCTGTTATGGAAGCAGCGCCCCCAGGTGGACCTTGTCGGTTAATTTAGACTAGGCTAGGCATTCGGGACGTGTATCTTTCGTGCCCACTTTGCTACTTTCCTTTTCGTGCTCATACTGATGACTGTTCTGCTCTTCCTTTTCCTTCCCGACGGGCTGTTTGCATGCACGTTAATCCTGAGTGGCGACACCCACGTGCATGGGTTTCGCCTTTCTGTTGACAAACCGTGTGTCCCCTATTTTTCTTCTAGAAATGGAGACATAAACTATCCTCTGTAGCTAACAATAATAATCAATTGTGACTTGAATGTATAGTTACGGTAATTCTTTTTGGCTTCTGTCCTACCCCCCTCCAAGTCTGCCGCGTCAACGTTCGCGGAGGGGGTGGCAACGGGGCCACGGTTTCCCGCTTCCTTCCTTGGTTCATATGCTACTCCCCAGTTTTGCTTATTTACTGTGTTTTATCTCTTCTTCTTTTCCTATCTACTGGG
>LQNS02276883.1:7799726-7869477 GCA_001587735.2 Parhyale hawaiensis | reverse complement strand
AGACCCCACTATCCCATAACGTTGTGGTTCCGGCCATATAGCCGAGTAAATCCTTCATCTTAGATCGCTATTGATCGTCTCCGATTCGGAAATAGCGGGACAATACCAATATAATAATAACTTCTGTCCTACAAAATATTCGCGTGCTCTACATCTCTTTTTTTTAATTTGTGTTTTGTGCAGATATTCTACTTCATATGCGCGGGTGCCCTAAACAACCTGCTGCTCCGCAAGGACATGTGTCACTGGTCTAAGGGCATGCAGATCCGCTACAACCTAACTCACCTGGAGCAGTGGACCCGCGACATGAGGCTGCCCGAGCTCTGTGAGTCACCATTGCAGTCTAATAGTTAGGCTCGGCCTTCTTATGGTAGATTCTTATTATAATTCTATTTTTTTTTCTTCCTTCGTTTGGTAATACGTGCGTTACGCTCACATTTTTCATGGTTTTATAATATTAATAACAAGTTCCTCTCGTTCGAAAATGAGCCCGCCCATCTTATTTTATCGGCCCTTAGATTGTTGGCTTCCAGAGCCTCTCTCAGGAGGTAGAGAGCCGTGCCACCAGGACACCCCATGACTCGCTCACCTTAGACTTACATTAGCTTACTACGTACTCTTCATTATGAGGTTAGGTTTTTCGTCTCAGGTACATTATTGGGAGTGCGACCCCATGAGATATTGTAGGTTAGTCTTGCTGGGCCCTATTCTTTCCGTGTCGCCTCTTCTCCCCTTGCTACGTCCTTCTTCTTCGTATGATACGAGGTAAGAGTTTCTGTTCTTCGCTCTCCATATGCGGCTCCCGTGCCCGGTGGACCACTGTTGGGCGACCTCAAATTATGCTAACATAGGCAATCGTTGCTACCCATAAGGAGTCTGTGGAAAATGCGACTATTGTACAAATTATGTTGCTGCCATTGATAAATACGCTGGTATTTGATAAAAGACCTTGTTTGCAGGCAATACGGACGCCTTATCGCCCATCATACAGGCTGCGCAGCTACTGCAGGCCCGCAAGACTGACGACGATGTAGAGAGCATCTGTGACATGTGCGATAAGCTCACGCTACCTCAGGTACGGCCGCCTCCCCACTCTCTATACTTCTGTACTCCTCAGGGTTTCTATTACTTACGGAATTCGTACTGAATATATTGCGGAGTCAGATACTTCTCCCTTTTTCATCTTTGTGAATATCGTGTTGCTTCGCTGTTTTTTTAGTCTGTAGTACCGCCAAATGAGGTTTCTTGAAACATCTAATAATAGGTGAGTTGTTGCGGTTTGAAAAAAAAAAAAAAAGAAACAATTCCAGGTAGATGAGCGCTCAAAATATAGGGGGCCTGTATTCGTTTTGTAGGTTTATTAGTTAGCTACAAAATGAATGCGGTTACCTACTATTTGGCTGGTTACTTATACCTTGAGTGAAATAGCGCTGTCCATTCTGCATGTCTCAGCACATCTCATCAAACACTAACGCGTAGCTTGCTGAAATCAAGCTTGCAATTAGCTGTGCATTATAGCGCATTCCGGCGCTATCAGTTATGTCAAGCATATATTTTTTTTATTTTTGCTCTTTGGATGTCTCAACGCATTACGTCAGACACTGACGCAATGATCACTTTTGTCTCAAATTAGGATTGTTTTTGTTATATGAATTGTAGTAGCTAACTGTCTCTGGGCCTACTTGTTATCCGTCCATCTACGTGTGATGCACTCACTGTACGTGGTACATATCGTCGAGTTCATTAACCTGTGTACCGTACACCTTTTTCACTTGGCAAAACTAATGCCGCGGCACTTTCCTTTTCTCTATTTCTAGCAATCTTGTCAGTTTTAAATATTTCTTGCAGCTGATCATCTAATTTATGTTCTTCTACTTACCGAGAAACTTAATGCTAGTGGTAATCTCCATTTCGAAAACTAAAAATGGAATTAATGCTGTGTGCAGATCGTAAAGATCCTGAACCTGTACACTCCTGATGATCTGGAGGAGCGCGTGCCCGCTTCGTTCATCCAGAAGATCCAACAGCGTCTGCTGCAGCGGTCCAACTCCGAGCAGACAGAGGTGAGCGGCTCTTTACCTTGCCATTGTAAGGTTTTTGTTTATTCTCCCTCGCATGAGTTTAACGAGAGAACTTTTAAGTTGAAGTCTCATGTAAATTCAAATAAATGCAAGCGTGAAGAATTTGTGTCCCTGTTCAAATCAGTATTTGGCACAAAGAATAACTGAAAATCCCTGATTAGCGCTGTTACCTGCATCTGTGTAATAATATCTACCTGTATAGTAAGATGACGCTGGAAAATTGTAATGACTGCACGCAAATTTGTATATGTCTAAATCTGTTAGTCTCGTAAACCTTCCTTTTATGAATCAAATTGCCTCTCTCACGACCATAACCTTATATGAAGTGTACACATATTTAAAATAGCGTGATAGTAAGGGTTAATCCCGCTAGCTTCCTTTTCCTACAAGTGCGAGGCTGTTGCTGAGTATCTCGATTGTAGTTAGAGCGACTCCCTCTTCATGGGATACGGGGACATGCGCCCCAAGGGAAGTCTATTAGGTTACCTTAACATTTAGTTTAGGTTCGTACATTCTATGCTATGGGGCCAGGCAACCCCAGGGGCCCGTGTATGTTACCTCAGCCATTAGCTAGGCCTTCGGGACGTTTCTCTTTCGTGCCCACTTTGCTTCCTTCCCGATTTCATACTTGCTCATGCTTTATTCTGTTCTTCCTCTTCTTTCCCGACTTGCTGTTCCCATGCGCGTTCATCCTGTATGGTGGGAGCCTTCGTGCATGGGTTCCCCGTTTCTCTTGGCATACTATATGTCCCTTGCTCTTTCCTCTGTGATATCGTTTTGCTCGGAAACGGAGGCTTAAACTTCCTAACTATAACTAACTACCTTAACATCAGTTAAGCTACATTTCGAGCACTCATCTATAGGAAGCTTGAATAAGCTGCCCTTAACCCATCGTAGGGCATAGGTTGCACCACGAGGCTTTGTTGCATAGAGCTCGCCTTTGTTATGGAGAATTGCGTCCTAGGCAGACCTCATTGGTTACCTAAGCCTTACGTAGCAGGCCTTAGAAACTTCATTGTGTGGCGTCAACTTTGCTGTCTCCCGTTGTCATACTCTTAGTAGTAATGCTTTGTTTTCTTCTGCATCTTCTTTCCTGACCTGCTGATCCCAGGCGCGTTACTCCAGTGTGCGAACACTCTCGTGCGTGGGCTTCATATTGCTATCGACGTTCTACTTTTCTTTCTTCTTTTTTTGTTTTTCGTTTGTAAGCTCTGCAGTGGGTAGGGAAGCTCAAACTAGAGCTGTAATAGCTGACAGTTGAAACTGCGAACATGATCAAAGTTCTGACTAGGACTAGAATAGTTCATGCTAGGACTAGAATAGCAATTGACTTCAAAGAACTGCGCTTGTACCCGTATTAACCCTGCCCGTATGTTTCAGACAACGCTGATCATGTAGGCCTACTCTTATTAACCCTGTCCGTATGTTTCAGACCACGCTGATCATGAACACGAAGTATCTGTATCCTGTTCGCTTCCCCTTCAACCCGTCCAGCATACGGCTAGAGGACATCGAGCTGCCTGAAGGTCTCAACCTCACCATGCTGCAGAAAGTTTAACTTGCCTACTATTATTTAAGAGATTAGCATATTTAAGCCCATGAAATTGTATTGAAATTATTCGACCGCATCTGAGTAACAACATATTTAAGCCTATGGAATCGTACTTAATTTATTTAATCTGTTCTGTGTTTAATCGATTTCAAAAGTCTAATTAGGATCGTTGAATTTTCATCAAATGTATTATCTGTATGAAGTTGTGATAGCTACTATTTCTTTTAAAATTAACTTGAAAGTAGTTTCGTGCTGCCTCTTGCATGTCTTTCAACTGATATTTATGAAAATGTTTAAACTGTCTCTTGTAAACATATGAAAACTTGAAGCGGTTTCACGGTTTTGCTGCTTGCAGAGTTTGTGTCGCTTTAATATTCGTTTCGGCCGAGAGCGAACGCGTTTATTCCATTGTTGTTCCATGAATAGAAAGTTTACGCTTTATTGCTGCCACATCGGAGTTATCGATGCTGCCTTATAATTGATTAATATCGACGACTATTTTCTTTATCAATTTTACTTTATACTTATGTTTATATAAATTCTAGAAGTTTTTTCAGTCAATTCTCTATAAATATATGTTGCGCTTATTTCTTGAACCATCCACTGAGTGGAATCTGCCTCTCCGTCGTGCTAACAATTCAAAAGTCTTTCAATTTATTTCAACTGATCATTGTGCTCATAGCGGAATGGTTCTCTTGTAATACAATGGTTACCGTAGTTGCTACTTATTGTGGTTGCAATGATTTTTTTTTACATGTCTCAAACAGAAGTCTTCTTGAAGATTGCTATTTAGTGAAAGTGGCTTTGTTTCCAGTGCGTTTGTGGAGAAAATTCGACTAATGTTGCTGTTGTATTCGGTTCAGCGTAGCTAGCAACTTACTCTACACAGTCCTTGCAATAATGTTTCCAACGATCTCAATATCGGGAAAATTACATGTTTCAATGCTATTCGGAAATATATACATTAATGTGTATTTACGAGATTTTGATTTTTTTGCCGTGTATTTCCTCGTTCTGTTTTTTTGGTTTAAAATTTTGCTTTCTAGCGCAGCTTACATACGTTTCCTGGCAAGCAAATCTTTTCTTACAGGAACTAAAACTGAAGAGGAAGGAAGTCTGTCACAAGTAACTTTTCAACGATTTGAATTGTATATATACACTATCTGTGCAGATTTTTTTTATGAAGTAAATAAAATATCTTTCATTACTTAAATCTAGCAACGTTCCTCAGGTCTGCATTGACGAACGCTTTTTTTTTTACTTTACATGAGCGTTGTGGAGTCGGATGTTTCAAGTCTGACTGTTACTCCGACTCAGACTCCTGACCCCCAGCATTCGCTGACTCCACAGCCCCGGTTTACACATTCATGGCTGTATTAAATATATATTCATGGCCCACAAGCTTGAGACGACGCTTCTCATGTCTCAAGAGCCGCTCCTTGTTATGAGTTTTTCCCCATGGTAGCTTCTGTAGCGGCTAAAGAGAAGCTGTAATAACAATAATTTAATTTGAGTTGTTTACAAGTGGCTGTAATAACCATTTAATTTCTATTTTGAGTTGTTTCATTTCTGGCTGCTGTTGCTGGTCTCTTGTGGTTTGCTCTGCAACATCTGACGAGTTCAATGGTGTTTAGAAATCACATGAAGATGTCATTGATTGGCCCACTTCAGCAGAGGTAATCTAATCCAGGTAACTTTACTTTGTCCGAAATTGAATTTCTGACTTTCGATTCGCCATTTTTGATCGAATTTAGAACGTTACTCAAGAATCGATTTCGATGATAAGAAAATCAGTTCTGCAGAAAATTAACTTTTTGCCTTTTCTAGAGTATATAATTGGTTTGCGATTTACGCCTGAGACTTGATCCAGCGTGGCGAATCAAACGCTGAGGATGGAAGGCGTAGATAAGCTAAAGCTGACGGGATTACAACATTTCGAATGAAGCGAGCGAATAGGACAAATTTACTGCAGCTTATGCAGTGGCGGTGGGGTGGTGTGTGAACAGAATGTCTGTATATATATATGTCTGGTGGTGTCCGTGCTAGTCCGAAGTATTCCAATGATAGTTTAGCTTCTAACTTATTTCTCTCCTTTTGTAGAATACTTTGTACGTATGTACACTTTCACAATTATTTTTTGTATATTATCACATTACTATGTGCTTTTGTACACTTTCGAACACTATTTTTTTTTTTCGTATGTTATAGTGAAGTGAGGTAAAAAATGAATTACTCACATTAGGGGTAAAAAATGAACACCCTCTCTTGCAGTAAAAAAATCCTAGATCACTTGTTACCCCTTATGTGAGTAATTCATTTTTTGCCCCACTTTGCTTATAACTTGTGTTAGCAGTAACTAAGTAAGTGTTGTACAAAGTGAATTATGTACCTTTTGTTAGCTGCTTTCTTTGCGTGTGAGTAGTTGCCAGTTATATTCCTTGTGCCTGGTTAACTGCCCATATTTCTGATTTCTTGTAATCCATGTCAGTTTCAAGGGACAAAAAATCAAGTTGGTTACCATGATTTCACCCACCTTACTCTGTCTGAGCTGGTTCGTTACAGGGACTTTTCTTCCTGCTATATTTCTGTGGCAGAAAAAACTTTTGTAACGAAACGGCACATCCTTGGTATGATAGGGTTACAATTGCTACTGATCGAAGGTGTTTTTTTTTAATATTACAGGGTCTATCTTCCTTAACCTATTGGTGCCTGATGTACACAGTTGTGCGCGTAACAAATAGTGCCACAGTTTGGCTGCGAACAGTGATGCTTAAGGGACCGTGACAGAAAGCTCTGCGGTCGAGAATATATTTTGCTAAACAGATGAACGTTACGGAGCATTACTGTAGGGATCACTCGCTGCGCGGGTTCAGTGGTTAAACTTAGGCTTTTGTAATTATAATAATGAACTGAGGCACTAAAGGCTTGAGGAGATTTGGAATGCCAGTAGTGTTGTTTGCACCAAAACTAACACAGGGTACTTACAACAGATAAAATACACAGGTATTACTGTTACTGACGTTATGTCGGTTGACTGTAGGGTCGTTACTTTCGAAATTAAGGGAATCAAGCTTAGAGGAAATGATGATGTTAATAGCTAACAATAGTAGTAATAATGAGAACGCAAATATTATAGACTGAAGACTTCGCGATATCTCTTGGAGGACCGCTCATAAAATTGTTGACAATGCTATGTGCCTTCGAGTAAAATTCTCAGCTGCTACATTCGTCCGAATGAAAGCTTCCCATTGATTTAATAATTACGATTAGTATGAACTTGCTTTGCGAAGAGTATTTTTGCACTTATTTGCCGCTTGTTCACAAATGTCTAAGCTGTCTTAGAAGCGATAATGTTGTAATCGTGTCTTGTACATTGAATTGTTTTGTGTTCCTTTTAGGGGTGTGAGGATTTATTTTGCCGCCCATTCTCGTTTAGATATGAGGAGAGAAAGTAGCTTTTTGGGCTACGTTCGGAACTTTTTTTCTTTTGAATTGCTCCCACTGATGATCTTTTTGCTCTTTTTTCAGGTTTGATATGACCATTTGCGGTTTGTCTCCATGTGTGTTTGTGTGTGTGTGTGTGTGTGCTCCACGTGCTAGATCTTTCCTCCCGATAGACCCCAGTGAACTCCGTACTTAGGGAGGCAAAAATAGAAGCACATTCTAATTTAGTGTTGAATGCATCCTGCTAATGATGAAATCTACGACGTAACAGAACTGTCTCAGTCTTATCAACCATTTCGCTTTAGTGACGCTCAATTGAACGAAAACATCCACCAGATGATTCTTTTCCCATACAAAAACTTCTACAGTAATCTGTATACTTCGTGTTAAAGCCAGTTTTGGAGAAAGCAAACGACTTTAACCTCTTCAAGGATTTTTCTCAAAAAAATTGTTCTAATTAGGAACTAGTGTGTTTACAGTACCTATGCAGCTTTCAATAACTTTAATCGACACGTGCATTGACAGCTGCCAAGCGTATGGCGATATAAGTATGACAAGCATCATCGTTGATGTTTCAAATTCTGTTGTCGAAAATAAGATCACATAAATGCGTTAACGTTTCATTATATAAACTGGACTCATGAAATTTGAGGAGATTTCTAGGCTTGCTCTCTAGGGCACAAGTCGACTGCTGGACGAATATTTTCGGGGTAAATCCGTTGCAGTGTCCAGCCCCTGCCTGGAGTATACCGTACTGAAAATTATTACTGTTGCAAAGAGTGATGCTTTCCAGTGCCGCAGCATCATATTGTCCTTGCGTCGTTGAATGCAGGATATAGATCATGAAATACTTCAGTTTAAGATGAACAATGTTATCAGTATAGGACCAACAGTGTTAACCACTTCCTGCTGAGCGGAACGTGACAAGCAACAGTGCAGTAGATAAAGGTTAGACTCCTTCGTTTACTGGTGGTTCCGTAATGGATCCGATCAATGTTTCACCTTTTGTGTAACTCTTAAAAGTAATTTTGTAGGGTGCTGTCGTACACTTGGCATAAGTCAGTAACAAGGTGTACTGTAGAAGAAGTTGCTTGTACTGAAGAAGCAGTAGCAGGGCGCTCTAGTATTGGTGGCTCTCACGTGCAGAATGAGCGGAATCGCGACTGTTGCCACCCGCCACGTTCTTGCATTTGGCTTGCTGAGTCAGCAGTATCGACGTCCGGATGCTACTGCGGGGGTTCTGACCCTAAGCCAGAAATAAAGGATAGTCTGGGGAGGTGGAGTCGCAAGTCATCTAAATGAGGGCTTTCTGTCGCTGACACAATAGCTGTTGTGATGATCGTGATCGACTGCAGCCGTGTACTTCTCTGGAGACAGTTAGCCTACATCTGCAGCGCGAACCAGTTCTTGTGGATTTCCGAGTCGGGCTGTGCTGTCAAGTTGACTTCCTGTACCTTAATGGATAATGTTGTTGTTTTAGATTTGCTGCTGTCTCTGGCACTCTCATTATTGCTTTTATTTTTCGACTGTGTTATGGTCTCACTTTCATTCATAGAGCGTTATTATTTACTACTGTTTTCATACAGCCGTTGTCTGTGCTTCTTAGAGTGCAAACTCGATTTTCTACTCTCCGTTGCGCCGGTTAGTACTCCGTTAGTGTTACTTTTTTCGATTCCATTTCTGCTTTCCACTTTTTGATCTCGTTCCGTTGCCAGGTGACTTAACAGACATTTGTAATCGTAATGATTCATCAGCATCAATACTGATGATTAGGAATGCTGGAGTATTCTGGTCGTAGTCGGTGCTGGTGTGACGGGTTGTTGTTGTTGTGGTATAAATCCTATTTCCCTCGTGGTCAATGTACGTATATGTTCATTGGAATAGAGCTTAATATGTATACATACTGTTATTCTTGCTAACATAGTATTAAAGTGAAATCCCTTTTTTCCATCCAAAATATTGCCTTGTGTAACCTGCTTGCCTCTTCTGCTCCTTGACTGTTGCCTTGTAGATGTGTACCGGGGTGGCGGTTATTTGCTACGTAGTTCCTCGTTTTCCTTGACATACTACATATCCCCTCCTTTTGCATCCCTGAGTAGGTACATCGTGGCGTCGACCAATACCAACATCTATAATATTTACGTACATCCACAGGGAGGATATCGAAAAAAAAACTAAATTATTCGGTTAGCATATAATCCGCTGCAGTTTCGATCACCCTCATAAACAAACCCAGTATTGTAAGAACTATCCCTACAGCACAAGAACAGCAACAACCAACAGGCATGCTTACAATAACTTGACCTTTGGCATAAATGCTTATTAATATAATTTCATGCGTCGCCGCCCCATCCTATATTTTTAGCTCTTAAGGTTAGCTGTATCAGGTGATCTCATCCACATTCCTATCTTTTAAGGACTTGTGTTTGGATGTAGCCTGTCCGTTACCCATGAATGTACTTAAATTAACACGCTAACGTACTTTCTTGGAATATCCAATGACAAATTTTACTATTGAATGGTATGAAAGTGAATTTTTTATATAGCGTTCAGCGCTAAATGAACGTTATCCAATCCGAAATGGTGGTAATCGGTGCAGCACTGCTAGTAGTAGTATGATGGTGTTGCAACATTAGTGACGTACGGTACTTTTTTTTGTGGCTTTCAGACCCAACTCCCTCAGGGGGCATAGGATGGGCCATAGGGTTAGGTTAGTTTAGGTTCGCTCATCCTATGTTATGGGGCGCAGCGCCTCCAAGGGGGACCCTGTAGGTTATCTTAGCCACTAGCTAGGCCTTCGGGACGTCTGTCTTCCGTGCCCACTTTGCTTCCTTCCCATCTTTAAATCCTACTCCAACTTATTTATTCTCTTCTATTTAACAGGAACTATTTCGTTAGTGATGACGTGCTTGCTAGCCGGCGTTCTCTTAATTAACGCTTAAGCCACATTTGTCTCTAATATTAGTTTATTAAAGAAGGCGAGGTACTCTGTGGTAAAGCGTGCGTATACTTAATGGATGTTGTCTGCATATTTGACACGGCGGGCATTTATGATTATGCCATTGCTAGGAAAAAATAGCCTTTAGTTTTTAGAAACACATTAAAGTGTCTTTAATGTTCATGGTACTGAGAATTGAATGGTTAGCCGGCTTTCTACGATTGTGGCTTTATCAGCTAGAATTTTAGGCGAAATATATTTTTCATTAGTCAGCGATTGCAATAGGTGACTATTTTACATTACCCGGTAGACGTAACTTGCTACGTCACTAACTACGGTCCGTTAAATTTTGGAGCGCTATTGTGGGTTGGCAACTTAGTGTGCTTGACACGCTTTACAGCTCGGTCTGTTAATATTGTGAACGGCGGGTCTAGCTGAAAGGATCGTAACTTTTTTTTTTCATCGACCATTACTATCGGTGCCGTAACGTGTTACTACATGCGTAAATGCCTTATGAGGTGGAAATTCGTAAATTACACCACAATGAATACTTTCAGAACAAAAATATATTCATGGATAATCCCTCCCCCTTATAACCCCTGAAAGCCATTCTAATCCTTAAACTTGATCGCTGTTGTATTGTGCTATCGAGTAGTACGCCGAGAAAACCTTCACTATAATAATGTTCCCATACGTAAATTTTGAACTCGTATATTCGGCCTTCAGATTTTTAGCTTTCAGTGCAATTTCTTCTGTGTAAAGCCGCCGTCTTATTTTTCCATATATCGCCTATTTTTTCATATTCCTGATCTTAGCTGACTACCTAATGGTATTTGTTCACCTCATTGTAACGCACTGCTTTGTATTTGAAGAAGTTCATGTTCATATCTTATCTAATATATCTCATTGAAAAAGTATAGGCATGTACCTCGCAGTAAGCCTTTCTTATAACCGAAACATAACTGCGACATGTGTTATCTTTTTTTTCCAGTATTGAAAAACTAGTAGCGCTGCATGGTTGTAATTATCACTTTTATGTACATAGTTTATATAGAGCTGATGATAAACATACAGGAATGTATTTGCCTTAATGCAGCGGGAACAGTGGGCAGATGCTACTTAGTGTCTATCGCGTGCTGAATTACAAGTAACCTCCGACTATTTTTGTTATTCTGAGAGCGTGTTCATACAATAAAATATTTATTGAACTGTTAACGGCTCTTTACTATCTTCCTGCGCATATGTGCGGTGGAAAAATTGGAAATGGAAATATTCGCTTTTCTTCACTGTTGCCGGCTTACAGCTTTGGTCTCGAAATTAAATTTCTTCAATTCTCAAGAATAATGCATATTTTCGGTCAAGTCATATGTTCCGTGTGGGTTACTATAATTGTAGCGCATTTATGGCCCAACTGACATGTACTGCCAGCGCACAGCTTCTTGAAAGTGATTTTAGCGCATTATACAGACTGTTTTATTCAACCAACCAAGTCCTACGGTTAGTTGATGAAAGTCTACCTACTATCAATTGATGAAACCTCGATAAAATCTTTTCCAAGTAACATGGCAACCTCAAACAGCAACCGAATGTCCTTAGTGACGCAAGGAATAATTTATTAGCCAGCATCACACATTTTTCGGCTTAGGCCATCGGCAAACTGTAAAATTCATTTTGATCTATTTTAGTATCTTGAAATGCAGGGATTGTCGCCCACAGTTTGTGCTTGTATTTCCAATTAGTTTTCTTATTGAGGACACATTCCACGCATCAGAACGAGCCAGTTGCTTCTTGAGGTTCCTACGTTAATTAGAAACAAGTTTTTTTTGAAGGTTTACTCATCAGCCGCAACACCTATTTAGCATTATTAGTTGGCCGTCAAGTCTCACGTAGGTAACCTGAATAGGTCACTTTTTTTTACTTGAGTTTATCATCTACGTAAAACGCGTTCAATTGGGCAGCGAAATTTGGGCCGTCGAAGCCTCGACTTGTCCGAATCTGCCGACAGGTGCCTCGAGTTGTTGATTCGAGTTCACTTGTTGAAAGTAAATCAGTAGGGTTGTGACAATATGCATTTAGGGACAGAGCAGTCGATGGTAACTCGAAACCAACAAATTGCATTAAATGAAGGCTCGTGCAGTGAACTGTTTCTGTAGGCTGTGTTACAGTCATATCTTACGTTTGAAGTTTTTGTCGTTGCTTTGGAGTTATCGACTTCCCTATCGCTATATTCATCTCGTCACAACCCAACTAATCAGTTACCTGCGAGGCCTCCATGAACTTGAGGCGTGTTCGATTGGAAAAAAAATTATGCCTACGAGGCATAACTTGCTCGTAACTGCAGACAGGTGCCCGGGCTTCTAGCCGCTAATGCAAGTTTTAAGTGTTGACCAGTAATCAATTGCCTGTGCGACTTCAATCTTACTCCGTAAAATGATTCAGGAAAGCGAAGCCCAAATTTCTGTATGCACATCCGGACAAGTCAAGTAACTTGGGCATGGCTTAGATAGACTTGAACCACGCACTCAAACGCGTTTATGATATCTCCGTAGAATGGAGATATCAGTACAACATAATCTGACTGCTTCAAAAGCCTGGTGCCATGCAACATTCGTTACCCCTTGCAGCCTAGAGCCAACTCAACTAATCCGTTTACGTAGCCGCGGCCACGGCCACGGCTTCAGCTTGCACAAAATTAAAAAAATTATCGAATATCTCAGGCGCTATTGCAATTTCTGCACCGTAGCAAGTGGCAATGGTGAATTAATCACTCCTAATTATGAGGAGTTTAAACCCACAAAGATTGATATTTTAGAAATTAGTGCTCAATGTTCCTAGACGCCATGCTGAAGTCACGACTACGAGGTTAGATTAGTTGAGTTAGCTTTAGGCGGCCAGTGGCAGCGAAAGTGGTTACGTGGGCACCGGGCTGAACACCTATGGCACGATCCGAAGTAACTAAGCCAAGGTTCTTGTCTCCATTTCCGGACAAGTCAAGTGGACATTGCGTCAATAGACTTTGACGACCCAACAGACGTGCCCACATTCAAGTTATTTTTGCGCCTTTACACAAAATGTGTTTCTTGCAAAGGTGGTAAAGTGCAGCAAATGCTTGCTTTTTTTTTCTTGCTGGAGAATTTTTACCTCTCGCTTATATAACCAAAAAAAACGAATTGGTAACCATTCCCTCCCCTGCATGTTTTTATCATTTTTTGGGCAACTATAAAGTGACTACATCCTTTTCTTAGTAATATCAGCCAGCACTGATGATTATTCAACTGACTCTGTATACCAGATATCTAAGCAAACATTTTTATAACACTGGTTAATGAATTTGAACGAGTCATGCAGTGAAGGTTCAAGTTACCAACGCATTTCTGACTTCCCCATGGTGTGAAAGCTCGAGCAGGCCTTAACGCTGTCCCCCTGTCAACCATTATCTTTCACTATTCTTTTTCTGCTGACTCATTGCCATAGTTTCCGTATTTTCACCTACCGTTTCTATTGTTTTTACTGGAGTACTAGCATGACCTGCACACCACACGTCACCACGTGGCACAGAGCTTCCGCTTCTAATTTTGTAACCAACACGTGATGCGTCAACCAAATTTTATTTTTTCTTTGAATGATATGAATGGCTGGAAGGAACCGCGTGGTGCTGCGTCAATAACAGGCGGAGTGTTGCCATCGGTTCAAACTTTAGTTTTTTGCCCTAAGTTCATAACCTCCGAATGGTTTGTCTTCGCCAACTCAACTGCAAGTTCAATTAAATGGACAACTTTTACTTTAGTACAGTAAATTTTTGAAATTGTGTCGCCATATATAGATAAAAGGGTATTCTAAGACGATTTACACGAAAGCCATTTTGTTTACAAATGCCTAGTTTTCGCGATATTTGACTTTGAAATTCCCATTGTTTTTCTATGAAAAAATAACCACACTCGCGCAGTGTAGTGGAAAAAAATCTTTAGTAGTTTTGGTCAGGTCAATTTAGGGAGAAGTTCCCATGAGGCAGTCTGGTATTTCCTCCCAAAGGAAAAACTGGGAACTTCAAAGTCAAATACCTCGAAAACTAAGCATTTGCGAGCAAAACATCGTTCGTGTAAAACGTCTTAACATGTGTCCCATTATCTATACATGGCATCAAAATGTTAAAAATCGTTGACTGTACGTAAGTAAAAATTGACCAATAAAACGTTTGCTAAAGTGTATAAGCCGTCAAGTCAGTTTGCTCAAAAAGTATCAAGTTTCAATTGCAACTGCAAATTTGAAGACTATTAAACCACCAAAACCTATGTACCTATTTTTTCAACACTCGCAGCCATGCATGCATTTGAGCACTGTGAAGTATGAACGTAGGACAAACGAACTGACGCGTGAACCGAGCACACTGACACCACGTGGTTGCTCATTCAGAACTCGACAACATAGGGCCTACTTCGCTTTCGATAATAGGATTGAAATTGCAACAATGACACGCAATGCGAAACATTGATTGGATTGAATGTAGATATAAATATCTCCAATTAGTAAAAAAAAAAAAAAAAACGAGTTTTTACCTGAAGCTCCCACTCAAACCCTAAAATGTTAGAGCATTATTCTGTGAGATCTCGATGCACTAAACACGAATTCGCTAGTTACAGCCGTCGGAAATTAATACTTTTAAAAACACATATGCTAAATTCTGTGTTATATCAGTACTCAAAGCACAAACAACTGCTCGTAATTACAATATATTGCGATAGTACGCCATTATTTTGCATATTTTCGATTAGTATTACATTGAATATTGTTAAGATAGGTGCAGTTATAGAAAGTTAGGGCAGAATAGGCTAGTTGTAGACCATAAAATTGTGTAACACGGGAACAACGTACCGGTATGCAATAATATATCCTTTTCGTCACAATAGAAAAGGAAAAACGCGGAATTGGGCTGAACTGTGGTACACGAACGCCGTTGATTTATACAAATATCACAAACAAATAACTTCAGACGGCTGTAACCTATAAATTTGTGTTTAGAACAATATCAACTAGAACTATGACTTTAAAGGTCTAGAGTTGGGGCTCAGGTAAAAGGTAAAAATTAACCTAAAAGATAAAAGCATCACGTTTTTGCGTAACCAATTCTAACAGAGTTAATAATAAAAATAATAGCACCACGTAGGCTACCTACTGTTGAACGCGCCATTACCGTAGCTAGTCACAATACCACGTGTAAACAAAACCTAAAGACATTTTAAAACAAGGAAAACTGCAGACACTCACTTTACCGCATTTTTTTATTCACAAATCACAGATTCTTGCTCACTTCTTGGCGGCCGGTTTCTTAGCAGCCGGCTTCTTTGCCTTCTTGGCCACGGGCTTCTTGGCTGGGGATTTGGCGGCTTTCTTGGCAGCCTTCTTTGGGGACTTCTTGGGAGTTTTCTTCTTCTTCTCCTCGTCAGATTTCTTGGCGACCTTCTTCTTCTTGGCAGGAGACTTGGCGGCCTTCTTAGCGTCAGACTTCTTGGGGGTGGCCTTCTTTGGGGACTTGGCAGATTTTTCCTTCTTTTCCTTGGGTTTTGCGGAGTCGGCGAGCTTGAAGGAACCGTTGGCGCCGCTGCCCTTCACTTGGTTCAGCTGGCCAGAGCTGACGGCTCTCTTGATGGCTGACCTCACGTAGGTTGCAGCAGACTTCTCGTCGACCTTGTACGTGGCGATGATGTACTTTTTGATGGCCTGGGCAGAAGTTCCTTTACGGTCCTTGAGGGCAGCCACAGCAGCAGCGACCATCTCGCTGTATTTGGGGTGTTCGGCAGGCTTGGCAGCCTTGGGGGATTTCTTTGCTGCCTTTTTGGCAGGGGCAGGAGCGGGAGCAGCGGCGGAGTCCTCAGCCATCGTGTGAGTTTGGAAGCGAATCGAGTCTAGAGAGAGCACCACGAACAGCGACCAACCACTGGGATAGCACAGGCAGAAATGGGCTTTGGAAAGGCGCGAAGATCCGAAGCAGTGCGGTCGCACCGCCCACTGCAGTCGTTCTCGGCGCTCATTGGTGCAGCGAACAATAGAGAAGGAAAATCAGAAAAGCCTAAAATAAATGGAGTATTAATGAAAATGTAATTTATCCAGGGAATTCAGATTCTCATAGAATACTACGAAAACAATACGCAGGCACCTTAGCAGCTGAAAAGTCTAGCATTACAGCATCCTATGAATATTTTAGAGATCTTACTTCACCAACGCTCGGGCCATAGCTGAAAGCTTGAAATGTTTGTGTACCAGAGTAATGGAAGTTCGTATGTATGTACATGACCAACATATTCTCCATATATAGCGCGGCAAATTAACACATGTATGCCTGAAAGTTTGCGTAACAATCTCACGTTCAAGTTGGGTAAAGAGCTGAATTTTTTTTTTGGTGGAGGGGGGGGGGGAATCTCGTCCAATGAAGACAAATTACTGAAATTAAACTCAACAAATTTTTTGAGTAATGGCTGACTTGTTCTACGGGGCATTCGAACATTCTCATGCGTTCCAGTTATATTGTATTATTTATTCACAAGCTAAGACGCTCACAGATCTCAATGTTAATTTTAGTAAAATAAAAAAGAAGCAAAGGTAGTCTGGATGGTTTTAATCGGATCGCACTGTAGTGTTTTCCAAATAAATAATACAAATAGGTAGTACAAGTCCCGTACCACCGGCGCGACCATCACAGCCAGCATGTCAACCTACCGTGCTCAAGTTATGGCGCACAAAAAATAAACCCTTATAACTTATGGCGCACAAAAAATAAACCCTTATAAATGGAGTACGCACTGTACGCTCGACAACGTTTCGAAGGATATAAGGTTTCCTATTCACTGATAATCTACTACAAACCCCGATCGTTTAAGAAACGATTACGAAAAAGTCCGAAACATAGATTATATTAACTCAGTTATTATGACAGCCTAAATTTCTATATTTGCCTCACTTACAATATTCATACAATATAGTCCAAGTGAATATGAGCTGTAGCCTGGAGTAGTCATAATAATAATAAGACACCGTGAGGCTAAGAAATTACGTAACTTGGGCAGCCACTCGATAGATGTTGGGTGGCGGGGCGCCACAGGACAGCCACCACGTGTGAACTCTCAGGCCGTGCAGCTGCACCGCGTGTAGCACAGCTATGCCTGGAATGTGGAGCTGCAGCGGGGCTGTTCCAGACTGGAATTTGGCGGGAATACATCAATATATTCAACAAAGGAACGACGCTAATCGCCATCCAACCGATATGAAAGCAGACTCTCGGTAACGGTTTTCGGTGAAGTTGCTACTCCAAAGAAAGTCTCGAAAGTTTTTCTTTTTCTTCAAAATTCCATTCCATGAAAGATACGAGCCAATATTAGGCACGTTCTCGTGAAATGATATAATTCTGTTAAACGTTCAGCTTTCAACCATTCTTGAACCTCCAAGCTGTATGAAAATAGGTATATTTTGCAGAAAGTATCCCTAAATTCAGGTCTTGTTTTTCTAGTAATACTGATAAAACCACGCTTTCCCTGCAAAAAGTACGATAAACTTATAAAGAGCTATACAGTATTTTGAAAGAAGTGACGTGTATTGCCTACCTGAATACCCGCCATACCGAGACGTGGTGAGTAGCAGTAACCGCCAGCTGGAAAAAAAAAAAAAGACATCGAGAAGCTGTAGCAAGCAAAATTAAGAAAGCCGAGGAAGCAGGATCACCGCGCATGAGAACAGCACGTTGTAGCAGATAATAGGAAAGAAAACAGTAGCTATGGTATCAAAGGAGAAAAACATGACATGGAAACGAAACGCATACTGCGCAGAGAGCACTGCGCAATATGGCGGGAACGAACCGAGGTTGACGGGGAACAAAGAGCGTATCGAAACAGCCACGAAGGAGCTCTCTGCACGGTGCGCCACAAGCTTTTATAAGATTTGATAAATTGGGAAGTAAACGCCGTGAATAAAAAATAAAACCTCCACGAAATGGACATATGTCAATTAAAAAAAAAGAGTAAACGGAGGAAGTTGAAACGAACAAAAAAGAACACCAAATATTTAATATACAACTTCCAAAATAAAAATCACTATAATATCTATTTTATAATAAAACACAGTTGTTGGTCGCTTGCTTGCTTACTCTGTTGCTGGCTTGCTCCAATGTTGGTCCGTCTCTGTCACGCTCTATGGGAATATGATAGGAATAAAATTCAAGGGCGTAGTGATCCGATGAATGGGAACAAAGTACTGTAGTTGGAAATTTGAGGGCCCTCACTCTGGAACTCCGGCCTCTGAATCCCGCGCTCATGATCCGGAGCTCTATATCCTGGGCTCTGGATCCCCGGCAGTTAGAGCAATTAGAAAAGCTCAGTCTCTCTCCTCAGTCTTGGAGTTTCCGTTCCTTTCCTGCATAATCTCTTCCGCTTATGTTTTCATCAGCTGAATCACATCGTAACAGTTCAATCCTCACGGTGAGCAGACGCCTTTTTATATTGAATTTACATCGCATCCAAATTTCGACGCTGGAGGTTCAACAATCAGTTGGTATCCACAATACGGTAAGCCCTGGGCATTTCCAGTGAATTTTTTCTACTGAACTATATTTTTCTTAGTGCAGCTTAACGTTTGCTCAATTGCAAGCTGATATTCACTCCTTATCTTGCAGGGGGATATTTTGCTATCGCAAAACTCATGGCTGTACAACTTGCGTTTCACTAACGGAAGATCAGGCCTGCAGGGATGAGAGACCTAGAATACAGCAAAACCTATAGTGGGAACCGGAACAATGAAAAGCTCAATCACAAAATTTTTGCCGTCATTTTTGCATTTTTGACGGCTGGGCCCTCTAAGTAATATATGTAGAGCCCTAGTTAGAAATTTTAACAGTTTTCTGTATGTTTTCAGTTGCTGAAGATGGCCGAAAAGCCGTAACGTTCGAATTTTAAATAAAATGGCTTTTAGAACAGTGGTCTTTGCCCAATATTTTTATTTAAATTGTGTAGAGCTGTGAAACCTAATCAAATTAATTATGTTACTTCAAATTTGGCTACACGTGGCAAGTGAGAAGTAGCATGTCGACAGTAACATGAAACCTATACAGGAAAGTGTTCCAATACTGGACCATGAGGCGTGGATGCAGCAATTAAGTCATGAGGAACAACAGAATAGAACATCACCATTTAGAGCACTGTGAGAGCGCATACCTCCGCCAAGCGAGGCAACGGTAGCAAAAAATTCAAATTGGCTCTGAAACCCTAATTTTCTTTGTATAAACTCCAAAATTTAATCATTCGTGCCTTTTGATAATAATAACAGCTTATGAAATTTTCTTGAAAATCCGTTCATAACTTTTTGAGTAATGCAGCTAAGAAACGCTATGATAAACATGAGTCAAACATACAAACGAGCAAACCGATCTGCACCAAAATTTGATCATTTATGTCTTTCACCATTAGTAACAAACCCTATAGATTTCATAATATCCATTCATTATTTTTTGAGCTATGGTGCTAACAATCATAAATTTAAAAACAGTGACAAACGAGCGAACAATTATTATTATTATTGAATATTTATGTCTCCACAGGCGGGAGGTGTTCTTGGATTATTATGTTACAGCTTACATTAAAAATTGTGTGTACATTAATTTGTTGGAAATATTACAGCTATATATTCACAACCTAATCTACATGGCTCAGTGCCACCACATATCAAACGAGTTAACTAGATTGGCTCCGCAATAGAGCTACCACTGTGGAGCTACCTAACAATCACCCTCGCGCGAGAAGCAAAATAAGATATAATTGTTTCTACTAATATTAACAGTACTGCTTGTTCACTTAAAGTAAGGTAAATGGAAAATGCAGTAGCTAATTGCTTTCCGAGGAAAGATCTACATGGCTTAATACTATTTCACCTGATTGCTTAAATACTATTACATACAATTACATCCAATAGGTATGGCGGTACATACAGCATGGCCTACAATACAAACATGTAACTTTAAAATTATGTATTTATATCTCATAATGTGACGGTTTTCATCAAGTGGATTATTATTTCCGCCAAAGGGCGATCCGCACAGTGATACTAATCGGCCAGGAGGCGCAATTGGGAATATACTATCTCGACATCGGCTCTACTCCGCCATAGACATGTAGTAGAAGTTGGCACAGTGCACCGCCACTGACAGGAGAAGGGTGCAAAGAATAGAGATAGACACTCGAGTGGACGGCCCCTTTCATAGCCTACCACACGAGAGAGACTAGAGGTGCCCAGCGTACGGGATCAGTTATCTCGATCAATGGTTCAACTCACGGAACAGAAAGGGGGATAAATATGTAGAGAACCTACGTAACTGAACAAAACTAACCATTTCAGCAGGAACAAACAAACAAACGGATCATTACCAAAAGTTGGTCATTTACTCTTTGTTATATACCTAACAACTCATATTAATTTAAAAAATAATTCCATCCATAACTTTTTGAGGCATGACATTGAGAAAAATGAGACAGACAGACAAACAAACAAACAAACAAACAAACAATCTAAACGGATGGACATATCTTCACCAAAAGTTAATCATTTTCCTCCTAACATACTTCACAATCCTGTAAATTTCGTTCAAATCGGTTCATAACTTTTTCAGTTATCTTGATGACAGACAGACAAACAAGACGAAAACATAATCACCTTGGTGGAGGTAAAAATACAGAAATAGAAAATGAAAGGGGACCCGAAAGGTTGGCGATCCGAAAGCCTAAGAATAAGATTGAGGCAACTTGTAGGGTCGGTCCTGTGGAGGAGTAACTCTCAGTAACATGGGTTGAGTATATATTGAGAACATGCCCTACTGAAAGTATTTCAACTTATGAGGCACTAGATCTTTACAAGACATGGAATAACATACATATCAAGGACATGTCGATTCGATCAATGAACAGGACTGCACAAGATTTGTATATAATTAATCGATTACTCCAATCTATAATTTAAGTTGTGATCTACGTACTGAGTTAGTATAAATGCTTTATACCTTGTTTAAAAAGCCTGATCAGACACCTGCTCTTTAAGCTCATTAGGCAACACATTATATATCTGTACATTCTGGAAAATGGTAAATCGCTTTTCAACCTCTAGCCTGACAATTGGTAAATTTAATTTGCTGCCACGAGTAACATGTTCATGGGTGGGTAGTAATGCTCTGTAGTGCTGCTCAAACATACCTGCATCATGGTACAAAGCTCCACGCAGAAATTTCATTAAACAATAGTTGTAAATATCACTCAGTATACGTATATTGAGTTGCAAGTCCTTAAGCTGAGTGATATTTACAACTATTGTTCAATGAAATTTCTGCGTGGAGCTTTATATCATGATGCAGGTATGTTTGAGCAGCACTACAGAGCATGGTTGCCGAAACTGAACCATCAAGGCTTAACTTGCTCACAACTACCGACAGGAGCTTTGGATTTGACAATCAAAATATTATGTGAATGGATAGACGCAACGCGATTAAGATGAGACGGCCGAAATGTCCCCTTTTATGAAGCAAGATTGAGTTTCCGTAAGACTCCTTAATAACCGATCAACGGTCAACGCCTGAAACTTCATTTATCGAGTCGAAGCCAGCGCACTCATCTAAAGTTTCAGGCAAGTCAAGCTTCAAAGATTTAATTTTGGTGCCCTATCAAATGTGACGTGCCAAGCTATACTGGAAAAATACCTGAACTGCTCACAAAAGTTAAATTACAGAATTAGATGTGCTCTAATGTTTTACGCCACATTGTGGGTTAAAAGGTGTGAAACACGTCGGTATAAATTTTACTGCCGCCGTGGTATACATCATATACATATATATCTGTATTCTCTTTTCGTAGAAATTATATCTATACCGCTATGTTTTCCTAATGTCACCTTTTTTAGCTTTGAAATTAACATGATGAAGTATATGCTGATTCACAATCGGTCTATGCGTGAACCTGTAGTGCTATTATAGAGCGTTTTACAAATGTAAGTTGTGAAGTACGATAGTGCTGTAAATTTGTACCCAAATTTATAAGGTTCATTGCTACAATGCTTACACTGGTTTACTGACCGATTATTGTAATGGTAGTATTGTGTGAATACCTTCCTACGGGGAGAAATAAATGTTTTCGTTTCGTAACCATGGAACACCATAGCATAAAGCGTCCACGTGAAACGTAAACACAGCTACGCTGCAGTTTAGAACGGCTGTTCATTAGATTGGACGTGAGGCAGGAAACATAACGGCACGATACATAGCCATGCACGAACTGTAACATGGAGCATTCTACGTCATAGTGAAGAACGTCGGTCTTAGTGTAGAGCACGCAGGCCTAAACAGAGCCAATGAGAAGTACTGGAGAGAAGGGCCAGGCGAGCGGTAGGAACCGTCCCAGAGTTCCGGCCTTTATTTCGCCAGACAAAAACAGCTACCTGGATCGGTCGGTGAGGCTTGGGCCCATCGAAATTTTAAGCTGCTGCTTTTACACTAGGCAGCAGTGGTACAAAAAACGCCATCACCGCACCGGCCATGAAATGGTTCGGAAAAAGAAACTCTGTCAATATCTGGTTGTTCTCAGCAAGGCTATTTCTACATTGGGCCATGAAATAGTCCAGAAGAGGAATTTCTGTGGCAGGCTGTAGCAGTAAAAACTAGAGCACTCTGAAAGCGCATACCTTCATCAAGCGAGGCAACGGTAGCAAAAACTTCAAATTGGCTCTGAAACCATAATTTTCTTGGTATAAATTCTAAAATCTAATCATTTGTGTCGTTTGATACTAATAACAGCTTGTGCAATTTTCTTGAAGATCCGTTCATAACTTTTTGAGTTATATATACTGCTAACAGTTTGATACTAATTACAGCTTGTGCAATTTTCTTGAAGATCCGTTCATAACTATGAGTTATACTGCTAACAAGCCTTATGACAAACATGAGTCAAACATACAAACGAACAAATCGATCTGCACCAAAATTTGATCTTTCATGTTTTTCAACATTACTAACAACCCCTATAAATTTCATAAAGATCCATTCATTATTTTTTGAGTTATTGTGCAGACAAGCATAAAATTAGAAACAGTGAAAAACGAACGAAGAAACGGATCATTACCAAAACTTGGTCATTTACTCTTTGTTATATACCTAACAACTCATGTTAATTTAATAAAAATCCATCCATAACTTTTTAAGTTACGGCATTGAGAAAAATGAGGCAGACAAACAAACAAACAAACAAACGGATGGACGTATCTTCACCAAAAGTTAATCATCTGTTCCTCCTAACATACCTAACAATCCCTGTAAATTTCGTCCAGATCGGTTCATAACTTTCTGAGTTATCTTGGTGACAGAAAGACGGACAAACACGTCGATATCATAACCTCCTTGGTGGAGGTAATAAGTGTTCGCAACCCGAGCCATGAAATCCTATAGGTTAAGAATTATCACTTCTGGCTGTAGAAACAAGGTTACACTGCTACATAATCAGCGCAAATTGGACGAATCCTGCAACGCTCTACATAGAAAAGAATATACTGTGTATACGCTATGCTGCTCTGTGCCAGGCGGAGACTTCTCCGTCGGATTGTACCAGGGCATTCAGCACCAGATGGCAATAGCGCAGACAACGTCAACAGGACCAGAAAAGAAATGGTTTGGAAAATGAATACACCACACCGTTCCACCGGGTGTCCATAAGGTCAACTAACCAGTTGAGAAATTTATTATGAATGCAAATATTGACAATATAGCGAAAATTACAGCAACAAGAGAGTATACATTGGGATTTGTTATCTCACTTCTGATATCTGTATATGAGCCTCATTAACTGCAAGAAGTATATCAAGACGATACTTGGTATCGTGTTAAGATGGGCATCGAGCCTAATATCGAGGTTGATGCTATACTCTACCGCAGCTCCACAGGCAAATGTGTACCTATGTTTGTAGTTTAGGTCTTGAATGAAAAGGACGCCTGAAGCTCGGATACTCTGATACTCACTCTGTACCAAAGAACAAATCTCATCAAGATATCTGATGCTATTTGCTAAAGGTAAAGATATTTTATAGACGTGCGGTGTACATCACAGCATACCAGACTGTAATCGCTGCAGAAATTGCTGACTAACCCCAGCCATGACATGGTTTAGCACTGATTTACTTACCGCTCTATAACTACTACACTTATCTCTACATCAAACCTTGCGTTCAAAGTTATGTGCATAGCCAAGAGCAGTAAATGCATTAGAAATCATATACATAAATAGCTTCATCAGCAGCTTTTAACTGACTGAAGATATAGCAGTAACTCAAGAAAAATATACTGAGAATCCATAAAGGCGTTTTGACAAAAAATGTACAAGTTTTATATCATCAATTGTACACGAATAGGTGACAAATATTCAAGACGGCATTCAGCCCTACATACATCTTCGCAACCTCACGTGCTAATTCACTAGGTAGCTACTTAATTTTTCAGCTATTGCATGATCTTTCACTCCTTAGTCAGCACTCAGTTCTACTCTTCCCTGTAACTATTATTTTTTCTAACCACACGATGCTGTAGAAATGAAAAAAAATGTAAAAAGAAACACACAGCGCCCCATACCTTAAAAAACGTGGAATCCACACAGAAAAATTTCCCACACAGGATCACCACACAAGGGCCACAATTCAGAAAATGTAACGAACAAAAAACTGGACGGAGCTGGAAGCACATGCAGAATAACCAGCGAGACCCCTTGTGGCACAATTTCGTCATAGAGTAAAGATAAAACAAGTAATATAAGTAGGAGAGTAATAAGTAAGCAAAAGTGATAAAGCTAGAGTATTCTGAGAGCGCATTATGCCGCCAAGCAAAGCAACTGAAACAAAATATTCAAACTCGTACTGAAACTGCGATATCGTTCCTTTCAACACCAAAATCTAATTATTTTGCCTATTGACGGTAATAACAGCTTCTGTAAGTTTATTGAAGATCCGTTCATAACTTCTCGAATTGTGCTGTAAACAAACATTCTGATAAACATTAGTCAAACACACTAACAGACCAACCGATCATTTTCAAAATTTAATCATTTATGTATACGAACATAAATAACAATTCCTGTAAGTTTCATAAAGATCTGTTCACAGCTTAGTTATAGTTAGTTACAGTCAAAAAGTTTAGGGCTCCGTTTCCGAGCGGAACGATATCACAGAGGAAAGAACAAGGGACACATAATATGTCGATAGAAATGAGGAACCCATGCACGAAGATGTTCCCACACAGGATCAACGAGCATGGGAACAGCAAGTCGGGAAAGAAGAGGAAGAACAGAATAAAGCATGAACATGTATGAGTATGAAATCAGGAAGGAAGCAAAGTGGGCATGAAAGACAGACTTTCCGAAGGCCTAGCTAATGGCTGAGGTCCCTAGGGTTGGCGGGCTCCATAACATAGGATGGGCATACCTAAATAACCTAACCCTATGGGCGATCCCATGCCCCATGAAGGGCTGTTCATAACCTTTTGAGTAGTAATTTTGCTAAAAAGCATAAAAATCAAACACAGAGATAGGTAAACAATCAAACAAATAAATTGATCGTCACGAAAATTGGTTAACTTACTTTTCGTTATATACCGTACCTAACAACTCATGCAAATTTCTTAAACATCAGTTAGTTACTTTTTGAGATATGGCATTAAGAAAAGAGAGGCAGACAAACAAACAATCAAACAAACAAACGGAAGAAAGGATCTTCACCAAAAGGGAATCATCTGTTCCTCCTAACATGCCCTAGAATATTGTACAAATGACGATAGTTAGATACGTGAAATTTTCGTCCCGGTGCATTTGAGTGGTAGGGCATGTGAAAACTTTCGTTCACTCACTAGCGCTGGATGACACCCGTGGCTTCAAGCGTTGCTACTTCTAGGGACAACTCGAGTTTGCTAATGCCGAGGCCTTGAATATGCACTCTGTGAGCTCTGATAGAAGGAGGTAGCAGAGGTTACGGAGATCGAAAACTGAACGTTCTGGTAAGCTGAATCTCGGCCGACTCGCTGATGGGCGGCACTAATGACTGGTGTTCGGGAGCAGCCATCGAAATAAAATAAAATACAATATTCCCAGGTCAGCGCGGCAAAATGTTTATTATTCCTTCGTTCTATTAATTCTCCTTACATGCATTCGCAGGAACAGCTTGGAACTGGGAGCGAAGCGGCTCAACCGTCATCCTGAAATAAATTCACACTCGGAGCGTAGATACGGTAGCATGAACGACACGCGTGCTGCACATCCTCACATCACGTTGCTCCTGCAAATGTATAATGTGGCCCGGCATAAAAGGAGTTTTGGTATTAGAGATCTCGTACCAAATTGACAGTGAACTCACACGACCCAAATAAAAATTCCTAAGCAGAACGTGAGCGGGCAGGCTACGAAACTCAACGCGGCCCATCACAGCTTAACACGTCTCAAAAACGAAAGAAAAAAGCGGCCGTATCGTCCAGCTGTCCCGAAAGAGGCATAGCATAAAGCGATAAGAACGAACCTGAGACCAGGAACGAGCGCATTATTCACGGTAATGGGCGGTTATAGGGAGCAGACCGCACATGTGCTCCAAGTGCGGTATGGGGACTTGAAATATCTTGTTGACTCAAAAATGACGCTCTGGAGCTCGATTCATAAATATTAACACAATGGATGACAGCTGCGCTGAAAGCTTCTATATACCAGTGAAAATGAATCAGTGGATACAGAATTATGTAATGCTGTTTCGATACCTTCCAAACCATAGACCAAAGCGGATTTAACAGGAAACATTAAGCTAATTTTGACAAAATGGCGAGAATTGATTCCGGAATGAAACCGCTCCGATGTTAATAGTTGTATGCAAGGAAACTGGGGCCTACAGTGGATAAACGATTAGTACAGGACTTAACAGAACTTCTTAGCGTATAAGACTAACTAGACGTAGAAACTGTTATCAGTCGTTTGTTATCTTGAGCAGATTGTTGTTTCTTTCTCTGGCGACACAGACTGCATCTGCACAAGCTAATAAACATTCGCGACAATCTTATGAATCTTTTTTTTTGCAAGCCGTGGAAATAAATGCGACTAGTCTTACTTTTATAGCAGCAGTAATGTGAACAATTTTTTTTCTCTCACACTTCTAAGCACTATTATCATTATCTTCCTTTCTTAAATCTCCCTACACTCTTTTCTAAGTCTTGGATATATATCAATAGATAGTTTGAGCTGTAGAGGTTTACGCTGTGTCATCTCTTTCAAGCCGTGAAGCGGGGGAGAGATAACAAAAACTTTATTCAGAACACATGGAAACATTACAAAGTTGAAATGTTACATGGTACACAAGAGAATGTATTCCATGTCTAGGTTACCAATAAAGGATATATGTCGCGGTGGTCTAACTGGTCTTACATTCTAGACATCATTACGCCCCATTGCTTGGCCTCCGTTAGGCAACAGTATGCGCTCCCATCGTAGATACATGTTAGATCGTTTGTAGTAAAAGCAATTGGAAATAACTTTTGTTGTGCTTGCCTCTCTTTATGCTACAGGATCACAAAAGTTGCTTGCAATCTGCGAGAGCCAAGCGATTAATCTTGGCAAATTGTGTATAATATGGTAAAAACAGTGTGCATGCATATTAGGCCTATGAGTAGAAGCCTGCCTAGTCATAAACATTCTGATTTGAATGGTGTGGAGCTTACGTACGTAAACAGCTTCTCTTACCTGGGTCACAAAATCACTGACGATATTCTAGATGACCAGGATAAAGAGAAAGAAACGCGAAAGCTCCATGGAGTTGGCAACACGTTAATTCGGTTACTGCTCTGAAGACGTCAAATGCCAGCTGTTCCGAACCTATTGTTACCCTCTGTTCTGTGTTGCGTGTTGCTTATAACGACACATTTCACATATTATTGAAAGTGCCTAGGTCTAGTAGTGCAACTCTAACATTTGCTCAAAAGTTCACCGATTGTCTCAAAGTCAGGACCAGGAAATGCACATTGAACTTAAATTCCAGGATTGAAAACTCTAAAAACTCATCAATAAAAGTCATCCGCAGTGGCTCTGGCTACAAACGATCTAATATGTATCTACGATGGCAGCGCATACTGTTGCCAGACGGAGGCCAAGCAATGGGGCGTAATGATAAGGAACGTAAGACCACTGCAACATGTCTTCTATTTTTAACCTATAAAAATAAGATACATCCTCTCGTGTACCATGTATAGCATTTCAACATTGTATTGTGTCCATGAGTATTAAATAAAGTTATCCTTATTATTAACGAGTTATTGGAGTTTTCTATCCTGCTTTTTAGGCTCAAGGCGCATTTTCTGGTCCTGACTTTGAGATAATCAGTGTACTTTTGAGCAAATATTAGACTTGCACTGTAAGACTTCGGCCCGTTCAATAAGCGACGGAATACGTTGTTATTAGCAAACTAGTGGACTCGTGCGTGAAGAAATTCAGGCCTTAATCAATATGTTTGTTCTCTTCTCTGACTTGCCGTATCCACATTTTCCCGCGCACGCTTATTTGCAACTCTTATTCCTCTCTGTAATTTTCTGCTTCAAGTTTTTCTCGTTACTGCGCTGCACATAGGCGCTTCATCTCTCTCCATTTCCAGCGCGTCTTCCTTCTAGAGACTGTAGTAGTCTCGTTCTTCTTTTACGTTCCCTATCCTCTTTCTTAATTAAACGTGCGTCTTCCAAAGTAAAATCTTAAGTAAAAAACTCTGCAATGAACTTGAATGCCACTCCAGTCAGCTTATATGCAATGCAAGTGCACCGGATCCAAGATACGGTCTTCCATACTTAACCATCTGCTTCATTGAAGTGTCAAAATTTGGGGCTCTGAAGCGAATTCTGCTCTCTCAGAAAAAGTAGTTGTTTACATGGCCGTGAAATATTTGTCTCGTGCTCACTCGATCATCTGCCGAATTTACATGTTGTGACCTGAGGAGTAAAGAACCCGAAATGCAGAAAACAATTTGCTGCCAAGAAATTACCATGGTCTTTACGAGCCTGCTGTCCACTGAAGAAGAGGTACGGTATCTTACCATGTGCGTCGATAAAATTATGCAGTCCATAAGAGCATCAGATTTAACGTTGTGAAAGAAAGACCGGAATCAGATACACTGTTCGAGTGCCATCATCTGCAACCTGGAATATTTTTTACCTACCAGTTTTCTACGAAGGTTGGCAGGATGACCCCAGTCTTCAAGCAGATAAATACACTGATGAAACCATGATGGCCAGAGCTAATGTTTGCCAATGGAAATATATAACTTTCTTTATACAAACATGGGCAAATAAACTATATTTTTATCTAAAGCCGTAGAAAAAAACACAAGTTATTCTGCCTTTCTTCAGCCAAGAAAACGTGTAGATACGTTCTTTTTCTCTCCATTCCGTGAGCATTTTTTATTTTATCTGAAGAATGGTGAGCAGGCGCAGCCGACCCAGTCATGTTCAGACTCGCACACTCGAAGCGGCGGTTCTCATTTCTTCCTCCAGGTCCAGGCAGACAATGGCAACAATTAACTACGTACAGCCAACAAACTTGGTAGTAGTAAAGTACTGAAGAGCGAGTTGCGACTCCGGCAAACTAACCCAACCTTTACTATGGTGGTGAGTTTTGTAACTCGAAAGTTAAACATGAAAAACTAGAGCACCCTGAGGGCGCATACTTCTGCCAAGCAAGGCAAATAGGTAACGAAAAATTCAAATTGGTTCTGAAATCAGGATTTGTTCTTTATAATAACTAAAAAAAATTTTCATTTGTGCCTTTTGACAGTAATAACAGCTTGTGTAATTTTCTTAAAGATCCGTCCGTAACTTTTTGAGTAATTGCTGACAAACATTTGTCAAACATAGAAACGGATAAATAGATAATCACCACAATTTAGCCATTGGTGTCTATCAACAATTCCTGCAAATTTCATGGGGACGGGGACCCACAGACAACTATTTGAGTTATACTTGTGACAAACATTTCAACAAATACCTATTAGTCGAACACAAACGGGTAAACCGATCACCACAAAAATTTGGCCCTTTGCGTTTCTCAACGAGCTTAAAAAATATTACAAATTTCATGAAGATCCGTTGATAACGTTTGAATTATGTAGTTATGTCACTGACAACATATTGACAAATACAGAGACTATCAAGCAAACGAACAAACAGATAAGCACAAAAATTTGGTCAAATGCTCCTTTAGTAACGACCCAAACAATAAATTTGTGCATATTTGATAAAGATCGGTCCATATCTTTTTGAGCTGTGCCATCGAGAAAAAGAGGCTGACTAACAAACAAACAAACGGTTGAATGGATCTCCACCAAAAGTTAACCATCTGTTCTTCCTAACTATCCATGCGAATTTCGATAAGATCCGGCCATAAGTTTTTGAGTTATCTCGGTGACGGACAAAGAGCCAGGCAAACTCGACAATAACATAACGTCTTTGGCGGAGGTAATAACATACTGAGAGTTATTTCCAGAGCAGTAAAGTAAACCGTTAGAATAAACAACTCACTTTAAAGCCACAACGAGGCGTTTTAAGACGAAGAAAAAGTCATGTATTACGTCAGGAAAAACGGTTAACCCACCGCATGAAACCCCACGAATTATCAGCGAAGGCATATTCGACTGGGCACCAAAATTAAGTCTTCGGGGCTCGACTTGGTCGAAATTTCACGCAGGTGCGCTGGCTTCGACTCGCTGAATAGAGTGCCAGGCATTGACTCTTAATCGGCTACCCAGAAGACTTACAGAAACTCAATCTTACTCCGTAAAAGGGAGTTTTCAGCCGGTTCAACGAAAACGCGTTGCTTCTAACATTTGCAACACGATCCTTAGTGACGAAGCCAAAGCTTCTATCTGAAGTTTCGGACAAGTCCAGCCTCGAAGGCTTAATTTCAACGCTCAATCGAACACACCTCAAGTCAATAAAAAAAGAGAAACAGCGAACAATGACTGTCAGTAATCACCCGCGGCAGAGGCAAAATTCAACGCCGTCAGTTTTTATGGCCAGCATACTGTAGAATTTTGGCATTTTTCACATCTCAGTCAACCCATCTGACTGCAGTAAAAATTATTATTATGACTCAACTCTTTCTGCCTAATTTTGGGTGGACAGACAACAAAATTCATCGTCGCCATTTTTGATGGCTAGCTAATTCCAGTTTTTTGGCATTGTTCACATTTAAATCAACTCACCTGACTCACTACAAAAAATTACGAACATTGCTGAACTTCTTCTATCACTTTTTTGGTAGAGAGATATTTATATATTTATGTAAATACTTGAATCTCCAACGAAAACATCATCACCTCTCTCACTTCGTTCACGGCTGATAAACAGAAAATGAAGGAATAATGATACATGGATGAAAGATGCTCCGAAGACCTAGCTACGGGAAAGATTTCCTTCAAAGTAGAGCCAATAAAGAACAGTGGGGAAAGAAACAGCGGTTTGGTTGAAGTGATTGCAGGGTGTTCCATTATGATCCCTCCAACTTTTTGGTAATGCATATTCATTCATAATTTTTTTTTTATTTTTTTTTTAACTTTAAGCATATACTAAACACCTTTTACAGACTCCGCCCAGCACAGTGCAAAAAAGATTCAACAGTAGTTGCAAGCAATGGGCCGGAGTTCATTTTCAAGGGATATGTCCTTCAACTTCTCCTGACTTCAGCCTTTGGTCCATATTGGAGAGCAAGGTCTCAGTTTTCCATCACAAAAATGGGGAGGCTTTGAAAGCAATACCCTTGGAAGAATGGGCAAAAATTCCCCAAACTATCAATCGTGACTCGTGTAAAGCGTTCTCGAAGCGTTTGCAGCAGGTGATCGATGCCGACGGAAGGCGTATTGAATAAATTACACATATTCGGAAAGAATAATAGTTAAATATGTATATTCTGGTTTCATTAGTGTATTTCTATTTATTTAATAAAAGCAAGTAAAAAGATTGCAACGATAAATATTGAATTCATCGAGAGAAATTTTGGCGTCTTTCGGTGCACTTAGATGCATCAAAATTACATTCATACTTGTCCCAAAACCGAGACACTCAAGTGCATCATAAATATGCTACAGTGCATTATCATGATAGACTTTAACGAACTCCGCTGTAATTATAACATTATGAATTATCTTGCATTCAGTAAATACACTTAACGAGTATTCCTTTTGCTTTATTTGTAGAATTTGAAAATTCAAATATTGAAGGAAAAGAGAAGCCGCGGAGCTGTGCGAATCCGAGAATCGAAGTCAGCCGGCTAGAGATTTTTCATTCCTCCGCAGCACGGACTTCATGTCCTGTTTTGCACACTACCAGTGACATATCATCAAAATTCTAGAATGATAAGACATAATGAAACTATGCTAGGTTTATCCACTGTATGTAAGATAATATAATGACTGATTATTATTGCCATAATAGTAAAGTTAGCTAAAGTGCATCATGGTGATGCATATATAGGGTCTCATGATGCACTTGGCACGTTGATGATGCACCAAGATGCATCAAACCGGTAAACTTGATGCACCCGAAGAGACAAAATTTTCAATTACAATCGCGATCTGCGTGTATGAAGCCGCGTTTCGCACGCGAAACAAAATACGAGGCTTTTTTCACTTTTTTGTCGAAATGAATTTTTATGACTGCAGTGTCTGCTGCGATGATCCACCAAACTACGTCATGAAACATCTACGTGCATTGCATCCTGATGCTTCTCTCTTAAACGCCTACGAGCATCAAAATTATTCTTAGCGTATAATTCCACTTTGGAAAGCACAGGCATATTATTTCAGAGCTACTCCGAGTACCGCAAAAGTAGAATGCTTATGGCAGATAAATATTGCTAAAATTGTACTAAGATATGTATTACCATCAATTCAGCGTTTCGGTGATACGCGTATCTTGGATACAGAGAACATATACGGTCGGTCAACCTGCTTCTGAACGAGATTTTTTTAAAATATTTGCTTTATTGCCAGTACACACGAGAGTAAAAAAAACTGGTTTCATCAGCTAATCGTTCAAAAGCTATAAAGGGTGTCTCAGAAAAAAAAAGTAATCCAAGTTTAACTATTTATTATTTGAATTCTGCTCTACTCAAACATATTTAGTAGCCATGGTAATAAAATTTAGAACAAGAGCTTTCAAATGAGACTAGTACACGCCGCCGAGCATGGCGTAGTTTGGAGAGTCATCGCCGCAGGCAGAAAAACGTATTTCAGTCAGGAAAACATCTTTCCACAGAAAGAAAGTGAACAAAAGATGTGTAGTTTTGTTACACGTGCGAAGCGAGACGCGGTTACATACTTATGTACATCCGCAATGTGCCAGTTACACAACTTCGGGTACACTACAACTTAGATGGTAGGAGGAACTTAGTAGCGGCGAATCTATCGCGGGATCTAGCTGATAATTAAGTTGTCGCTTCAAAGTAGCTCTGATTTTGGGCTAGAACGTCAGGGGCAATAAAGCGTGACTGGTATAATTACTGTTCTTAATAATAGTTCTGCAGAGTGGCAGTCGTCTGGTTAACGGAACTACTTCGAGTAGGTGTCAACGGTGCTAGCTTCTCGGTAGAAAGAACAACACGCTCATCCCGGAATGGTGTTTTACCAATTTAGCCGGGAGCGTGCTCTACTGCAGGCACTGCCACTAACACACAGATCGCTATTGTACAGTAATTCAAAGTTTCATCTCTGCAGGTGCATCAGTTTTACATGTTTTTGATGCATCTTGGTGCATCATCGGCTTTGTCACGAAACCAGAACACATAAGTGCATCATCAACTTGCCAAGTGCATCATAATACCCTATTTGCATCATCATGATGACCTCTAGCTAACTTTACTATTATAAATCAAACAATATAATAAACACCGTCGTGTGTTTATTTGTTTATATATTTTTATGTTTCGTGTCTCCCATCTTAAAAAAAAAATAGATGGGCGAAAAATAGGCCAGGTTGCAATGTTGTAATAGGTTGAGTTTCCATGGAGATCGATGACCAAGTTGTAGAAGATGGCGAATTGGGATCCTTATTCCTTCACCTTAATACACCTCTTGCTCGCAACACTTCTTGAAATCAAAATAATAACGTTATTACAGCTTCTCTTAGCGTGGCCATGCAGTCTTTTTTTCATGACTTGCTCCTTATATCGAACTGTATGTTTCTTTTCATTTTATCACGTAGCATACAAATTCAGAAGCCAATCAACGAAGGGCGGACGAAGCGATAATTTTTCATTGGCAGTAGACATTATTTCTTTCACCTTACTATCTTCCTTCTGACGACGCAGATTTCACTTCAACACAAAATCTTCGATCTACTGAAGGCTGGTTCGTCATAATGGATACGCCGCAGGTAATTTATTTAAATTCACTGAATAATTCGAAATATTTGAAGCATTGCTGAATGCTTATGCAAATTTTTTTCCGCATGTGTCCCACAGCGGGAAACGATTGTGCTTCTTATATGAATTGAAAGAGAGCACTTATCTCTAATTACAATTCGAGTCGGCATTTGTAGCGTAAGTTTCAGAAGCATAATGGTGACAAAGGCATATTAAATGAAGTGGGTCTTCTTAAATTCTTCGCTGTCATCTCTGACAGCGCGAGCACTCTAGTGGTAATAATAATAGGTATAACTAGAGCACTGTGAGAGCGCATACCTCCGCCAAGCGAGGTAACAGTAGCAAAAAATTCAAATTGGCTCTGAAAAAATAATGTTTTTAGTATAAACTCCGAAATCTAATCATTTGTGCCTTTGGATAGTAATGACAGCTTGTGCAATTTTCTTGAAGATCCGTTCATAACTTTTCAAGTTATACCGCTATCAAATGTTATGACGAACATGAGTCAAACAAACAAACCGATCTGCACCAAAATTTAATCAATTATGTCTTTTAACATTACTATCAACCCCTATAAATTTATTAAAGATCCATTCATTATTCTTTGAGTTATTGCGCTAACAAGCACAAAATTAAAAACAGTGACAAACGAACGAACAATCGGATCATTACAAAAATTTCGTCATTTACTCTTTGTTATCTACCTAACAACTCATGTTAATTTCATAAAATTCCATCTATAACTTTTTGAGTTATGACATTGAGAATAATGAGACAGACAAACAAACAAACGGATGGACATATCTTCACCAGAAGTTAATCATCTGTTCCTCCTAACATACCTAACAATCCCTGTAAATTTCGTCCAAATCGATTCATAACTTTTTGAGTTATCTTGATGACAGAGACAAACACGACGAAAACATAACCTCCTTGGCGGAGGTAACTAGGTGCATCCGTGGAAATTTCATGGTAAACGAACGTTTTCACTTACCTCATTTAATAAGAAGTAGCGCTCATATCTTAACCCACCCCGTGTGAACGAACGTCCGCCGTTTAACCCAGTCGATCGTTAAGCAGTCCGTGAACCAAACATCTCGCCTAACCTTCCATAGTACTTCAATTTCACCACTGAATCACGCATTATTCTGCCAGCAAAGAATTTTGACTTGTTTCTTGATAAAGTCATAGAAACATGACGGACTGTCTTGCAATGTTCTCTTCTTCATTTCCACACGATTTTTAAGCTCTATTCGCACAGTTTAAAGACAAATTAGCCCTCTTTAAGGTTACAAGTTCTAATTTTTTGCTGGCGTAATCGATATTTTTTTCACTTCTTCGGAGCCCGTGGATACTGATCTGAAGCCCATAATTTTTCTGCTATATCGTAAAAAAATAGATTTGGGGAACTTCCGCCCTTGCAACAGGGTAATCTTCTGTTCTCAAGATGTCATTATATTTGCTCAGACATCGCACGGAAGTGGCGGATGCTTTCCTCACAGCACATTCTTTTGAAAAAAAAAAACAGACTCTTGAGCAAATATTTCCAACACTACCCGTTCTGTTCACCGCTGGTGTATCATGGCTATGCAACTGGCCTTATAAGAAATGCTATCCGCAGCCAGCAAGGCGAATAGAATATTGTGAAAAAATGAAAGCGGTAAGTAGACATGTTACTGGAAAAATGATACATATTTGAAATATAATCTTTAATTTCCTTCGATCTTTTATTGAAGATCGTGACACAAAAACTAGGTAGACACGTACAAGCGTATTAATCTATAGATCATTCATTATCGTGAATACAGTGGATAAACCTAGCGTAGATTTCATTATGCCTAATTATTCTAAAATTTTGACAATAAGTCACTGGTAGTGTACAAAACAGGACATGAAGTCTGTGCAGCAGAGGAATGAAAAATCTCCTCCTTAGTGACTTTGATTCTCGGATTCTCGCAGCGCTGGCTTCTCCTGTCCTTTAATATTTGAATTTCTAAATTCTACAATTAAAACAAAACGAATAGCCCGTTAGGTGTAATTACTGTATGCGAGATAATACATTATTACTATAATTACAATGGAGTTAGTTAATGTGCATCAAGATGATGCACTTCGTATGTGTATGGTGCACTTGCGTGTTTCGGTTTTGGTACAAAAATACAAGTAAATTTGGCGCATCTAAGTGCACCAAAATTTCTCTCAGTGTAGGCGACGACTTATGACTCCAAGCCCTTCTCTACGATCTCCATTTCTGGTTAGGGCCATTACCCCCGCAATATCATCCGGACACCAAAGGCTGACTCAGCAAACCAAACACAAGAACTCGCCTGCTGGCAACCGTCTCGAACCTACGCATTCCGCGTCTGGCAGCAACACTCAAGCATCCTGCTCCTGCGGGTATCTTGGCTGTGAAGTACTGGTCCGACTATCTAGAGCATTTTCTGAGAGTAGGGAGAAGAAAACACCATTTTTTGACAATGAAACTAAAAAACGACGAAAATGCCACTGCTGCCGAGGATAATAATTGAGCACTCAGGCATTCATTACTTACAAAATTATGGTGTCTATGGGGCTAACTCCATGGACTGAACTTTTACGTCTTTATGTGAATCACACCAAAAATACAGTATATGTGGTCGTCACGTAGGTAGGAATTGCAGTGTTTGAACGATGTGTACGAAGCACGCTGATGCTTACACGTAGAGTTCACAAGGCCATAGATCGGGACAATTCCATCGAGATAAACAAATCTCGTTAAAGTTTACCTTATTTGAAATCTTAGCCCTAATGGCTACGTTTGCTACGTTGGATTGAGTTTCAAGCATGAACCTCAAAACACATTACAAGTGAAACGGCCTCAAACTCAATCCTGCTGGAACTCGATCCAAAGTAGTGAAGCCAATGTTTATAAGTGAATTCGTAAGCAAATTATAGCTGATGAGAGCATAGCGTCTATCGACGAGTTAGTATCCATCGATTGAACCTTTATGAATGTAGCTATAGATTAATTGTTCAATACTTCGCTTCCATTCTCTGAGGTGGGCAATGTCTTATAATTAAAGAGCAAAAATTTTTACTTCCATCATAGATTTTGCAGAGAATGGAATAAATTGCGAGACTGAGTTTTCCAAGATTTCTTGGCTGTTTCGGGAAAAAATTTTTCTGCAAGAACAGGCGCGACGTGTAGACTATACGACCAGCATCCAGCACGATGCCGCACGAAAGTTATTTCCATCAGGAGACAACGTACAGTTGAACACTGTAGAACCAAGAGCAATGTTAGCTCTAGATATAAGATATGCTCATTTAGACAAATAATAATATCAGTTTAATCTAGTTTAATATTCTGCTAAGTTATGTATCAATCTATATATATGCATACAGTATATAGTATAATTATTTACAATCAAACTGAAATCACAGTTAGTTACATATAATTAGCTAACTAAAATTGACAACGGATACGACCAGTTTGTTATAATATTATGTATTACTCTACTATAGAGCACAAGTAATTGCTTACAATTTAAACACACAGCTACAGTGATAGAAATTGCTTTAACGAAGGAAAGCAGCGGTATACCAAGGCAGCCTGGGTTTCACACGTCCTATTCAATCAGCCCCGTGGGTCTCAAAAGAAAAGAAAAATAAATAAATCCCAACTGGCTTGGCGGGAAACAATCCCACGGATCTTGGGAACTGCTGGAATATCCAATCCTAACGCGCACTGCTCAGGACTCGACCGCAGGCACCATTATGCCACCATACCCAGAGCTGCACAGACGGATCAATTACCTCTCCATAAGTGTGGAGGTATTCTCGGTTCCAACTGTTGTTGCGGTTTCAGCTCAACCTGCAGGCAATGCAGTAGTGCTGCGACGATACACAAACGTAAAGCTGTTATAAGGGTGACTTCAATTAAATCACAGTTCATTTTATTATTAAAATTTTCAAGGAATACGTACGTCTAAGAGCTCTCCTATGTCTAAGTTGGTATGGAGATATGTAGCTAGCTCTTATGCCAGCAGGATTACATATACGCAGATCATATTTCCAGTTTACAACGTACAATGTGATACAAAGAGAGGAAGAAAGTAGTAGTAGTAGTAGAAGTTTTACTAGCGCTTCAGTGGCACACTGCCTATATCGCGCCGAACTATTCCTGTGTTTAACCACAGGCTTGTGCACCAACTAGGGCGCGTAGACCATTTTCAATGATTTTTGTCTCGGCTTCTCTGCCGGTAGGTCTCAGAGTGGTCAGTGCGCTACTGACAGGAAAAAGGCGCAAGTTGAGCATCTCCAACCCCCGGGCACGGATGAACGCTTTCGCTCGGCTACGCCGCACAGGGGAAGGAAACAAAATACAAGAAGGTAGGAGTTTAGCGGGAATAGGTCAACCACCTCGATCAGCAGCCAGACCTACCGAAACAGAAGGGGAAGTATTGAGAGCCTACCTAACTTTACAAAACTAACCTCGTCAGCAGGAACTGCAGCAAGTTGCAACATCCCCTGTGGAGAAGGCACTCGGGACCAGTTTTGGTTTAGAATGAGGTGGTTAATTTGATCCCTCACCAGACTACTAACAGGTACAGAAAGCATATAAAAGCTAGGGAACATCGGAGTTAGATGTACAAATGATATGAGTTTATGAAACACTAATGCGGTTGCTCCAGAACTGTGTTTTAAATGATACTGATACCTACTACAACACAGAAGAGTGGTAGGTATTCCTTTGATGACATTTTCTCCATTTTTGGCAAGAGTTCCAAAAGTTTTTTGACTCTTTTACAGCATATTCGAAAGTGCACTGACTTCATGAAATTTGGTGAAACTAACTAATGAGAGACGCAGAGAGCTTGCGAAATATGCCCCCAGCGCACCGCAAGAGAACACACACACACACTCTACGGTGCTGGGGACCGATATTTCAAAGTATTTTTGCTCTTACACCAAATGCAGATTTTCATGTGCAGCGCAAAATTCAATACGTACGATCTATCACTATTTATATGCAAACGAAGCTCGAGGGCCGTTAAATCTAAAATAGCCAACATTACCTAATATACAAAATGCACTAGATATCTTGTATATAATACATATTATACGATACGTAAGATATCTATATTTTATAGCTATATCTTATGAGAATTTCACCATCGCCATGTTGAGTTCGGACCCCACATCACCGTGGTAAAGCTGAGGGTCAAGAGCCACTAGAGCATAAGGAGATCAATTTATTGCAGAGGAGATGGAGCAGGCTGACGGGAGAAGTCAGCCACAGAGAGTATGTACAATGTCGTAACTGATGATCGTCATGGAACAGTCGTAGGTACTCAGCGTTAGTAGAATTGTAGCATCAAGTTCTGTATTCTTAGTTTGCGCACTGTTGCTACCAGCAAAATGAAAAACCATACTTCAAAGGGAAAAAACTGCCCTAAAGTCACAATTTATTAACCAGTCACGTTTAAGTGTCTAAACTATTACCAATATCTTTCGCTCTCTGAGTTAGCGTGCCTTCGTTACTGAAGAAATGAAAGCTTCATGTAAAACCCTGTTGATTCAAAACCTTCAAATACAACGTAATAGTCTATATGAGACAGTCGTACTCATCACATCGACGTATTGCGCCGTCGTTTGAATTGGCGCACGCTAGTGGCCAAAACTTACAAGTTTCAAAGTCAAAAAAACCTGTCGAGTCAAGATATTTTCATGCACGTCACGAAGCAGTCTACATGAGACAGTCGTACTCGTCGTCAGTATCGACGAACTGTTCCGTCGTCTGAGTTGGCGGGCGCTCGTTACCGGCTTCACAAGTTGTGCTGCCCGCCTGTGCGGGTACAACAAAATGGTGCTCGTTTCCGGTGCCTTTTCCATTGGCAGCGGATGCCCACGAGTCGGGTCTTTTGTCACCAGAAGCGTCGGACGGTTCTGCAGATGTGGAGGAACCACAAACTCCTGCTTTGGTTTGCAAAGTTCCCATTGGTTCACTACTCGAATCGGAAGAAGGTTTGACAGAAGTAATGGCTGATTTTGACTGTAGTTCATTCCTATTAGCGAATGATATGTCTCCAGTGTCATTCAACTCCGACAATTCAGCCTTCGAAGAAGTAGCACTGTCTGCGTTATGAACTGTTGTTGTATTTTCATTTGATTCATTTAGCGACTTTTTATCAGTCGCGGCATTTTTGTCCGTAGTCCCATCTTTTGCAGTCGCATCTCCACCACGGTCTTCACTGACCGTCGACCCTTCCAGTTTCGGGTGCGGAGAGGCTTTAGGACTCGCACTCTTCGCACCCGACGTGCCGGCACCGATGGTTATGCCGGCATAAGTTTTACCCGCAGCCTCGTGAGTGGCCCGGGCGTTGTGGATGGCCGTCTCCACGCGGTTGGCGGTCTCCCGCAACGCGTCCGGTAGATCATTGAAGTCAGGGAGATCGAGCGAAGGCAGATGGGACGACAGTCGCTTGTACATGCTGGGGCTCTGCTTCCTTCTGCGAGTGGACGAATAAAAAGGCGCAACGTCTCAATCTGGCATTCATCGTTGAAAGGAATAGCAGCAAAGACTATTGATTTTGTTCCCAAATTGGCGAGTAAAGGTTAGTATGCTGGTTAGTTCAAAACATCAATTTAAACCTCACTAAAGGAATACAGTGAGAGGAAACAGCAGGTAGCTATATGTAGTATGTGATGGTAAACGAAAAATTCAGCATAGAACACAGAGGATGACATCAGTGCTTCGGGAAAGAAAAGGAACAACACAATAAAAATTGCAAATAGAAGTATGACGAAGGAGGGATGTACAGAGGGCATGAAGATTTCACGAAGGTCTAGTCCCTGTGGTGCACGACTCTTCACAACATAGGATACGCTATAGAGTGCACTATAGACTTGACGGCCTTCTCATAATGCCAAATAGGTCCTACACTTGTTGGATAAACTTCAACAAAATGTTTTCTCTGCAACACAGGGGCATTAAATAAAAAAGAAACTGTCAGTCGCAAAGCAATGAATTTGCTTATCATCAAGAAATACAAGTTCGCAAATACAGGTCAGGAATAGGAAACAATCATTCTACTTATGGATTGCAAAATGACCTAAGCTCTATCAAATTTAGTTAAAGCCTTTCAATAATGGCGTATGCTAATGAAGTTGTGATTTTTTCAATACATGCATTCCTTGCGCAACTATGAACAGCTTTTTATGGGTCGTCATGTTATAATTAGAAGAAATTTATAGCAAGTTCATCAAATAGGCCGTAGGACTTGCATGTAGGTCGCAAAGTACAGTATGCCAAGCCTATCCTCATAACCCAAGCTGTCCCCCCTGAATGGGACATGGGTGCCAGGAGGCTCACCCTCTCATTCCTAAATGGGTGTCACATGAACTCTATCCTTCAGTTTCACATGACGCAGTTCCTGTGACAATTGATGACAATGTCACGGGAGTACAGGCAACACTGGGCTTGGGCTAACTGCTTCTCTCATGAATTAATCGGCTTGTCTTTTAGCAATGGCAATATTTGAACTGTATGAGAGAAATAGTAAACTGCCTGCAAGCTGCTCCACTCGGCGTGACAATAATGTGTGACAGTATAACGGCAGAGATTGTGGCACTTTATTGACTGTTAAGTTTTATCAAAACACTTGGTGTAAAAACATTTTAAACATCTTCGTCTAATTGTCAGATCGTTAAGAATGAAATGTCCGATTTCCTTATTGAAACCACTTGACGGATTATAACTTGCACGTTTTATATTTTCGCATCTTAACTTCAGATCATTGGACAGTCACTTCATAACTGTTACAAATGTATTTCGACAGTGACTCATGATACAGTGATTTCTCATCATAGATTGTAATTCTGCATACCCAACGATAACTCAAAACCTCGCTAATGAATATGAGCTCCACCGCGGCTGAAATGCATCAACATCAAAGGGGCGCTGGGAGCGGATGCGGCAAATGATCGCACGGTACGGCGATGGCTTGGAAAGTTACGGGCTGGTGATTCTACATTAGAAATTCAGCTCCGTGGCAGACCTCCGACCAAGCTGGATAATGACGAGGGGAAAGCATTACTGGAAACAGATACATCTCACAAAACGCACGAGTTGACAGCAACAATGTGTTGATAATTTAGCTGCATGCTTTCGATAAACTGCTTGCTTTTCTTGGAGATATAGTGCCCAAGCATGGGTATTTCATTCCTGACGGTCTAATAATGCAAAGCTAAGGCGCAGCGTCAAAGAGGCTTCTGTTGATAGCTTACCCAGTGCTGCATTAGTAATACTAGAGCACTCTGAGAGCGTATACCTCCGCCTAGCAAGGGAACGGTAACGAAAAATTCAAATAGGTTCTGGAACCAGGCTTTATTTGTATCAACATCAAAATCTAATCATTTGTGCTTTTTAATAGCTCAAACAGTTTTAGTAGGCGCTGTGTCCTAATCTTGTTGGCCACAGTACCTTATGAGAACAATAAATGATTTTATTATTATTATTATTGAAGATCCGTTCATAACTCTGAGTTATGCTGCTAACAAACAATCTGGCGAACATTAGTCAAATTTAAAAACAGACCAAGCGATCATCACCATAAGTTAATCATTTAATGTGTTTTAACATTGCTAACAACTCTCGTAAATTCCATGAAAATCCATTCACAATTTTTTTAGTGTGCTAACAAGCATAAAATTAAATACAGTGACAAACTAACAGATAAAATTTGGTCATTAGCTCCTCTTCGTGATATAGACTATATACTGTACCTAAGAACTCATATTAAATTTCATAAAAATCCGTATATAACTTTTTGAGTTATGGCATCATGAAAAATGAGGCAGACAAACTAACGGATCAACGGATCTTCACCAAAAGTTAATGATCTGTTACTCCTAGCATACCTTACAATCCTTGAAAATTTCGTAGAAATCCGTCCGTGACTTTTTGAGTTATTTAGTGAAAGACCAGACAAACAGACGAATTCCACAAAAACATAACCTCATTTCTTTTCTCTCCTTCCTTGGAGGATGAAATAATCGAGTCAGTATAAGCGTCACAACCATGGCAAAGATGGTCCAAGACATGAAGAAGAAAAACATCGAGTAGGCTATGCTGCGAACCCATGTACGTGGTGTGCCTCCCGACACATATTCTACGTGCATAGGAACAAGAAGTCGGGAGAGAAGAGGAAGGACAGGACAGAGCACCATTTGTGGGAGTACGAAAGTGAAAAGAAATAAATTAAGTACAAGTGGGCACGAACGAAAGATATCCCTAAAGCTTAGGTAATCTACAGGGTAGCCATGGGGTCATTGCTCACCATAACATAGGACTGATGAACCTAATTGCCCCAGCCCTACGGCCTGTAGCCTATCCTATGCCCTCGAAAAGGTACTGCCTGAATAAAACACAGATTTCTTATTAAAATATTAGTTTGTCGGACGCTTATATATATAATACAATAGGTTAAAGGCGTCAGTAACGTATAATATAACATGACCAAGTACTGTATAAGCTATGCGCAAGCTCCAGGCACAAAACCAAGATTAATCTCTGGTGTCGTAGCAAATAATCGAAGTAAGCGACACAACCTTCATCTCAAGTTATAAATTATTGCTAAACACTGGAGTTCAAAAGGAAAAAAAAACACACACTGTCAGTACATCCATGCCCATAAGCATTGGAAAACTGGAAAATTGAGAGGGACAATTAAGTTTAAGTTTATATATAAAAATGAAGCAAAGTGTAACTGCATTACTGTCATTGATCAGCTCAAAGAGGGACGGCATGCACCACAGTAAAGTTCTATTATTGTACACGATAGATAAGTAACAAATATCCCAGAAAGTTGAATTTAGAAACTCATTTTGCCAATATAGGCACTATTTACAATTTTCAAGGTTATTTGTGGTGTAACAATCGGCTGGCGATACGTCAGATTCACGTCAATAGCAAGTATACAATTAGAAGGGGAATAATAGTTTTATCGCAGAATTGACTACATCTCGACTATTTGGCTAAAAATTTTCGTGAAAATTTCACAGAAAGTTAAACTTATGATGCTTGTAGAGTCTGTAAATTTTCAAACGACTAATCGTGTTGGTTCTACAAAATTATGCTTTTTTGTCAATTTTACTAATTTCCCTGAGCGGCGGTAATAGCTTTTTGACTAAAAAAAAAAACCAAAATATTCACAGTTTTATATAACCAAAGGAGCAAAAGTGAACAACACTAATGATAAAAATATGTACAGTATTAAACAAGAAATCATTAATCAAAAGTTTATAATGACTGAAAAAAGTCTTATCAGTCAACATGATCCCCATGATGTTTAATAACTTCATGATCCTTGAATCCATGCAGCCAGTTGGTTTCTTTATTGCAGTAGGTGGAACTGCCCTTGCTACTGCTGCTGCAGCAACAGCATCCCACAAGACAGATTTTGAGTTGTATTGCCTTCCATCTGCGTAAATTTCTCTTTTCAGGAGGGCCCAGAAGTTTTCAATTGGGTTTAGATCAGGTGAGCACGGTGGCCAAACCATCAGTTTCTCTCCATGGAACCCCGAAGAGCCCAGAAATGCGGTGGTAGTACGGACAGAGTGAGAAGGCGCATTATCATGCATGAAAATCAAGCTTAGAAGCAACGAAAGGGGTATGTCATCCAGCCATGGGACCAAGGCGTCCTTTAACATGTCATAATATGATGCAGATAATTTTCACGCAATCAGATACTCTAACCGGACCTATAAGTCGATCTCCTACGATACCAGCCCATGTCATAACACCACCTCCTTGTTGTTGACGTTTTACGCGTTGATGACACTCACTTCCAGGTAGCACCCAACCGTTACTCCATCCATCAGGTCCATCAAGGGTTGCCCAAGTTTCGTCGGTGAAAAAAGCATGATTCATGTTGATCTTCAAGTATTTCTCTTTCCATTTCATCCTCAAAAAATTTATGTCTTCGGGGCAGAGGAGGCAATTTCAGAGGGGATATGACGGAAGCAATAGAGTCAAGGATGTCATTTCTTGTGGTTTTAGGCACTTAATGAAGACCAGCAGCCGTAAAAAATTGATTTACTTGTTTGCCCGGGTCTTTTACGTAGCTGAGGAACCATATTTCTCATGACTCTATTAGTAACAGCCCTTGAATGCCCAGCATCTGATCGTTTTTTTCCGTGATGAAGGGCCCTTACAGAATCTTGTCACCGTGTCAATATGGCGTCCTATTTTGTAGGCAATAACATCAAGAGAGGTGTCTTTGGCAGTCTTTTGACAAAAATTTCTTTCTCTTCGTTGGATAGAGCTTTTCCATGTCCTTTTTTAGGAGAATATGCCTCACCTCAAAAAAGAGAAAAAATAAAAAGAGTTGTCTGTCAATCAGGAGACACAGCAAAATGTAAACAAATTTAACAGCGTTGTCATAAGATGTCACGATTTCCCAGCAAGTTTCATGAAAATTTCATCACGCAAAATTGAGATATGGTCTATTTTGTGCTAAAGCTATTATTTCCGTTCGAAGTGTATACCATATACCAGGTGGGTAGAAGCCGACAAATCGTTATCAGTACAACTTTAGATCTCTTTTAATGAAGCAACCTTCCGTTTTTCACACACATGTATTACATTATGAGTTGTCACCTGCCAGATAAATGCATTTAACTACCATATTTAATTCTAATCGCCAAGCCTGTGGTAACGTTCGAACTGTGGCTATGAAGTGCAGGCGTCCCAGCCTTATGGATGCAAAAAGTAGTTTTGGGTATCTGTATTTTTAGGACAATTTTCAAGTTGAAATACTAATTATTGAATGATCATCACACATTAGCTGTTCGAATTTACTATTTTTATGAAATTTACGAAATTTACGGCACAACTCTGTCAAACCCATACGGCAGTACCGCGTACTAATGAGATATGATGTGTAAAATCAATTTCTCAAAGTCCACTTTGTTAGAGCGTAACAAATACTTACTTGACTCACACTGAGACACAGAAAATCTGATTATCTGATGAAGAAGGAGTTACAATGACAGTTCTGTGCGTGAAACAGGCGTGTATAACTGAACTATAGCTGTAACAAAAAACTAACTATAGGTAGCTATAGGAAAGATTGTTGACTTCTGAAAGCCCCAATAGAATCATGCTTCTAATGTTTCCAAAGGGAAAAGATACAATGTATACGAAATATGCTGATGCAATGATATAAAAAGCCATTGACTGAAAATTATTGTTTAGAAAACATACACATCCAAAGCAGTCAATACACGATAAATAAAAAATACATAAACGAAAACTCGTTCAAGTAAATTTGTTAGACAGTTAACGGGCACACATACAATGGCGAGAAGCAGACAAGAAATAAAAATACACGCCACAAATCACAGTACAGACAGCGAATAGGGGAAAATAATAAAATTGCTGAAAAATAAAGAATACTTACATTTTCTATAAAAATCAGTTGCGGGCGAAAATGCAGAACTCAATTTGAACTGAAATGAAAAAGATACATTCATGGGGGAAAGTTCAGACAAAAACGTCAGCTAAAAATGAAAGAAGAACGTACGTTGACAATTCGAAGGCACCATATCTTCAGTAGGTACATCATAAGGCCTACAACTACACAAGTTACCCTTCACATCATCTTTACTGATAACATGAAAAATACTGTCTATTAGTGTTCTGAGGATTACTAAAAGCTGAGTCAAAATAACTATCAGCAATTTAGCAACAACATATTTTTCTTTACCTTTATCTGAGGACTGCCGATATTCAATCAGTGGAAAAAAAAGTCATAGCAGAGTACCAGTCATAGAAGATGAAACATGTGGGTATTAGGCACAGTACAAAATACATAATATTGAGCGAAAAATATTTTGGTTTCGAGTGAAAAGTTCAAGATTCAGTTTTCGGCGATAAAGTGATGCTAACCCTTTTTAAAAGTCCCTAATCAAAGAAGCCAATATACTATTCATGCATACTGTATAGAAATAGGGTGTAGGATCAACAGTGTATGAGCCAGTCCATTTAACCAACTGGTACCGGCACCTGGCACCCTACGCCGATGCCTGTTGTACGGCAACGTTTTGTAGCTGCATGGCAATGAACGCCCGGTCGCCCAGACTGTCGGCACCCAACAACCAATATGAGCTTGAAAAGATCGCACATCTTTTCTACAGCTCATATCTCGCCGATTCCCACAACTGTGTCTTTGGATGAGATCGTCCATTTACTACCTGCGCATGAATAGGTGGGGAAACGATGCATAATGAATGAGAGGGGGGTGGGTACAAGGGAACCCTATTGAAGGGAATACGTCAGATTTAGGACTGCTGGACCACGTAAATTGGAAAGGAGGGCACTGCAAAGGGATTACTAATACCGCTCTTTGTAATGCTCGATATACCGTAACGGTATAGAGGAATCAAAACATATTTTATTTCATCAGATATAAAGGGTGCCTAGCTACTTTCACTAACTACAGTAAGTCCCTAAGTTGAAAAAATTAGGATAGTGACAAAGAAATGAATACACACCACAAAAAAGATGAAACAAATTTGAGGAAAACTCAGAAACCAAGACGAGATAGTTCGGCAACACATTCACTGCAGGAATATTTCATGTTGTCATAGTTAACATTTTAGTGTAAGATAATCAGCGTAAATGTTCCAAAAGGAAATAAGGAAAGCTGCTGCCACGTGATAAAGGAATTAAATGGGTCAAATAAATACGCTTATTCAAGAGTATCAGGGACAAAAAAAAGAGGTGAGGAGGTCATATATAAAATGAAGTTATCAGTACCAGTAATAGAGCGGCGAAACGCAGTAAATAACAACAATGGTGTCCGTGCTAACGAAAATGATGGCACCCAAAGATTAGTACAGAAATGAATGAAATTGAAACATCTGATGTGCGAAGACAAGGCAATCGCACACGCGACGTCTTAGCGTCTATTTTCAAATACTTTTTCCAGTAGAAAAAAGCAACAGCACAACCTCATTTATTGAGAAAAACAGTAAAGCGTTTCCACACAGATGTAGCAAGGGAATGGAGATGACAAGGAAAAATTACTGGGTGTCACATTGATCTTTACCAACGGAATTTTCAATATTATTCAAAATGCATGTAATTGTATGAGAAAAATGAAATTTGTCACAGATACACAGGTAAATGTGCAATTTTTGATTAACTACAGCAAGAGATTTCAAAATTAAGTCAACTTACCATTATCATAAGCGGTAAACGGTTGGTACTTGAGTGGCATGAACGTCGCAAATACTAACTACTCCTTCAGCTAAAGCAGACTATGACGCACGAAAGACATCATTCAGGCCAGCCAGCACTGAGTAAGATCTAACCAAGAAGTCACTGTCTAAAATGGACCACAGAGGAAAGTCCACTGGTTGATGTCCAGATTTAAGAAAGGCCACATGTGTTTGCCTCAGAACCCGCCGAACAGATTTTTGCAACGAAGCTACGTCACATTCGATGTGTGAGACGACAAATCCTGTTGGGTTGAGATGCAGCGAGAGCTATCCTGAACCTCAAGTAATCCATGGTAACACTTTCCACGTCGATATTTTGATGTAAATTTCCTTGCTACAGCTCATGAAGAACCTGCTGGTAGAGTATTCAGCAAGGCTGTGAATACGTCCTTTTGCACTCAGGACTGCCAACGCGTGGGTTTTGCCGAAAGATCATGGGGTTTCTAAAAATCCCATTGGCAGCTCTGGCAGTAGCTTTCAGAACTTGCTCAGTACAGTAGCAGGGCGACCAAGGAGGTGTAATAGGAGGAGAAAACTCGGTCTTGTTCCGGTCGACAGGTCCCGCGAACTTTGTTTTCCTCCATGGCTACTCTGTGCTGCCACGGATGCTCTTCCCACTTCCCACCAATCATGGGCTACCGGTCATTCGTTGCTTACAGAAAGAAATTGTCAATGCATCGATTGCCGCCTGTACACGCGTGCACTGCAGTACCCAAGGGCAGCCAGGCTGCTGCCTTGCCGGAAAGGGGGGGCACCATCGTCGAGGCTCCTGACTCCATCTTCTTAATAATCCTCCTTACGGCGGCCGCAAGCCAGCAAAGAGGTAACGGCATATCGCTGCTGGAATGGCACTTTCCAGGACTACGTTGGATGTGCAGGTGAGGACAGCCAAGCAGTTTAATAGCTTACTCAGGTGAGTCGCGGGCTATGAGGTCCAGATACGTCGGTTCTAGTTCACCTCGACACCTACTTAGCTTCCTACCTCGATCGAATTCAATCAACACCGCACTCAAGCTGGTTTTATAGGGCGGAAATTAGCGCAATAACCTTCAGACAAAGTTTTGGAGCGCGTGCAAAGTTACAGTTTAGCATTCTGCTTGTTGATAATTGGCTGCCTGTGCAGATCTCGTGGGACCAGATGAAGTCATGGAGCATGTCATTCACGCCACTCAAGTTACCACTCGCTCGTAGCTCGTGGTCAACGCATATGAAAATGACTTTGAAGTCTGATCGCTATAAAATAATAACAATTAATACTTGAATTTGTGTACCAAATTATAGTATTTTACCCCCAATTATGCTTTTAGGAATAATAATAAAAATCCAGTGGGTGAATATTTACGGCAGACTGTAAAGATCAGACGTAGAAAAAGACTACAATAAAATCGAAGCGATTGTACATTTCGAGAGTAGAAGACACGTATTCGCACAGGCACACAAATTAAAAAAAAAAATACAGAACCGAAAACGTAGATTTTGAGAACTAAAACGGTTATGAAAATGGCAATCGATACCACACTCAGAGTCACTGCATAATTGAATCAATAAAAACACTACGAAAATAGAAATTGATAGAATACAAACAGTCACTACAGAAATGAGATAAACTACAAGGCGAAAGTGAACTGGAACTGCACACCCGCAGTCACTACAGAGAGGGCAGCATTTCTACACACTGAACAGGGAAATGATCCGGAGAAGGTGTTAGAAGCACAGCAATTCTAAAGCCCTTCTGGGAGATATTAAGGCGCTGACCACTTGTTTTACTCACCGTCTCTTATTCTCGTACTTCAACTGCTGCCGGTGGAAGATGGCCTCCTTCAGTAGCTCCTGGATGGATGTGAGGTTGGGAGAGGCCTGCTGCATACCGTGGACTGCGCTGTAACCCAACAAAACAAGATTTCGCTTTCCAAATTCAACAAACTTCACAAATAACACTGGTTATGGGGGAAAAAATTAAAATAGCCCCACATCGGCAGTCGCACTGAAAACGAACAAAAAAAAAAACATATATACATTATGTAAATATACATAGACTTCACAGATAGGGCTGACGTGGCTGCAAACGATATTGCAGGTGTGCTGAGGCTGAGATTCGTCAGCTAAAGCTCGCTAGTGCAACATTTCAACTAATAGTACGATTAGTCGGCTAACGCAGCAATTCCAAGCCGCATCGCTCCGCAAAACACTGTTTTTAACCTTAGGGCACATTCGACAAATTAGCAGGTGTCCTGGAGTCCGAATGCCTCGTCTAGCATAAGTTATTGCTAACCTTAGGGCACATTCGATAAATTAGCAGGTATCCTGGAGTCCAATGCCTCGTCTAACATAAGTTATTGCTAACCTCAGGGCACATTCGATAAATTAGCAGGTATCCTGGAGTCCAAATGCCTCGTCTAACATAAGTTATTGCTAACCTCAGGGCATATTCGACATCATAGCAGGTGCCCTGGAGCTGGGAGTGGAGCTGCGTGACGTGGTGGCGGCGGGCTACTGTAGGAGGGGCGGCGCGCCTGACGTGCTCCTGCAGGCGGTACAGCGCCAGTGACGGCTCGTTGGCCGAGATATGAAGGTTCTCGCTGATACGCTCCACGCCTGCCCAAAAGGTAAAGGTAAAGTCAACTTAGACCACACCCTCACCTAGGAAACCCACATGCACTGGTTTGTGCTGCGGGTATAAGCCCACTGGCCCCAGACGAGCAAGTGTAGTCGCAGTCGCCCTCGGGTTACGAACTATGGCGCCAATTTGACGGAAGGAACAAATAACCCGAGNATGCACACACAACTGCCGAGTCAGCACACCAAGATCTGCAAAGAGCTCGTGTGCCATGGGGAATCGAACGAGCGACACAAGGTGTTAGAGCTGAGAACGGAAGCATGCAGCTACCGTGGCAAATCTCCCTGGTAGCTCTCCCTGAAAAATCTTAGGCAGGGCACAGACTACACCGGTACTAGATTAATTATACTAAATATATGTGGGTGTTCCAAAATTTTGTGAATCGCGATCGGCAGCTTAGCTACCTATAATGACTTTAAAGTAGCCAATGTTTGGTCAAAAAATTACAACTTGTGTTAATTCTCAAAATAGACACTTTCTATTTCAGAGTTGGTACAACAACTAGGAAGCCTTCAAGATGGATATACAAAACCGTCAAGTAATAGGTAATATCCCTGAGAATATAATCCCTCATTAATGAGGGCGGGGAATGCAACGTTGGCGAACTTCGGTGTTCACCGATGAGAAGAAATTAAGCGGTTGATGGGGAGCACATCATCAGAATGGCCGAGTTTTGACCACAAAAAGCTCCTATGAAGGTCGAGGAGTGAATCGACGGCAATCTTCAGAGGCTTGGGATGAGGTGCATAAACTGGAAGTCTTCACCTAGTTTTTGTGCTCCCAAAGGTAAAAAAAATTCAACACCCAGGGATAGGTTCGATAGTGCCACACGGACATCTTGGTGGCAGAAGTGCCACTTTTAAAAATAAGGGTTATAAGAGTTAAAATCTGTGTCGGATATATTTGAGATCCAGGAGTCGGAGTCGGAGTCACAGTCAGACTTTATCCATCCAACTCCGCAACCTTGCTCAAAACTAAAGGTTCATACAGTACTTTCTTGTTCATTACAGTCTCAATTTGATAGCGTAAACTTGAAAAAACTGCATCAATATTTTGGGACAATGTAGAGAACCACAAAAAACTCGCTATGAGACGCCAGTAACTCACTCAAGCAAATCAGCTAAGGCATAAACACAGTTGAGAGAACAGTAGAATACCACAGCAAATTTTCTGATATAAAAATAGGCAACTCTTACCTTTTTTCACTTTGACATCCAGGTCTGAGTCAGTCGGCGGGGTAATGTGCTGAGTAGAGCCCATGCTGTATGCTTTCACTACTGGCAGGACAGAGCTAAATACAGCGCCAAGAAGTACCTACGTTGGACGTTACCTAGGCTGTGTTATCTTAATATTACTGGTGGAGAAGCTTTCCACTCTCATGCACAATATCTGATTGAGGGGAAAAGAAGTGGCAGGCGGTGAAAATCAGGAACAGAGGACAGAGAGGAAAAGAAGAGGCGCAGCAGAGAAAAGTCTTTAGGAGCAGCATCAAACAAAAGGAACCGATTAGGGCACAAAAGGAACGTCGCCCTGAAGGCCTGATTATAAAGGTACAGGAACCGTATACTGCCGCCTTCTGGGATCGACTCCCCAGGCGATTATTTTTATTATATTGAATAGTTTAGTTCTTCGTCTCCACGAAACTCATACATGAGGGTGTTCCCACACGGGATCAATGGGCATGGGAATAGCAAGCCGCGAAAGATGAGGAAGAATAGAGGAAAGTAACATCAGTAAGAGTATGGAATCGGGAAGAAGCAAAGAAGACACGAAGAAAAGACGTCCCGAAGGCCTAGCTAAGACTACGGTAACCTATACGGAGTCCTCTGGAAACGCTGCTCCCCTAGCATAGGATGGGCGAACCTGACCCTATGGCCCATCCTATGTACCATGCGGGGAACACCACATGGAAGGATACCTTCTCCAGTTTTATAACAACTGCTCGAAATGATCACCCTGCGGCCGACGTCAGGGGTTCAACTACCTCCGTAAGTATCGTCAGACGACGTCCCGGTGGAGTTCTTGATGTCACCTCACGTGTGTATAGTCACAATGCAGGTTTCTTTTTGTTGGGTCGCAGCGGGCGCCCAAAGGGAGGGCTAGCAGTGCATTATATCCAGAGTACATGCAACGGCTGGTCTATCTGGCATTCTCTTTAAATAACAAATCTGGCACTTTATTTTTAACTTGGCTCACTCGTATTGTAATCTTGGCGATCTTGAAAATCCCGATATTTCGGCAGTGCTTACAGCAACGGTAGATAAACGGGTTGGTCGAGGGAACGAAAAGTAACTTCAGGGCATAAACTCTTAGATTATGCTTCACCTTAGTAGATCAAGTAGGAAGCTTTTGAGTTAGCTACATTCCTTTACTTTCGACAATTTTTATTTGTGTCACTCGGGACTTCAGTTATGTTCACACAAGAGATTTTAAAACTGTAATATCACCAAATTAGGTCAGCGGCGAGGCGGCAACACGCCTCCAGAATGAAAAATACGACTTTTACATAGATTTCTACCAGGGTTGCGGAGTTGGAGTCGGCCGGGGTCGGAGGATTTGAGGGGGAGTCGGAGTCGGAATCTCACTTGCTTTAGGAGTCGGAGTCGGAATTTTTAGTCCGACTCCGACTCCGGGAGGCAATTTATAAACAAATATCATTCAAATCTAAATTTTCAGTCACAAATTTAAAAAAAATGTAAATGTGAATATTTTTTTTGCACATTTTTCTTTTACAGCTATAGCTACCATGTATTTTCTTATTCTATGTGATGAGGCCATTGAGAAAATGTTGGGTAGAACTTTTTCATCTAGTACATTATGCCCCCCCCTCAATTTTCGCCCCTTCTGCCCCCCCTCACATAGTGTACCAGGTGCAAAAGTTTAACCAAAATTTGTTTAATGTCCTCATGTCCTCACTTTAATATTCCAAATGATGCAAAATATCATTGTGTATGTACAAAAATCCTAACATCTTTAACTTGATATATGTTTATATTAGCAAAAATTATTTGGACATGTTTAATGTTTACATCAAATATCTATTAGTTGGACCTAGGAGTCGGAGTCGGAAAATCTTGACCAGGAGTCGGAGTCGGAAATTCTGGAGGGCCAGGAGTCGGAGTCGGACCTTGAACCCTCCGACTCCGCAACCCTGATTTCTACCCATTTTATGCAAAATGAAACTGCTTCATTAAGCCTCTCCCCCCCCCTCCCAGAAAAAACAATACTAGCGTACTTCATAAACAACTTTTCAGATACTGCCATTCCTCAAAGATACCAATGTTTATACTCAGATAATGCCATTATTTTCAAAAAGTGCTATTATATATACCAATATAATGGAATTTTTTTCCAGCTAGATAATGGTGGTAGTAGAAATTTTACTAGCGCTTCAGTGACACACCGACACTGCCCATATCGCACCGAATATTATTCTTAGATACTGCCATAATTTCCAGGTCACGCCAATCACGGTTGAATAACTAACAGGTTAACTCATCGCTTGACCATTTTGCATCTGTTCTGCGCATCTCTACGTATGGCGTCAGGTGGAGCGAAAAACGCCGGTGTTACGCAAGCATTAATAGTATTCCTAATGCATTTTATACCACTATTTCCGCTACAATGGGCTGGTGTTTGATGTTTGGCTGTTTTGAACCCGGAAAAAAAGAACTTGTTGAAATTTCTTCGCTTTTCTTAAGATCCGGAGTAGCGAAAAAGTGAGTTTTGGCAGCAAAAGAGTATACTCAGTTTGCACTGTCACCGGCAACATCTACTGTACTCCAAATATTTTTTGTCCCAGTAAAATTATAAATTACAGTAACACCCCGTTTTGCCGGACTTATTCTACTTTTCTGAGGTGTTGTCCGAATGGTCCAGCAAACAGAAACCTACCCAAAAACTTGTGCTAATTTGATATAAACACTGGGAAACTTCGGTATTTGCGGGAAAAAGTCCGGCAAACAGAGGTGCGTGGTAAAAAAAAAAAAGTTTCGCGCTTTCAAACGATTTGCCGGAAGTGACGCTGCGCAGATACTTCACGCATAGATTTACACGTGAAATGTGTGGAATAACAATTCCTGAAATAGTTTCAATTTGATGCATCAATGTGCTCAAACCGGGGTTTTTCTGGCATCGAGATTCCAAGAAATAGTTTCAATCTACCGGAAAGACGTCTGGTGAACAGGGGTTTTCCGGCAAAGGAGATTTTCGCGTTTTTCCGAAAAATTCGTTTTCCAGAAGAGGCCTCAATTGTGCTGTCCGGCAAAACGGGGTTCTACCGTACTACGTAGTAATTATGAGTAATTCAGTTTTCCTTTTAAATTTTCCTCAGTAACCACAGACAACGCTAATTTCTCTTAAAGACGTAATGAAACTTGCAATAAAATCTTTCTTGTTAGGTCGAGAGCACTTGTCAAAAACTCGAAAAAATGGCATGGCGACGGGAAATTGTTCATAATTACTGAACGAAGGCTTCTGAACAGCTCAAGGATTTGAAAATTAAAGTAATAAAGAACAGTCCTCCATGCGATAATTTGCAATATTTTGATGAGAAAAGCCCTTTAAATATACAAATTGCACAGGTACAGTTCATTAACTTTACTTGCAATTATTTCTAGAGCGTTTAATTGTCCTCCAGCAATACGTATACAGCGGTAATTTTTTTTGTGCTGGCCATGGTCTTCGGCGGAGTGCACTAATAGGCAATATGATGATAACGAAATAAGCTATATCAATATTTAAGAAGCAGTAGCTATGTTGTGGTAATTGATTTATTATTATTATATTGAGTAGTTTAAGTCACCGTCTCCACAGCAAAGGCGATCTAACACAGGAAGAAGCAAGGAACACATAGTGTGACGATAGATACGTGGAACCCATGCACGAAATTGATTTATTAATCTTCTTTCAACCCATTTGTTGGACGTTTCATTGCCTTATTTCTAGCAAACGGATCTTTGCATCGCATAGTAAGCAGCTGTGATTGTGCAGAAATGATTTCCCATCTTCTTTCTTATTGGTTACTACACAACACCAGGTAACCATAGTTACACACACTGTAGAGGCAGTGTATCATAAGACAAACAACAGAAGGCAACTTTAGAGTGGTTACCACCATTGATAAAGTTTGGGCATAATGATACAAATGAATTATGAGGAGAAAACAACAAGTAACTTATTGATATCATAAAAAAGCGGTAACTTTAACGTGAGTTGTCCCGCCGTATTCGATACAAAGACTGTATAACAGCGATCCAATTTTGTATGATATAGTTTAGAAGTTGAGTCGAACTCAAATGATTTCTATTAGAACAATCTTGGCCAGGTGCACCATGTCTGGCAGGAAATAAGGCGCGAGCATCTCCAATTCCACATGGCTTGGTCGAACGAAATCGCTCAGCCGTGCGGCGCAGAGAAGGAGACGAAAAACGCGAACACTCGTGCGGGGGGCCCTTTCGTGGAACCCCACACGGGAGCAGATGGGAGTCCCATGGGATGGGTCGCTTACCACCATGCGGAAATATAGAGAACCAGCCTACCTTTACAAAACTAACCTTCTCAGCAGGAACTGCGGCCAGCTGCTACATCCCCTGCGGAGAAGGCACTCGGGACCCTAAGATCCGTGATGCCCAAATACATTGTGCTTCTTCATGGAAGCCCACGCTCACCGTATTTATAAAGTAGCAGGCTTGAACTAATTAATACGGTTTGCTATCTATCGCTCCACCTGACGTCGGAGCTGAAAACGAGAGGGCGGCTCAACACGCGACCTGCGCGTGAGTGAACGTTACTTAGTTCTGCCATGATACCAATACTCTCAAGCAGCGTCACTAGTTCCCGAAAATGCCGTTAAGTTGGACTAATACCATTATTGCTAGAGGACGCCAATCTTTTAAAAAAGTGTAATTTTTAGATATCAATAATTTAAGATGATGCTGTTATTTTCATACAATACAACTATTTTGAGAAAATGCCATTAATTTCGTGTATATGTAATACAATTCCTCGAAAAAATTCGACGATTTACTTGGGCAGTTTAAAGATATGATGACCACAGGTGAACAATCACAGTTGCAAACATGTTTTCCCAACTATCGTGTACACTTCAAAAAATCAGCTGTACATGACGGTTCAAATATCACTATTCATAGGACAAACTAAATAATTGTTTTGCCCGTCAGGATTAACCTATTAATGAACAAAGTAAGCATTTATTAGTTCTAAAAATAACACTATGACATGTCCGGAAAACATAGAATCTATAGGTTAATTGGCTAATAAAAAACATAAGGGTGCTGCGGCTCTATCACGGTCAGCGCCATATCTACCTCAGCAAATAAACTAAGTAGCTACCAGTAAATAATTTTCTTCTATTTTACCCCTAAAACCCACGAAATTTACAACAAACACCAAACCGCAGGTGAATTTCACGCAACTCAACAGGACTAGGGACCGGGGGAGAGTCCAAGTTCCCCGAGCGGGGGAATACCCCTCGCTTCCCTGCGGGGATCTGAGAAAAAATAATTGCATCATACACATTTCCTTTGTTGCTACTACGGTGCGAGGCAAACAAGCATGCTGCGAATTGCAACAGTAGAGGAAGAGTTCTCGAAATCGACCGCTTGGTAGAACAGGCAGGCTCCAGTACCGTATAAATAACCCTGGGATACCAACCGTAAATCCTTATCAACAGAAATACAGCAAATTTAACCCAAGGTTTGTGTTCTAGGATTAGAGAAACTAGGTCCACCGTGTTAATGATCAGAAATTAGTAACATGTGGCAGAACAAATATCTAATTAAAAGTGCGACGTACTACTTAATGAATGACTTGCTGCGGCAAGTATAGTTTTATTATAGAAAGAGAGATAAAATACCGTGATTTCAAATCAAGCAAATCAGTTACTCCGAGTTTAAAAACTAAGCATTTTTTTTTTAAAGTTGGGTTTGAAATTTCGACAAAATGCTGCGAAAAGTAATTGAATAACCAGGCATAACATTTTTCGGTACATCTTTCCTACTGTCCTACGAAATTTTCATTGGGGAGCTGAGGGGAGGAGGGGAAGGCTGGGGTAAAATGTGGTGAATCTTCGTTGCTAAAGGATAAATGTACGTTGGTTACAGGGCATCATTACTGGGACCTGAGCGTCGTCGCCACTGCTGTCAACTGTACACTTCACAGAAATCCGCTGATGTAGTACTATACGAATATACCAGCTAAACTTTAGGTAAGTTTGATGACTTCATAGTCAATCTGATTAGAAATACTGTATTGATAAAAAGACGAGAAAAAGCTACGTACTTTATTTAGCCAGTGCACTGTAGGCCAGTATATATATATACATGTTTTTACTGCATCGATCGGATAAAAGGTCTAAAGAAACTTCAGTCCTTGCGAACACTCACAGCTCACAGTATAGTATAACCCAAAGCGCCAGTCTAAACGCACTGAGCCCACAAACGGACACTGCATCCTCAGCGGGGCCACGGCTTAGCCGTCCAAAAATTGAGTGGCATTTAGGACACTGCGATTATCAAAAATATGCTGGTAGTTTGGGTGACTCAAAACAGAACATGAGCACTTCAACAAGACACTTAGAAGACTTACAACAGACTACAGTAGTTTTGTAATTCGAACATAACTTTAGTTTGATAAAATAAAATATGTATGTGGAAAGTGTGTTTCAGATAAGAGGTACATCCAAGGCTACAGCCTGTAGAGAAGAGCTCCGAAGAGTATCGTGTACGAAACTTTCAAGTCAGAAAGAAAAGACGAGGAAAGATACAGATTTGGCATTACAAACAGATTTGATGAGGATTATATTTATAGTCACGGCGACGGTGGATCATGAGGAGAAAAGGAAGAAGAGGGCAAGAGGGAAAGGGGAAAAAGAAGAAGAGGGCAAGAGGGAAATCCCCAGATGGGACAGGCTGGGAGAGTTTAGGAGGATCATAACAGAGGTTGTCAGCAGAAGCAGGAAGAAGTAGGAATCGATACAGGCATGGAACGATAGCTGCGTCGTAGGGTTAACGAAGGATAAGGTAACATAAGAGGTCCTCTTGCGGCGTAATTCCCTATGGGATAGGATGGATGAACTCACTTGGTTGAAAGAGGAACCACCGTATGGCAAGTTCACGAAAAAAAAAAAAAACTGCGGAACTAAATTATCACGATGATGTGGCAACGGATCGCTTGATTTCTACCATGTGCGGAGCCAAGGGGCAGTCCTGGGCTTCTAAGAGGCATAGCAGGTCCAGCAACTCTGCAAATTCGAAACATTATGGCAATACAGGCAACTGGAGCGAGTGCTCATGATACATATGACGACATAAGCATCTATTGGGAAGTTTAGCAACCGTCGACATAATGAGAAAAGCAGCTGGCAACTTTCGTTACCAGCACTAAAGAGCCGGCGCATCCTAAGGAACACAACAACAGGTAACCATAGTTACACGCACTGTAGAGGCAGTACATTATAAGACAAACAACAGAAGGCAACTTTAGAGAGGTTACCACCAGTGATAAAGTTTGGGCATAATGATACAAATGAATTATGAGCAGAAAACAACAGGTAACTTATTGATATCATAAAAAAGCGGTAACTTTAACGTGAGTTCATACCGCATAGTAGCTATATTAAAAAGCAAAGAATGCATCAACTTAGAAGATTCAATTAAGTCTGATAGTTGAAGTGATGCACATAAATCATCAACAAGCGTGTAAATCTCCAGACATATTTAACGAGCGGTGCAAGGGCGGGGACCAATCGGGGCCCCGATAAACCCCCGCCATCTTCAGCCTCCGGCCCCGGTTTATCGAAAATTGCTTAACTCCCAGCCCCGGCTTTTCCAACTGTTAAAACCGGCGGTTTGGCCGGGGTTTTTATTGGGGGAGGAGGAACACTTAACAAGCAACAAAACAAGTTTTCCAGGGAAGCTATTTTTTTTTGTGTAAACTGATTCATTATGAGTGACGATTGACCAATATCATTACAAAATGCCGTCTTAAACTACCTGCACTGCAAGAAACCCCTGGCCCCGGCTATTTGGTTTTGGTTCGCCCCGGCCCCGGCTACTTGATTTTTGGTTCGCCCCGGCCCCGGCTACTTGATTTTTGGTCGCCCCGAGCAATCAAAAATTTTCGGCCCGGTCGGTCCATATACATGGGTTTATACTTCAGAAAGACGGATCCAATCATAATTTCTTAATTACTACAGTGTATTGTCAACCAAAACTTACACAGATCCATAAAATGTGCCGTTCTTATAGTTCTGCAATATGAACTTCAATTAAACGAGTCTATTCTTCAAGTTATTCTTTAGATGGAGTTATTTTTCTAATATTCTAATAAATAGGCTACTATGTTCCCCAACTTGCTTGTTTAATGAGTAACTCCGTTCTCCAATTTGCTCCTTCAGTGGGTTACTACGGTTTCTAAATTATTTAAATGAGATATATTGTGCTTTCGAACTAGCTAGCTCTTCAATCAGAGTTTGGTACCTCGCTAGCGTAACTGCTTACCTTTCTTTTGAGTATCTTCCATAAAGAGAACTTGGAGATCAAAGCCCTTGGACTCGGTGAGGGCACAGACGTAGCTCGCCACCACACTGAGGGCAGCCTTGGGACCTTCAGCCTGCGCTGCAGACCGGCCCCACTGCAGCAGGTGGTGCAGAAGACTCTCCACGCACTCCGTCTCCAGCTCATAGCTGCTCACTGCAGTTGTCTTCACTCCCTGCGTCATATGACGTTCAGATATTATTGTGTTATAAGCAAAGTTACGGAGGCCGGTGGACAAAGTACGATTCCGAATTCTTGGTCCCGCTAGTTTTCGATTTGACTCCTTCAATCACAAAACTGTTCATATCTTCCAGCTCCGATTCTATACGCTAGCAAGATAAGCAAAGCCAATTTTCGACTTCTGCTTTTGGCCCCTCAAATAATCGACTACGACTCTGCAACACGAATCAGGTAACATAGCCTGAACAAGCATTCAACTCCAACTTTTTATTAAACCTGCACTTTAAATTTTGTTAACAAAGATTTGTATTAATTTATATATATATTATTGCAAAGGAAATTTCAAACTTCCTCAACTATGGTAAGGATAATACAGAGAGAAAGAGGAATGGATATTTATTAGGTCGAGAAAAAGAAATTCACATCAGGGCGTTTCCACACTCGATCAATGTAGACGCGATCAAAAAGAGAAGAAAGAAGCGGACGATCAGAACAACGTATCTGAACATACATTAGCAGGAGTTGGTAATGAAAGGAAGCTATATGAGTACGAAAGAAAAGTGTCCAGGCTCTCGGAGGTTTAGGCAAAGCTAAAGTAAGCTATGGGGTTTTCTGAGGCCTGAAAGAACGACTCTCCATATCACAGGATAGCAAAGCCAACACTTCAGGCCAGCAGCCAATCCTGAAACGCACCCCACATGGGAGCAAATAGGAGTCACATGGGTTGGGTCACTTACCACCTTCGGCGGCCCACCTCGCGGAACAAAAGGAGAAACATAGAGAACCTACCTAATTCTATAAAACTAACCTTCTCAGCAGGAACTGCCGCCAGATGTTACACCCCCTGCGGAGAAGGCACTCGGGACCCTTGGGTGCGTGATGCCCAAACATATTGAGGCAGGGAAAGGGCGCGCCAGAATAGGCCCCTGAGGGCATGAGTAGTTGTTGATGGAAAGAGTAGTAAGTTTTTGGATGTAGTTTCTGGTGTCCCCCAAGGTAGTGTTCTGGGCCCCTTGTTGCTCTTCGTATAAACAGCGGACCTGTTTGATCTTGTTAATAATTTACTTGTTGGTTACGCTGATGATGTCATTTTGCTGGCTGTTGGCGAGAATCCTAGTAATAGCTGGGACGTTTCAGAGTCCATTCAGCATGATTTGGAAGTGACAGACTCTTGGTGTTCTAGATGGGGGAAGAGGCTAAATGCAGGCAAGACTAAGTTGTAGTTAGTTATAGTCAGAAAGTTTGAGCCTCCGTTTCCGAGCGGAATATCACAAAGAAAGAACAAGGGACACATAGTATGTCGATAGAAATGGGCAACCCATGCAAGAAGGTGTTCCCGCACTGGATCAACGCGCATGAGAACAGCAAGTCGGGAAAGAAAGGGAAGAACAGAATACAGCAGGGGCAAGTAGTAGAATGAAATCGAGAAGCAAGCAAAGGGGGCACGAAAGACAGGCATGGCTAATACCATGCTCGTACTCAAGTCACGTACGTACTGTGAGACCTGCTTTTCCAGTACTCGTACTGGATGGTGTATTGCATCCTGTGGTTCATGACTTGCTAATCTTGGGTGTCAATTTTGATCCAAAGTTGACGTTTGAGCCCCATATCTGTTCGGTTGCTTCACGAACATCGCAAAAATTGGTCTTATGCGACGTGCTTGGTGGGTGTTTTGTTCGGTGGAGTTGAAACATCGCTGTTTTAATTGCTATGTCTTTCCCTTAGTGGAAAACTGCTCCTTAGTCTGGGATTCTGCTGATGATCATCGTCTGAATTTGCTTGACAGAGTGGTTTATCGATGTGCGTTCATGCTGGATGGTGTTGTGCCTAGTGATCAGGCGCATCGTTGCAGAGTTGGTGGGGTCTGCTTTCTTTATAAAATATTTAGTGGCCCTAGTCATCCACAACCAGTTTTTTTATCCGGAGCCATTTTCTTAAGTGAGGTATACTCTGGTACTCTTCATGAGTTTACCTTGTTGAAACCGGTACGATTCCATACAAGCAAGTATTCTCGTTCATTTTTCCATCATATGTATAAGTTTAGAATGGTATAGATGGCTCTGCCTTTGCTGGTGCGAGCATTGACAGCTTCAAGTATTCTATTAACAGAGCTATTCAGCGATCTCTCATCTTCTCTACCTCTTTTTTTCCTCTTTCGCTCGCTGGGCTGGATGCATGGGGGTTTGTTCATCTTATGGAGTTTCCTCTTGTCTCACGTCGCCAGTCTAGTGTATCTTAATAATAATATAAAAAATCTGTAGTGAAATCTTTGAATCTGCACCTCAGACTAAGCTATGTCAATATGCGGTATGAGCCAGCGATAGGATCGACCTTCAACAAGACTTTGACCGCCTCATGGAATGAACTGTGACGTGGCAGATGAAGCTTAATATCGACATAGGGCCGGAGAACACCTTAGCGAAATTGGAAATGAACGGGATAGAATTAGCGGCTGTCACACAACAAGGTGACCTTGGAGTAACAATCACAAACAAACTACAACACAGTTAGCAAGTTGACAACAGTGTCAAAATGACAAGCCAAGTACTGGGATTCATTACCTAGAATTTTGAGAATAAATCCGAGGACGCACTAATTCCCTTGTACAAAGAACTAGTGCGGCCGCATTTAGAACTTGCTGTTAATTTCTGGTCGTCACATCAGTGCAATGAGATCAATAAAATGGAACGAAACTAACGCAAAGCACCAAAATTGATATATCAGCTGTGACACATGCCATACAAGTGTCGCCGGATTCATCTCTCACGAGCTTAACGACTCAGGGGGAAACTAGTACCGTGGAAATATACAAGTACTTGAATGGCTTCAACGACGTGCCAACACAGTGGGACTTTTGACAGAGACGTTGATGAATGCCTCCGCAACAACGGTTAAAAACTCAAACAAAAAGATCGAAGAACTGGCCTAAGAAAGCAGTTTTCCAGTACTTCATAGTGAACGCTTGGAATAGACTACCCACCGAAGTTGTCGCTGCAGAGACGGTCATTGCGTTTCAAAATCGTCAACAAAAAGATAGGGAACACCTTCCACAACTACAAACTCTTTCTAGAAGAGTTACGAACTGCTAACTGCCAGAGCTTCAGAAGCCATCCTGATCCGCTATCTTTCATACCCAACCAAGTTAACGTCTGCGAGCTCAGCGGACCTGTAGCAATTGATCATGCTTGCACGATCAACTTCTTGGCTGAGTTCATTCGCTTTTTCGTTTCTTTCTCATATGTCTCTATGCTTAAGACATAATGGCAACAGCTCCTATAGAGACGGAGCGTGAAGCCCAGCTGCTCTCTGGGCATGGGTCTCTTAGTGCGTCTGCTGAAACGTGCTCTTGTTGGATTGCCTTACTCTCTGTTGCCGAACGGACTCGCTTCCTAAATATAGGCAATGGTAGCCATCGGGCGACTCCACAGTCCACAGCCCGAAACATTTGCAACGCTGCGTTGCGCACGCAAGGGGTGAAAAGTCAAGTAGTCTGTCATTAGGTCTTACGTGTGGTGCTGGGTATTCATGCTGACTGGATACTGGATAGTTAATTCTAGTAGATATTGCATTGTTAGGCGTAATCAGTTCATTATATTTCAGTTTTACCACCGTAGCCGCAACTCAGGCGATTCAATAGTGAATTTCATTTTTAATATTACGTCATCAATAGGAATAGTTTGTCTCGGCATTCCTGCCGGAAGAACCCAATTTGGCTCAGTGCGCTACTACTGGCGGGAAAAGGCGCAAAGCATAGGAAAAGACACTCAATGGAAGGTCCTATTTTAGGGCGTTCCACACGAGAGAGACTAGAGGAGTCCCGCGAACTAGGTCAACCATCTCGATCGACAGCAGACCTAGCGGAACAGAAAGGGAAAAATAAAGAACCTACTTGACTTAACAAAACTAACCTCGTCAGCAGGAACTGCAGCCAGATGCAACATCCCCTGCGGAAAAAATACTCGGCACCTTTGGGTTCGTGAGGCCCAAATATATTGTGGAAGGGATAGGGCCCGCCCGAATATACCTACCCCTGAAGGGGGTTAGTCGTAATTTCCCGGTTAAGGTACGAAAACCCAGAATTTTTCGGAGAACGGAACAGCTATGAATTTATCCCTAGTCTCAATACAACTCGCAGTGGAAAATCGAAAGAGAGCATGTATAGGCAACAGCGTAGCGTGTATTCTCAGCATGCGGAAAATGTCGTAGTGTATGCCAGGCTGTTGTTGTAGGAGGCTGGCTCTGCAATGTGCTGGATTTCTGCGAATAATCTTTAGTCACAGTGGTAATAAAATTTCTGTACTATATATAGCATCAAAAACATATTTATGTGCATAAATTCTTTGACGACCGGGCATACTAGCATAACGCATATATAGGTATTACAGAGTAGCATTCGTTGTAACAAGGTCAGGAATGAAGTCATGAGTGGTAGGAGATTTTCAGGCGCACGGAGTCGGAACCAACACCGTACGTCCCAGGAGTCGGTGTCAGAAGATAATAATGAATGGTTTCACTTTGTTGAGACATTTGTAAGGAGTCGGAATGTTTTTGGGTCTATGGAGTCATAGTCCAAGTCAAGCCTACTATTCAGCGAGGCAGAGCCGAAGTCGGGTAGGAATCAGAGATGGAAACTAACCCGCAGTCAGAGTCGGTAAAATAAGCAAATTTTGTTAAATTTGAGCATGAGTCGGATACTTTTGTGGTCAATGGGATTGGAGTCAGAAACTGGATGGATCCAGGATTCGGACTTTTTCCATCTGACTCCAAAATCCTGCGTCAAGCTTCCGACTCCAAAACCCTGGTACTATGCATCCAGTACGCACCTGCAGCCACTGGACGGCAACATCAGTGGACACGGCCGCCACTCTGGCCCAGCCAGTCATGAACTGGTGAGAGGTTCTCGGCACGGGCGGAGAGACAAAGTTAGGCTTCTTAGTATTTTCAGCTGTTGCTCCTGACGACTGTGCGGCGACGGCAGGAGTTTCTTGGGTTGCAGGTACAGCCGGAGACGAAGGAGACTTTGAAGGAGATAAGGAGTCAGTGGATGCACGAGGCAGACTCTTGGTGGGTTCATTCGAGTGCGAGGAGGGTGGGGGCGGCGACCCGCGCGAGGCGTCAGAAGCACCAGGAATGGATGATGGTTCAGGCGTCGGCTGCTGTGTAGATTTCGATGACAGTTTCGAGGGCTTCGAAGGTAGAGGATCCGCAGGTCTCTGTGAAAAGAAGCGATGAAAGGAACTATGTTGATGTGAGTAATTTGAAATGGAAGCTCACAGTGGGATAAATCGAAAGCGTAAAGAATTACTTACAAAATTGAACTATTGCAAAGACCAAAGTATTTCCATGAAAACCTTGGCGTTAAAGTTTTACAAAGCAAAGTAAACTGCTAGAGATAGCAATTTTCATATATCCAGCTGAAGAGCACTAAGCAAAATCTCACTGTGTCTCACTGACTAAAAGAAAGCGATTAACCGACTCCTTAGTCATTATTATAGTTTGGCAATGAGTGAGAATGTATCTTAAATATATATGTACCGACATTTGGAATATGACTCCTCCTGCCTTTCTTAAATTCCCGCTGACAACACCTGTACATATTATCCATGCACATTGGTAGTTGCCATTAAGCCTTGAGGAACAATAATTTGATTTATTTTACGGCATTCACTAGCAAAAACAACAATGAGAGAGTAAGAGCCAACAGACTGGCTGGCTCTATAGAATTTTACACTCTCACAACACGCACTGTAGCAGTTACAACTTATGCAGCGAGGTGTCACTATTAACACTAGTAAAAAAAAAAGGAAGTAAGAGCGAAAAGGACACCAAAACTTACAATGGTAGCTGGGATAAGCTAGCAATGAGTAATACTTACATTAGGGGGCACAAATGGAGGTACTTCTATGGCTTTATTAACTTCGATAATGGACACTTTCCGCAAAGGCTTCTGAAAGAGAAGTAGCACCTGATTTACAATAGGCTAGAAGCACGATAATTACTGAACATATATATTAAAAAAAATTTAGACCAGAAAGCGCGTCGTTGGCATGAGCTATATTATTATACCTATATCTTCGGGCTATGGCAGCATATTATATATCGGTTAGAATTTACGATTTCATGCATAATAAAAATATTTTTTAGTATCTTGACAAGTTTGTTATACTCAGAAAGTTCAAGCCTCCGTTTCCGAGCGGAACGATATCACAGAGGAAAGAACGAGGGACATATAGTACGTCGACAGAAACGGGGAAGACATGCACGAAGGTGTTTCCACAGAGGATCAACGCGCATGGGAACAGCAAGTCGGGAAAGAAGAATAAAATAAAACATGAGCAAGTACTAGGAGTATGAAATCGGGAAGGAAGCAAAGTAGGCACGAAAGACAAACGTCACGAAAGCCTAGCTAATGGCTAAGGTAACTTACATGGGCCTCCTGGGATGCCGGGCCCCATAACATAGGATGGGTGAGCCTAACTAATCCTATGGCCTATCCTATGCCCCCTGAAGGGAGTATCTTGACAATGCTGTTGCACCGATAAACGTAATTTTTGCAATGCACCCAGAGATTCATTCTTTGCTGGCAAAAGACAGTTTGCTGTTCTTCCATAGTCGTGTTCCAAAGGAAACCTTCTATGGAAGAAGGGTTAAAGTGGTTCTTATGAGGGGTACCGTACTGTGGTGAGACACACGTAACCCATGGACGAGGGCGTACCCCCCACACTGTGCCGAGTAGCATGCGAACAGCACGTCAAGAAAAATAAGGAAGGACCGGACAAAGATTGTTCGTTGAATTAAGATAAGACAAGGAAGAACAGCGGCCCCAGAGATTTATGCGCCAAAGCCGAGTTAAGGCTAAAGCAACTTACCGCATGGGACACTCGAGGCAAAGAATAGGCAAACCTAACTAAGCTACTCTTATGACATAAGGCCCATCCTATGCGTCCGAAGAGATCGTGCAATTAGCCCGGTAATTTAGGCATAAGATGAGCACACAAAGGCACAGTGTGTACCTGAGACCGCGGGGCAGCCCTCACCACCTGAACTTTCTGGTCTGCAGAGCAGCCACTGGCTGGCGACTCTGAAGCCTTCAGCCTCTCTGCAGCAGCCAACTTCTTCTCGATATCAGCCACTTGCGTTTTGGCTTCTTTATTCCAAGGCTCCAGTTCTAAAACCTGGAAGGATAATAGTAGTTAGGTATCAATGGACACCGAATCGAATCAGGCACGTCATAATTAGAAATACAATAACCTAGTATGTCCGATCTTTTTCTATTCGTACCACTCCTAAAAATACCCTTATGGAATTTTTCAGTATTCAGAATAAAGAAGTGCAACTATAAGAAACGATAATTTACATATCTATATACGAAACAATGCCGATATAAAATGATCAGTGTTGATGTATACAACTCAAGCCGCTCAAAACTAGTGTTTACAATAGCACCATATCACGAGTGCAGTTTTATTTAACTAGTTCACTACGTCTAATATACCGGCATATCTGCTACACTCTTCTCAGGCCAGGGGGCATATACAGCGCCTGCAGCACGAACTAGTGGATACGGATCTCCGAATTGGGGCGGGCGGTCAAGCTGATTTTATCTTGAACGGCGACCACAACCGAGTTCATGAATAGATTATTTGCTCAGAGGGGGCACGCTTGTCTACAGGAAAAATGCATAAGCAGGTATACAGCAGTAGAACATCACAAACTAATCCTTCCGACAAGCCAGTCCCTTGGCACCGGACACACCCGTGTTACAAACAAACGGGCCACAAAATCCTACATCGTACTACCAAGCCTATACAACCCGTTCTTCTGTAAAGCTTCCAAGCCATATTTTGTTGCCCCAATTTTTGCACGCTGTTCTTCGAGTCCCTACCCTCTTTGGAAGACACTATATGGTAGTCAGTTTCCTGCGTGTACGGCCAGAGGCATCATCACACTGCAGGGTTGTCTCGAGACTTACCTTGTTGTAGTCAGCCAGGGCTGGCTGGAGTTTGTCTTGCATGAGTCTGGCAACACCGCGTCTCAAGTAAGCCTTAAGGTACGAGGGAGATATGGCAATGCTCGCGTCACAGTCCCGCTCAGCCTCGGGGCCACTGCAGGGAGACAGACAATACATTAACTTTTCTGAAGATGCCATCTCATACGGGGATTTTAATCCCGATAAACATGAAAGGATGCGTATTTTTGTAAGAAGCTCACTGCAGCTAACAGTATGTATATTTATGAACCAAGGTATTCAAACAATATATCAATGTGTGAGTTTCATTTTGGTCTTTTGACTGATACATGGTGTCTACTGAAGATTGTTAGGCAAATTTTATGACTTTTTATGACTTTTCAGGATAAATATTTATGACTTTTTTATGACCTTATATTATATATCCAAAAATAATATTTCATATTCTTAGGTGAGAGTAATCTCTCTTATAACTGTTATTAATGTAAAACACAATATATATTGTTTCTGTATTTCATAGGGTCCCTCATACTTCATGCTTCAATTGTTTTTAGCTGCAACTAGCTACTTATAATCAAACAATGAATGGAATTAATAACATTTAGTAATGTGTTTAGTGATTTCAGAAAGGTAGCAATTACAGCATACATTGAAGTATCAAGTAGGATCATTTCTCCTACTGCATGTGGTAGGTTACGATGATAAAATATCCATGAATTCCAATCGTCA
>LQNS02276883.1:7742221-7758036 GCA_001587735.2 Parhyale hawaiensis | reverse complement strand
ATCTGAGAGCTTATTTGAAGTAAAGTAATTTTAATTATAAAATTCAATGTAACTATTTCAAATGGCCAATTCTCATGCCTGCCTGATGGCAACACTGAAAGCTCCAAAAACAATGAGGCAACAGCGTGTCGCGAGATCTCTTCTTCTTCGATGAGCCTCCATTTGGAGCGGTGATGTTTAAATAGATTGAAAAGTCCACCTTTTCGAATAGAAGGAGATAATCCACCCAACCCAGAAGGTAAGCATGAATGGCCACTATTGTGTAATATAACTTGTGTTTTGTATTCATTGTTTTGTTGTTTCTATAATTTGCCATAATCTTAAGTAAATTTCAACTTATGAGCTAACCCAATAAGCGTAGTGTAGTATAGGTTGCCACATCTAAGCAACGTAGAGCGAGAGTACCAATCTCTATACGTGAATTCAAAATAAGGATGTCGTTATATCAAATAAACCAAGAATTCTACTAATCCTTGCTGATTTCCCCGTACAGCTCCATACAAGATCTATTAACCATACTGAAATACAGTAGTATATAAGTAGTTGTTTCATAGCATGTATATGTAAATAAATAAATAAAACAAACAAAAAAAAATCCTCGCAAGCGCAAAGCTCTAATTTAGTTACCACTATAAAATAACTGCAAGTGCATGTTTCCCGCATCGCGCGTATGAATGATGCTGAAGCAAAAATAAATAATTGCATGCCCCACTAACAGCTTGGAAAAAGATCTCAACAGCGACGTACGGAGGGTTTGCTTGCAAGCCTTTCGAATGGCGCGTCTCAAGCCACAGCGCCCCTTGCAAACACCCCGCACGTCAGTCGCGTCCCTACCGTGGTGCGGAGCACGTCTTATACTCCTACTGTGGAGTTTCAATCCGGGGAGAACGCCGCCCCAAGAACTAAAGAAGCTACCTCCATCCACGTCTGTCAAGGCAACTTTGCCGAACAACCAGCAACCTACATCCACGTCTGCCGAGACAACCCTGAAGAACAAGCAGGAACAACACAGAGTAAAGTGCCTATTATAACCCATAGGGCATGTAGCCAAACCTGTTCTCTTATAATTAGCGAACTTTATAAAGTGTGTAGCACCTCAGTGAGCCCTGTACAGTAAGTTATAGAGAATTTCTTCCGTGTACACTGAGGAGACAGAAACGTAAGGGAGCACACTACTCGCATCATTCCCAGTAACAGCGCATGCCAATATTTTCCCCTTTATATACATAGCGTTTCCTTTAACCTCCTGTGAGTTGTTGATTTGTAAGAAAAGAATTCAAATTTACACTATTAGGGCCAAAATGGCGTTAGGGGAAAAGTTGCATAAACCCCTAGCGCACAACATGGGGATGTGCAGGCTTTTAGCCGTGAATTTCGCGAGCAAAACCCTGATACTAGTTCTTTTAGATAGGGAGTGTGGCATCGGCATAAGAGGGGGGGGGGGGAGGAGAAGGGGAGGCACAGACAAATTTGATGGCACCATTTACCAGACCAAAAAAATTTATATTTATGGTATATAATGAAGAAAATGAATAAAATATTTAGTTAATGCATGCCTACATGTTCACACAATGATGATAAAACAAAAGGAAAAAAGCCAATTTAATCAGTTTTATGTACAACTGACAATGAAAGTAAACACTATCCCATGAAAATATTTTGTACAAATATTACACCTATATCGTATGCTAAGTATTGGAAATATGTAAAAATGCAGTGCGCTATGATGCAGATATCGAAGTGACGTACAAAATAATAGAAAAAACCCGCTAACGTTGGAACCAACAATAACCAAGCTTATTATTATTATTATTATTAATTTTTTTTTTAGAAATAACACATTTGTTTCCAGTCATACAGCATAAGTTCCATAACTTCATGGGGGGAGGCGGTGGGACTCCCGTCCCACACGGGGCGTAAGAGGCGACCATCGCAGGGTTGCTTCCAAGCGCCTAAACTTGAATCCCTTCTCATTGGCCGCCGGCTGTCGCTTGGCAGGCGTATGAGCCTTGAGAAGGTGGGTTGTAGGAAGCCTCATGCGAGGAAATACTTATGAAAGGCGGATGAGCTTCATCGAGCCAACGGCAATTAGAGAGCGGATAACCTAACTGTTGCTATAGCCGTGTGCCCGGCATTCCGAACTTAGCTTCTCTCCCTACCTCATGATGGTACACACGATTATCCTTTTCCTCTTTCTTTCTCTTCTTTCTTTCACTCTCTTGTTATTCCTCTGTGCTAATCCCGAGCTGTGAGAGTCAGGGCCATGGGAGGTGGTGGAGGCACCCACATGTCCATCGTGACCACTGACCAGCAAGCAAAGAATGAAACGACTAAAATACAACTTAGCTGTGGCCGCACGTAGCAAATTTACATCACATCGACAAGTCGAAGTATTTGAGTGTGGGACCTCAGGCCTCCGTATGTTGTTTTTTTGATTACATCACCGTATTTTTTCGATTTATTTCATTCAATCTGACGCTCATGACTAGCCAGCTACTTGAACAGCAAAATACAGTAAGATTGTTGTCAAGTACAGAAAGTTCGAGCAATAGGCTAACTGTTCCTGTGGTTTCTCTCAAATTGTTTGCTTGGTACATAACGTGCACTTTCTTTGGTCCTGAGATATATTGCACAGTGTAATGGGTGTTTGACTTCAACCGTGCATTCCTTGAGCTAGAGGAGAAGGATATTCCAATTGGAGGGCTCGGTGAAGTTTACTTTACCTTTGCCCTTATTAAGCAGGTGTAATTAGTAGGTTTTGAATTGCTTCTTAGTATACCCCAACAAAGACCCGCTCATACAGGTAGGTATCGCCCCTCAAGAATTATGCATAAGTAGACTTTTGATATTCTGCGAGCCCTCGCTATAACAGACAAAACACTGAAGTAAGGTACATATGATAGATAGCAAGCAATGGAGACTACACGAATACCATTGGTCTGTCTGCTGCTGTACTGAACGCGCTTGTAGCACGAAAGCTCATATGCGAAATGCAATAATATCGAGAGCGTCCAAAAGAAAGCAAAGCGATTACATGAAGTTCATTCCGCTTGGTCAATAATAATATACAGAGGTGCCCAAAGGCGAATTAAGTTATTGTACTTAGCCCCGAGGACAAAGCCAATTTGAGCCCCTCTAGTGAGTCATGTCCCACCGTGAGAACACAGGTAGAACCCAATAGAGTTGAAGAGACCGTCATGACGAACGGCTACTGAACACCAGTAATAGGTATAGCAAAATAATAGCATCCCGTGTGTCCAGCTGGACCAGACAACAGACTTTATAATCTGTCCTCAGAATAAATACAAAGAAATGAACAGTAATGGATGCAGCTGAAGCTGAAAAACAAGGAGTTAACTTCCCAGATAAAGTAGTATGGGTTACATAAGCCTTCAGTCATTAGATTGAACGCTGAAACTTGAGCTGCCAAGTTGCCGACCTCTCGAGACACGCTAATAATATGTACTGAAGCGATACCAAGTCATCAGGGGTGGGCGTCTGTTTTATTTTCCCAGCGCGTTAGCGCCAACGCGGCCCAATTTTTGCGGGCTCCATCGCGCCCTTTCGCTACTGCGCCATCGGTGATATATTCCTATAGCGCTTTTGGTAAGCTTGCATGCGTCGTGATAGTAATAGTGCACATACTAATAAAAATAAATTCATATAGCTAAATACAGTTTGAAGAAGGGTATAAAAACACGTCTATTTTTATTGCAATTTAAACAAAAACTGCTGACAAAAATCCCAAGAATGATGGATATCCCAACATTAAGATTTATGGATATACAAACCTTATGAGTGGTAGCCATGTGTAAATTTCGTCTGTGAACTGAGACGGGCAATAAAATGGTAATGCACCTGTCATTGGTGCACCGAAATGTTAAGACTTCCCCCCCCCCTCCCGCGTATCAAAAGCTAGTGCACCGGAGTACTGGCGCAAGGGGCGCAGTGTCCGCCCTTGCTTATTGGTTAATTGATCGTGAACGTATCTGGTGTTTGTGAGTATTATGTTACATTCCTGCCTCAGTTACCTTTAGATGCTGCGCTTGGGAACAGATGCCCCCTTCGGCCTCTCCCCTAACTACACCACTGGTGGTATCTCCAAAACTGCAATTGTGATTTGGATACTGTGGTTGTATAATGCTGGGGACACACTAGGCATTTTCACCGACAACTTGATCCAAGGATGCGAGACTCTGACGTCATTTATGTCACGGTATCTATGCTACCGAAACTGCACGCGAGGTGTCACGGTATATATGCTACCGAAACTGCACGCGAGGTGTCACGGTATCTATGCTACCGAAACTGCACGCGAGGTGTCACGGTATCTATGCTACCGAAACTGCACGCGAGGTGTCACGGTATCTATGCTACCGAAACTGCACGCGAGGTGTCACGGTATCTATGCTACCGAAACTGCACGCGAGGTGTACAGCACATCCGAGCATCCAGTTGGGAGTAGACATGCACATGCATCCACGGCGTAATGCGCGTCTGTTTCAAGGCCGATGCAGTTGTTTCAATAGTTCAGTAAAGTGGACACAGATAAGACTATTCTACTTCTACTATGAACTTGAGAAAACCCTACAAATGGAACTTGAAGACTAAATCAAAACTTCGGTCAAAAAACCTATGTTAAGAACAAGAAACGGATGAGGATCTATGGCAAATTAGGCATCATCGTAGAGTTTCAAACTGAAATAAAACCTGTGCTCAGCTAGAATTTATAATTATTTCATACGTATGTTTCGGTACATTTTTTGTTTATGAATAAAGTTTTTGTTTATTTTACGTTGATAGCAAGTACAAAACATGTTCTTGAATATGCAAAACTTGCAATAAAGTACATAATATCAAACTTATGAAATAAATTTGTCCAGTACTCATGGCTGTGACACACACTAGCCAAAAGCTGAGAAAACTCTCGCAAACGCGCAAAATTTTTGTGCAAAAACGCACCTTTCTATTCACTCGTAAGGATGGTCCGTTAGTCAAAAAACTTCGAGCTCCGTTCATCCGAACGACGTTGTCATGGCTACGAACAAATACCATGACAAAAATACATCTAACGAGCAGAAAAATATAATAGATGCTACCCAATGCCCTCAAAAGTAATATTAAGTCCAATTCTATGATAAAATATGTTAAATATCTTGAACACTAGAGCACTCTGAGAGTGCATACCTCCGCCAAGCAAGGCAACGGCAGCAAAAAATTCAAATTGGCTCTGAAACCATAATTTTCTTTGTATACATTCCAAAATGTAATCATTTGTGCCTTTTGATAATAATAATAATAGCTGGTGCGGTTTTCTTGAAGATCCGTTAATAACTTTTTGAATTACGCTGCTAACAAACGTAATGGCAAACATGAGTCAAACTTACAAACGAACGAACCAATCTGCACAAAAATTTGATCATTTATATCTTTTAACATTACTAACAATCATTATAAATTTCATAAAGAGTCATTCATAATTTTTTGAGTTATTGTACTAACAAGCATAAAATTAAAGACAGTAACAAACGAACGAATGAACGGATCATTACTAAAATTTGGTCATTTATTCTTTGTTATATACCTAACAATTCATATAAATTTTATAAAAATCTGTCCATAACTTTCTGAGTTATGGCATTGAGAAAATGAGGCAGACAAACAGTCAAACAAACAAACAAACTGATGGACATATCTTCACCAAAAGTTAATAATCTTTTCTTCTCTACCTGTTCAGACCTGCACTGCCTCGAAAGCTGTACTAGAAGTGGGGAACGTATTTCGACAGTTCTTTACAGACATAATTTTCAAATTACTTCAAGATTAACTATTTGCTGTTCTGTGGTTCGGCTGATTGGTGTTCCCAGGAAGCAGAGAATGAAGCGAGAGGAATCGAGTGGCTAAAATGAAACTTACTCGAACCTGCAGTCCGAGTAGTTGGTGGTCGGACCCCAGTCCTTTTCGTTGGACTCTGAATCGTAGCTATAAAAATATAAGTAGTGTTGTATCCCTGCAGCGAGCGAAAGAACAAGAACTGTTATTGTGCGAGTATTACTATCAATTGGCTATGAAGCGTTTTTGGATGTTATGAGGTCAGCAAATCCCGTCCAGTGGAAAAAAAAAACGCTAGCGATCTTGTGAGACTTTTCTTTAACGAAAGAAACTTAATATAAAAATTAGAATAATTTAAATCTTATGACACGCGGTACTTGACTGTGCATTCTTTGCAATTAAGTGAGGCTGATGGCATATTGCTTAAACCTCGAGAAAATCATTTACAGTCAACATATATAGCAGCCTGAAAAAAACTGTTCTTGCTGACGCAAGTAACGCTTAAATTGGCAAAAAGCATGCATGCACGAGCCAAAAACATAATATAGAATTTTTGACCCAATTTAGCTCATACTGGTATCCCGAGATTCGTCTAGTTATCGAGTTACGAATTTGTAGCGAATTTCTATTTATTGATGATAAACACATTTCTTGCATAACCTAACACAGTTTACTTTTTTGAGGTCGCTCTGTTGACTGTAAAAAAGTTTATCGAAGTTTAATCAATTTGTCGTCCGTCCCATTTGCATATTTAAGCGGATTCTCAAGTATCTAGCCTACACCTAAATTACTTTTTTAATAGTGCTCTTCTACGCATAAACCCACGAACTATTATAAAATTATTGATTACTTATCTTCTACAGCCTCCTCTGCCAACTCCTAGAGCTAGTTTAATCCTGCAATGGCCGTAACAGCATCTGATATAAATCGTACTACATTTCCTCTCACTCAAAGTGGAAGCAGTCAACGTCGCAAAATGCATAGCGAAGCATTAGCTTGCGGATTATTTTTATTATTTTTTTTAATCAGACAGCAAAATTTATAAAACTGGTGAGCTTTAATACAAAGATTTCTTGCCAAGCAGTAAATGCGGTAAAATGTGCCTTCAAGACAGCAATAAAAAAAAGTTCACACTAATAACTTACATCAGTTCCAGCACAACACAAACTACAGACTGGTAACTCACATCAGTTCCAATACAGCACAAAACTACATAGGTACTGGTAACTCACATCTGTTCCAATACAGTACCAAATTACATACTGGTACCTCACATGAGTTCTAATAAAGCACAAAAGTACACACTGGTAACTCGCATCAGTTCTAATACAGCACAAAAGTACACACTGGTAACTCACATCAGTTCTAATACAGCATAAAACTACATGCTGGTAACTCGCATCAGTTCTAATACAGCACAAAAGTACATACTGGTAACTCACATAGGTTCTAATACAGCACAAAAGTACACTCTGGTATCTCACATCAGTTCTACTTCAGCATAAAAGTACACACTGGTAACTTGTATCAGTTCTAATACAGCACAGAAGTACACACTAGTATCTCACATCAGTTCTACTTCAGCACAAAAGTACACACTGGTAACTCGCATCAGTTCTAATACAGTACAGAAGCACACAGTAGTATCTCACATCAGTTCCATTATAACACAAAACTGCACACTGGTGGTAACTCGCATCAGTTCTAAAACAGTACACAGCACAAAACTTCACACTGATAACTCTGTGCAACAAATTTCAGGTTCAAACAAAGTTTGTACACGTTACGTAGGACCTGCTTCGCAGTAAAATAGTGCCCTGATTCCAAATCTGACCTTTACTTCCCCAGATTAGGCCCCGTTTCCCTGTACCATTAACAATATATTATTGTGGAATGAAAACCACACACACCTGTCAGATTATAAACATTTGTCCTGCTAAGGCCTAAGCCTTTGGTGTGGAGTGTGATCTTCTCTTGTTATGTTCTAGAAGTCGTCTGCCCACACAGTCTGGGTTCCATTTTCCTTTGAAGCGTTGCCGTATCACTGAAATATCCGGATGGAATCTCTCGTCAGGTTCATCACTCACATCACCAATATTTTCTTTAAAAAAATCTAAATGAGAGTTGATCAAATGAACTTTTGTTGCCATGTTACATCTTATATAATGATACTGACACAGCAGATCGTTCACAACTTGTACATGGTCCTCTGAACCGAGCTTGCCCAGGAAGTCATCCTTTTTGTTGAAATTATCAACACTGGCAATTCTGCAAAAACCATACCTAATTAAACATGATAAAATGATACCCAGACATGAATTTTCCCGTCACTGTGCTTCTAAAAATGGCTACAGTGCTCTTGTATTTATTGTAGTGTTACACAGTGTAACTTGCGTTATTGCTAAATGCTAATGCAACACGAAAGCTACACTTTACAGGAATCCCACCAGTTTCAATACAAATGCTACACGCTATGGTTATGCCATTAGTATTAATACCTCAGTACGCCAGTGCACGTCCGCCACAGGGCTCACAATGGGCCCCCCTAAATCAACTCACTTCAACAGCCCCAAATTATGAGAAGTTGTTGGCGTTAAGCTCAGACCGGCCGCTGGAAGGTGGAGCTGATAATGGTTTCTTTACTGCCTCTCATCATGGAATTGATATACTCAGCATTAAATGGACGCGGTGAACTCATCGCCTGAAATGCATGCATTTCTCAGTTGATCATTGCTAGCTCTCATGGTCGAGTACAGTAATACAAGTACAGTTACAGCATTCGGTGTAGACTGTAAAAATTAATCAAGCTGAGTACACTGTACGTAATTATAGTTTCGTACAAGAAAATTTCCTATTTGACTCGTCATTCTTCTAATTACCATCTGCGTGTAAATTTGCAATTGCCCGATAAATAATATTTTTAAACCAAATGCATCGATGTATAATTTTACAATCCCTTGTGTAAGTACATTCGCAACTATTAAAGGGGTGGTATTTCAGTAAATTTTCATTACTGTATATAGTATATAGGCAACAGAAATAGCTTACGAGTAATATGTTCATCAATGTTATACCCACAACAGCAGCATGCCATGAGTGTCTGACTTCCGCGCTAAAGGTCCCGAGTTCTAGTAACAAGCCTGTCAAGAGATCTTTGCGCGTTGAGTCGGTAATTGTTTGGTATGCGCAGCTGGGTGGGGGCACCTACCCGACTAAGAATGGGAAGGTGGGGACTCGGGTCGTTGAACCTTCCGCTTCGGCGCCATAGTTCTTTGCGACCTATGATCGACTGCGATTCTACTTACTCCTATGGGGCCAGATGGCCTATATCTGCAACACGAACCAGTGTGTGTGGGTTTCCCAGTGTGGGTTACTTTACATCAACTAACTTTTCTTGCTTTCATAAATAATGCTATTAAGACATTGCAAGGCCATCCGAAGCGTAAGAAACTGTAAGTGGATGTTACAGTTTGTGCTTGCAGATAATACCTGATGTGGTAAAGCAGGTAATTTGTCGGCAGTACTCATGAACGTTTGTATTTATCACACTACCCTCAGTCTTCACAGAGATCATTATACGATTAAAATAAGCTATGGTGTGCTAACAAAAATGAAATTAACGACCTTTTTTTTAAATACTTTGGGATTCTTCAACTATAGAATTTAAATAGGGTAGAAATTGGATGCGTGCCAAGCTTTCAGATGTGATCGTAAGCTTGAGCATAAATACATATTTTAATACGAACGTTTTCATTTAGCATATTTATCGAAACATTATTTTTTGTTCATATTTCATGAAGTTTTTGAAAATCATGGCACCCCTCAGTAAAATATGGAAGCTTTAATTACAGCTTGTAAGAGTCAGGGTTCAATCTCTATTTCAATATTATTTTTTTTTGTTAACAGATTAGCTTGTTACAGAAAATAGCCCGCTGCCAGTAATGCATTTCCTTTCAGTACGAGTTTTTGCTCTGACTTTGACAGACGATTTTGGTCGGCGGAAACTGTCGATTTTATGAAAAAATTCCAGCGATATGGAGAGGATCGTTCCATGAGCTCCAGCTCCGGAAGTTTTTGACACGTCAGTTTCAAAGTTGTATGGACCTTCCACATGTTTCATTTTGAAAGTCTTTGAAGAACAAACTTTACCATTTATAGTCCAGTGTGTTCAGCGTTGAGTTATGTATAAGGTATTTTAAATATAAAATTTATTAAATCTCCAACTGATATTAGTGAGACGATTAATGATCGCGAGGCTAAAATAGGCTGAGTAAAAACGAAGAATATAAGCAATACCTTTCGGGTCTAAGTTGGTTCACCTTAATATAGTGTGTAAAGAACGCATTTGCATATAAAATTAATATACCTCCACTCGTTAGTGCAACTGGAGCACTTTGGCCACGTTGCAGATAACGAAATTCTTACCCGATTAAAGGTGCTAAAGCGTTTACTCAAGCAGCGACCAATTCCTAAGTCTATCCCATTGTTCATTTTGTATCATTCTGTAATAAGTGTATCAGTGATGGTGCAGTAGAGGTATAATATTCTCATCGGTGTTACTCACTTATTCCACGGTTGAACTTGAAAGTCCGCTGCAGACGATAGTCCTTTGTCATGTGTTTTCACTTCACCGCGTTTGAATATTTCGTACAGTCCTTGCAAACATAACTGAACGTCGACCGAAAGTTTCGTTAGACGTTTTCCGTCGTATCTTCTGGCTTACCAAGTGTGACTAGTGTAGTGTCTTGCATCTTATCAAATTTTCAGCGAATGTCGTTCTTGAAAGCTGTACTCCTTTTTTTTTTTTGTTGTTTACTTAAATACAACTACGCATTCGAACGCTGTGAAGTGAAAACACAGGACGTAAGGCTATCGTCTGCAGCAGGCTTTAGGCAGCTTAATCGTTTGATGATTGCAACTTGAAAATTCATCCTACAAGCAACTGTCAAGTTACCACCGGTGAGTTAGGTGCTGAAAATCAAAAAGCGTTAAGAACGATAAGGCACAGTTCGAAATAGCCTTATAGATTGACAGGCAATTGTTCTAGGCAGTGACTATGAATATTATTCTCTTAGCAAAGGCGATAATGCACAGTTCAGGAGCAAAATATATCGAGCAATGGGAATATTGATAGACTTCTGGAACATTTACCACAGGGTGTAAAGTGCGCCACACCGTGAACACGTGCCCGACTTAGTAGGTCGGGATATGGTCACGTTCATATCTAGGTGAGACTTGGGAAGTGAACTAATCGGGTCTGGCACAACTTGAGAGTGCGTACAAACATATGTAAGGTAAAAGCACCATCCGTACAAATACAACAAAAACGAACAAGTTACTTTTGAGTAATGTTCTCTATCCTACCGTATTAGTGACGAAAAGGTGAGGATTTCCACTTGACAAAGAGGCGGAGATGATTCTGAAGTGATGCAAAGCTCTTAGGCGTTTTAAACATTAATAATCATAGCTGAAGGCTCTTTGGTTTTGATAAAACTATGCGTAAAGAATGTGTTATCATTGTGTTATCATTTAAATGTGTTATCATTTTTAACAAAATCGTTCAGAGCTTCCGAGGCACTGTCGACACTGACCTTCATGTAGCACGTAACCGAGCGCGAGTTAGGCTACTCTTTGGGATTTTTCCCAGAACCATATTTTATCTTTTTTGACCATGGTAATTTTAGACAAATGTTACAAATTACTGCCATCTTTTACGTGTTTGCACGACAAACTTTATCTACAATCCTTATTTGAGCCATAATTTTAATGAAGTTATCGGGAACCGACAATTAAACTCAATGAGTCACTGTGCGCACCTACTATATAACCGGATTGATAACTGATCGTCGCTTCGGTCGCAAGAGACCTACTGGGGTAGAGTTAAAAACTTATCTCAATTACTTCGTATACTCAATGAAAACGAACCTCTATCTACTTCATCTTTACCATTACTTTCCATTTGTGAGAACTGCACTGACATTAGTCGGGTCATTTTACACTCAGTAACTGTAACTAGTATTAATGGTTATCTTTCCCGCACATCGGCACATAAGAAATAGTGGTTAAAATAGACATATAGAGGGTATATATCCATGGTTTTACTAGTTCTTCGAACGATTTCCAAGAACACAAGATTAAGGCAGCTGCTGACATCATGGAAAAAATCCCAAGACGAAGATGCCGTGGTGTTTGGTCAAGCTCTGCATGACCCTTATTGTGAGCGCGCCTTCAAGGTGAGCACCATAACTCGGTAACTTTTATTGTCACCCTTAGAGCGTCCAGGGACAATTATGGTTAGGGTTTCAACTATTGCTAGTCCTGAAACCGAAGTTTCGTCAGAAGGTCTAAGGTTTCGCTGCAAAGATGCTAGTATCAAAACTATATAATAATTTACGTCGTATTTTTATCTACTTATTTATAAATATATTTATATTTTTCCTCTCACGCTCTATGGGAATAAGATAGGAAAGATTCGAGAGCTTGGCGACAGCCTTGGTTAGAATAGTGCCGCCAAATCCGCTGACGTAAAGGTCACAGGATTAAATCCGGAACCTGCAGCCTGAAAGTTTCATTTAGCTATCTCTGACATATCCCCTGAACCATTGATAACTGAGGACAGTGGGTGGTTTAATGGAGAATTTATTTTCTACCGTCATTTTTGATGACGGCTTGAGCCATTAGTCTAATATATAACTAACGTAGAGCAGAGTTGGTATCTGTTCGGGAACTAAAGCCGGGTTCACACGTGCATTTTTCTGGTTAACTCGTAGTCGCAAAATGGTAGAGTGCTGCGCTTTGCGCTGGCCGTTGGGTGTTCGCTTCCTCGCTAGGCAAGTGAATCCTTGTGATATCCGGATGGTAAAGTATTACTGTCCACAGCAAGGGCACTCCCCTAATCAGAACTGGGGACGGTCTTTAGGTCGCAGATTCCCATGAGCCTTTCATCTTAGACGCCATAGCTCTGACATTCTGCGGTCGACTGCAGCTGCGCACTCTTATGGGGTCTGGCGGGCATTTTTTGACAGCACGAACCAGTGCAAATGAATATCCTACTTGGGGTGTGAGGTCAAATCGACTTCACCTTTGCAGCAGCAAAATTGACATTTTCTAGACAAGAAATACACTTGCCGCATTCCAAGACCTTAAACTTAGGCTTTAAGTTTCACTCTCGCTTCAGTGAGCGGCAGAAATGCTGTCAATTCCATAGCAACGGCGGATATAATTTCGCTCCTGGACGAGGCCGTTGTCTGAACTGCAGGCTTTGAGTGTCAAAAATTAAGGGAGTCTCTAACTTACGAGGCAAGTAGGGCTAATCGTAGTGATGGCCAACGAGCGATGCATTGAAACGAATATGCGTGTATTATGGCAGCCTGCTGGGATAATGGCACAAATGGCTGCCAGAAGTAAGTAACCTTGCGCATTAGTCGAGGTGATTTAGGAATAAGAGCTGCGGATGATATGCTTTACGTGGTCATAGCTGAAGACTGCGAAGAGCCGGAAAATGCTTTGCTAGAAGAAGCTTAATTTACGTGTATTCACGGTGGGACTTTTCGCCTGTGGCTTAAAGTTTGAAACTAACTGCACGGAATTTTTCAACAACACGTCATCGTTTTTAAGAGGACTATAGTGTGCTTCGCCGTCAAAGTTGAAGGCACAGAATTGAATGATCTTCATTGCTCATGCCTGTTGCCGCGACTGATGACCGAGGTGCCGACGCAGGAAGGTCTTCAATTCCAAACATTAAGAGACGAGCGTCGCCAATTCCACTTTGGCAGCACGTTACAGTAATACAACTTTATGTGCTTTCGACATGTACGGCGAGTCGGCGACAGTAGGTACTGCACGTATACACTAAAATTAGCAAACGACTGTAAAAAGTACATTATAAGTTTCCTGCCCTTTAGCCGTGCCAAGGATACGCTATACTGGCTATAGGAGTGGGTGGCTATGAGAGATGCTCTCGTTGTGAAAACATTAGAGATGTCTAGAACAAAACGGGGAAATAAACCTATGAGAAACTAAACGACGACTTGTTGTTCTTACACACAAGTGTTTGATGCTATCACAGATGCAGGCAAGCCTTGATTTCATATCGGCATGCTCGCGCAGGAACGCATAGCATTGGTTTTAACTTGTTCAGAAATGCAGTCATTAGCATTTGTTTCACTACCTTCGGCCGACTTCCGGCGTTGGTCTTGAACTGATTACTCCTGAGCTTGCCTTAAGTTATTTCCCAAAGTAAAATTGAGAGGAAAGCCGCTCCAAGGGCGCCAAAGCAGCTTTTTGTTGAACCCCTGTAACGCGTTTCGGCGTAACGAAACCAACGGCTCGTGACTAAAGTTCAGGAAATGTTGAAACTCATGAGATTCGGTTATTTTGATGGAGCTGTTCTATGCCACCTTTAACGGGCTCAAGACTTGAGAAGTTGTTCCGAAAATTTTTATTACATTCAGCACTTATCACGTATATTATGTGTAAAAATTTTCAGCAGTCAACATGTCTTCAATGGGTCAAATGAGCTGTGCCGCTGCTGCAAGCTTTCCGGGTGCATATGGCCTCACTTCATAAACAACTTTGGATCGAGTTTTAGGCATTAACAGTAAATAATAATAATACAACATAGTCCATCAATACTCAGATGACATCAAATGCAGTTCGGCATCAGTAAGTGCGGAGTCCTTAACATCGAAAGGGGAGAGGTTACTGCGTCCGAGGGAATCACCATCGAAGAAGGTACCATCAAGGAAATCGAGGAGACAGGTTACAAGTACCTGGGTGTCATGGAGTATAACACCATTCTCCACAGAACAATGAAAGATTCCATTCGGAAGGAGTACCTCACCCGACTCCGGATCATCCTGAAATCATACCTGAATGGGGAAACACCATGAAGGCCATCAACACCTGGGCCGTCCCCGTAGTCCGATATTCTGCTAGCATTATCAACTGGACCAAGAAACAGACTGCACCGACATGGACATCAAAACCAGGAAGCTCATGACCATCTATCGAGCACTGCACCCAAGATCGTACGTAGACAGACTTTACATTAACAGAGGAGAGGGGGCCGTGGCCTCATCAGCATCGAAGCGGAAAAACGCGTTGTCTCCCAACATTTCAGAGAGAGCGACGACCCGTGGGCACGCTACTTAATCGAGGCAAAGTTGCTGAAGCAGACCGAAACGGCTGACCAATTCAAAGAGCGATGGGGCCTCGATCGGACTAACAAATGGAAGAGCATGCAGATGTCCGGCCAGTACCTCGAAGCTGTTCAGGACAAAATCGTACCAGACTCTTGGAACTGGCTTCTGAGGGGTGAGCTGAAACGGGAAACAGAAGGGACCATCCTGGCAGCTCAAGAGCAAGCCCTCAGAACCAGGTATATCCAGAACAAGATTGACAAGAGAAACGTCCCTAGTACCTATAGAATCTGCAGGAGCTCGGATGAAACCATCAACCACGTGATAAGCGAATGCGGAGTGCTGGCGCAGGAGTACAAGCGCAGGCACGATAAAGTTGCCCGACACCTTCACTGGACCCTCCTGCGGATCCATAACTTCCCGGTCAGTGAGAGGTGGTACGAGCACGAACCCGCGCCCGTGGTTGAAAACGAAGCCGTTCAGATCTATTGGGACAAGAGGTTGGAAACCGATCGTGTACTTCACGCCAACCGACCGGACATCGTCGTAACAGACAAATAGGAGAAGTCGGCCAAACTGATCGACATTTCAATCCCCTTCGACTCCAGATTCGTGGACTAGGAAGCGGAGAAGAAGGAAAAGTACCGTGACCTTGCCATCGAACTGTGTATCTGGGGGACGTTAGTAATATATAACCTCCATGTTTATTTACTATCTATATATTAATACGCTAGTACCTACCTACGTACCTACCTACTTACCTTTTGTGTCACGCTCTTCATCATTAAAAGATAGAAGGAAATTCGAGCTTTATTCAGTTCGAGAAGCTGGGGTATCTGTGAT
>LQNS02276883.1:7719134-7737772 GCA_001587735.2 Parhyale hawaiensis | reverse complement strand
CGAAAGAGTCATTCCTGAGGACCTGAGCTTAACAATTTCTTCCCGCAGCTCAGGAGTAACTTTCACGTGAGGTGCCATGTTTCTAGAATGGTGTAATCGTAAGAGTGGCAGTTCTTGAAGTCATGGACACGAAATTGAGTGTTGCCAGATGACCGGGGTCAATGTGAAAATGTTTTAGAGACGATCGTTCTCTTATTTTGCACTGTTCAACTTTTGTTATTGTTTGTTAGATTGCTCTAATGTATTAAATATAGTTATTTTGTCCTGATATTTTGTAGAAATATGTTAAATACATTCCTTAGGGCCCCATCAAAAGATTCATTAGCCCATTTTACATGGTTAAACTTTATTTTCAAATAATGAAAATCGTTCTCTTATTTTGCCCGCTACAGTACTACATACCTAGGTACTTTATAACTTGTTGTAATGCAAAGTATTCTTAGTGAACAAAATTGTCTAATTTTGTATTTTTAGACCCATGCGAATCATTCTCTTTCGCGCAAAGCATTCGCTTCAACTTAGGTAAATATTTTCGGGTGATTTCCTCAGTTCTTTTATGGTGCTGGAAATCAAGCTGCAATACAATAATACATCAAATCTATGGTCTATTATTTTCCTTTACTTATGTAATTAAGTGCATGGGTAGTTCCAAAGAGGTAATAAATGATAAACAGTTGGCGGAAAAGTCTTTCTGGTGTTCAGTAGTACAACGAGCCGTCGCTTGCGGCCTCATTTGTTTACATCAGAATAGTGACACGTTGGTCGCTCATTGGCTGAAGTCAGTTTGGCGGTCATTGATTGGCTGAAATTGCCTACGGGGTGTTCGCTTAGAGCTGACATAACTAAATATCTGTAGTAAATGGACTGTGCCTACCACGCCGACGCTACCCAGATTGCGGCTAATATTTATAACGCTTTTATCTATTTCTCATTTATTTAGATCGTTTCAAGTTGATATAAGTGTGACCAGCAACTGAATATGATAGTAAACATATATGTGATACAATTCTTATATATACGCTGGATACACACCATTAGCAACGGATGTTTTTTTTTCTAAAAAAAAAAAACAATTATTGTCTGTTTGGTTTACTTGTTCATGTTTTTATGCCTTGCGATATCGTCGTTCTCTTTATTGTAAGCTTAGTGACAGTGAAGCCGTTATGCTTGTCTACAAGCTTGAAGCACCACGTGAGTTGGAGCTTTTTCGAGGGTTCGCACTTTCATGCCGACTGTTTGTCCATCAGCCTGTACTAGCAACTGCGCCAGTAAATTCCTTCAGTGGTTGGAAAATAAATATTATGTTATCCCTGTTTAGAATGTAACCTAACTGAAAGGATGTGTTGGGTTAAGTTAAGTGAGGTTTAGGTTATGACAGGAACAGTTCAATTAGAATATATAGGTTCTTATACAAACTTATAAGCACACCTATTATACATGGATATAGATATATAAACATACATACTTGAATTTCCTGTAGGCCATATACTATACCTGCGGCACTTTAATAATTCTAATTCTATATTACGCACTATCCTTTGTGGTGGACGTTTGGGACGACACTATTTTAACCGAAGTCCAAAACATACTTTGGGCGCTTTAGGGCTAAGTAGTGTCGACTGTGCGGCTAACGACGAACCAAAACAACAATGGAGCTCACCCTCCCTGAGGGACCCAAATAATTCAAAGTAAAGACACAAACATTTTGTGAGATGGGCGTTGCAGCGAGGGCAGTCGATCTCAAGTTACGCTAAGTTAGAACTTCCTTTCGCCTCTTTAATTTCTTTCCGAAGTGCTCCAAGAAAACAAGAACTTCGTCATTGGGACTGCAACCTGAGAGACCCCGGCCGGGGGCGCGCGGAGCGGTGGGGGGCCTGGGACGGTTGATGTTCTGGCGATTTCGGCAGAAATGGGCAGGCGTGCGGCCCTGCGCCCCGACCACAAGAGCACAGAAATACTATAATTCTAGAGTATCTGCGGCCTTACGACAGGGCCGCAGGGCTGCAAATAGGACTACAACCGTCCACCTATCAATGTTGTGACGCTAGTCGAACTTGATTTTCATTTCACGAGGTGGGCAGATTCGGTCAGTGGCGGCCTTCTTCTTTTTTACCCCTCCTGCCCCCTGCAGTTCTTTTCTGACGGCTTTACGGCCAGCAGTATTGGCCCAGTTATAATAAACTGTAGTACTACATACAGTTCGGGCACTAACATCGAACTAATATAATAATTACTGTAGTATACATACGATATATGTATTCTTTTTACAATTGAACTTATTAGATAGCTGTAGTCGAAAATATTTATCCCAAATGGAAAGAAAAACTTACTCTTTTTACGTTCAGGCCGATGCTCATCTTTCCTGATGTCATGTGTTTCAAAATACTAGGATTGAATGGATGAAATCTTGTAGATAACTAGGTACTGTAATAGGTAGTGAGTTGATTTGTGCCAGCCAAATTGAACAACTGTGTAATGAAGTTAGTAATGCTAAACACCTATCCATGAGGTCAATAGGGTTCTATCCAGCAAAATTTAATCCTAATATACTGTACAATGGTATATTCTCGCCTTGTTTTGAGCATAAGTCTGTGGGAAGGTACTCACCAAATCTACTGAGGCCGTTAAAACTTGCAATAAATTACATCTTAAAGTACGTGTCACGCTTTATTACAGGTTGATTTAAAAAAAAATTAAGTATAAAGACATAATACCAAGGTGATCTACTATACATGGAGAGTTTCCACATAAGTCAGTGCAGTGATAAATTATTAAGAAGACTGATGCGGTTAGCGCAGAGTTATGTGACTTTATCTTTTTGGCTCAATTTTTAATGTGTCCCGCTTTATTGCAGATGCCTAAAATGTCCAGTTTAACTGAAAAAAACAAGCTATATTCCTTGTACCAATATATAATTAATACAGTTGGAAAACAATTCGAACATGACATACATATGCCAGCAGTATAGTATTTGAAGATTGTCTACTTTAACTGTCGACGTGTGGTCCTTGTTTAGACATGACTTTGAGTAGTCCATTGTCCATTGAATCAGTCAGCCTTTTTAATCTCAGCAGATGTTATCGACCTAGGGGCAATTTGCATCTTTTGCCACAGAGACTCTTTCGATGCGTACTGAACACCTCCCTCATATACCTTCCTTTTCAAGATGGACCACAGATGTTCGATGGGGTTGAGGTCAGGAGAACCAGGGGGTCATGTCATGAGACGTGCCTGTTTGAGGCCTAGACTATGTACTTAGGAACGCCGTCGTGGCCTTTGCGGGATGCGATGTCGCATTATCATGAGTGAACAAAAGCTGACGCAGGCATACAACTGGTAGCTCTTCCAACCATGGCCACAAATGCTCTTCCAGAAACCGACAATAGATGCTGGCCATTCTAGCACCTTCGGACACTCGAAATGGTGATAAAATCTCGCCACCGATGATGCCTGCCCAGAACAAACGGCAGCACAACCTGTTACATCCTAAGTAATTCAAAATAAAATAATAGCAAGTACAGTAACTTCAGAATACAATAGATACTTAACTTAGCCAACTCACCGTTACGTTTATAAGGATGAAATAGAATAGTAGAGCATCAGATTAGCCAATAGGTATTGAACCAAATGTGAGTCACAGTTCGGTCCGTGTATGGCGATATGTCGGCTATAGTCTGAACAGTAATGGGTATGTGGGGGATAGTGGAGGGATATGTGCGTCCTGTAGTACGTCTCAAGTCATTCTGCTTAGGTTAAGGCGCAACCCGATGACAACAGTGATTACTGTTGCCACAAAAGAGAACTTAATAGTTAGTTAGGGTAATAGAACTAAAAGAATGAAACTCACCGAAGCAAGAGAACACTATTCCAAATATTCATTTATTTATTAAGGAATAATTTCACTATACTACAAAACCCTACACTAAGGAGCAGTAGTCTGAAAAGGGGAGGGCATAGCGATTAAATCAGCGACCTTTCAACTCTACCGAACCAAACACCTTCCAAATACGTCGCATAAGACTGATTTTCTGCGATGCTTGTGAGGCAGCTAAATTGATGTGGCCCTCAAACTTCAATTTAGGATCAAAATTGACCCTCAAGATTACCAGGTCATTAACCACAGGAAGGGACACACCATCCAGTATGAGTGTGAGGAGTGCAGCTCTCACTGTACGGGACCTAGGCACGAGCATAGTTTTAGTCTTACCTGCATTTAATCTCACCCCCACCTAAAACACCAGGAACCAATCATCTCCAAATCACGCTGAAAGGATTCCAAAACCTCCATCCTATTACTAGGATTCTCGCCAACAGCCATCAATGTAATATCATCAGCGACAGCGACAAGCAAATTATGAACAAGATCAAATAAGTCGGTTGTATATACGATGAACGATAAAGGGCCCAGAACACTACCATCTATGACACCAGATACCACATCTAAGAACTCACTACTCTTCCCATCAACAGCTATACTTTTGGCGTTTACCAGACAAACATTGATTAACAACTGCGGAAGCTGAACCACCAAACCCCCACCAATCTAAGCTTATGAAGAAACCCAAGGTGATTCACGCGATCAAAAGCAGCACTGAAGTCAAGCTGGACTAACCTAGCCTCAGCATCACAAGTTCCCAAGCTCTTACGAAAATTATACTGTGTGGGAGGAACACTCTGCTTCTCAAGAAAGCGACCCAACCTCGGCGCTCCTAATCTTTCTTAAACTTGAGACAAAACAGGTGTGATCGAAATGGGTCTATAGTTGGAGGTCCGAGATGAGACACAACCCTACGGAACAGGTGTTACATGAGCAACTCACCAGTATTCAGGGTAAGAGCCTGGCCGTAACATCCGACGAAACACAGAAGCGAGCGCGACTGCAAGCACACGAGCCACCCTTCGAAGACAGCGGAAGCACGCTAGATTGATCAATGCCACAACAGGGGTCCAGGTCAAGAAGAAGGCAGTGCACTGCAGAAGATCTGAAAGTAAAAACCAGAAAACCTCGGCTCAGGAACACACGCTAAAGGAATGCACACCCGGTTTCGACGCTACTTCCCATCGAAGTAGCGCAACTAAGGATAATGCACTAAATGCAGTAATCCACAATGCAGGCCTGACAAAGTTTTCCTTCCAGGAAACTGACGGCCCTCTTTTCCGCCATTCAGCTAATTTTCCAGTTTTGAATCTGATTGAGAACGCTTGGGATTGAATGGTAAATAATGTCTATAGAAATGGAGATTAATTTGAGACAGTAAATGAACCTTGTGATGTCATTTCCACTGAGCAATCGTCGCTTTACCTTCTTGGATACAGTCATTTTTAGCACGATGCAAAGAACTTTTTAGGCTATCAACACATACAAAAACATACTAATTACTAAGTCTTTATTTCGTTACTATCAACTTCGTGGTAAACAGTTGTCCTACTTTCCTGTGCTGGTGGTCTTAAATTGTTGATCGGCAGCTAAGCACCTTAGTTACATAAAATATGAATTACTAATTAAATTTCTAGGCAAAAATTATTTCTCTTCTTCAACCTTTAGTTTCAGGAGTTTTAAAGTCTATTATTGCAAATTTGTATTTTTTCCTATTTTCCAACAGGTCCAAAATTATGATCAGGAGTATATATCATTTCCAGTGGAAGAAACAACTATAAAAATGTTAGAGAGTTATATATTTTGCATTTTTTTATTAGCTTTTATTGAGGAAACTGAGCACACAAAAAAATAAAAAAAAATCCAGTGTGATAATGTAGCTGCTGTATTCAATGCAATGCCAATCTTTCTCTCTGATGATGGCCGCCGAAAAAAAGCGGTTAATTTATAAAAGTTGTAGCTATTCCCTGTGGCATCTAATCTAAATAATATGTACACTAATATAATGAAAACACATTTCGTTGCGTAAGGCTTTTCACTCTCATAAAAAATGCAAACCTTTCTTGCAAACATCAAAGCTCAACGATAAATGGCAGATAAATTGATTTATTTTAGCTTCTCTGAGTGCCAAACTAAAAAAACAAAGACTCGAGGAAAAGCCGTTGCGTAAACTGTGGCTCATTTCGTATTTTCCGCATCTCGAGCCGAGAAGATGCGAGCGATCAACAAGAGATTTTTGCCCAAAATTAATGAGGGAAGCAATAATATTGCAGACGAGCGTTGCTTCAGCTCAACGGAACTGCAAATTAAAGCGCCATTATTCTCTGGAAGCTCTAAAGTGAGGCTTCTCATTGTTAAGTGTCCTACAAATTAGCGGGTAATTATTCCAAGGCTTTTGTGCCGGAATGGGCCATAAATCTCGGAAGGACTAACTGCGGAGACGTTACAATCCCGGACGTGTCATGACGCTCCGACCCGCACCCGTGGAGCGCCTGCTGTTTTTTCCCGACTATTCGCTTCTCGTGGGTGAAGGATGGCGGCGTTGATGATGAACTCCAGGACGGTCTGAGCTCCTCGTGTGAAATACAGCGTTGATGATGGAAGCTACGACGGTCTGAAGCTCTTGTTGTGAAATACAACGTTAACGATGGATACCGAACGGTCTGAAGCATCTACTGTGAGATGAATTGTTACTGAAGAACTCCGGGATAGTCTGAAGATCTTGTTGTGAAATACATTGTTGGTGATGGACGCCAGAACGGTGTGAAGTTCTGTTGTGAAATACCACGTTGATGTTGGATGTACAAATGGTTTGAAGTGGTTACAAAATATTAAAACAAGGCTGCTATAGGGCCCTCGGACGGTGTGAAGCATTTATTGTAAAATCGGAGTGTAACGTTACAATGTTGCTAGTGGTCTCCTGGACCACGTGAAGTTCCATTTGTAGATTACAGCGTTGATAATGAGCTAAAAGATAATCTGAATTTGCTTTCGGGAAATGTAGCGTTGATGACGGACTTCAAGAAAGTCTAAAGCTAATGTTATGAAAACATATTTATACACCTAGTGTTGTTGATGCATTTCAGGGAAATCACAAGCTCCTGTCGTTAAATATAGCTCTGATCGCAGACGTCAAACAATCTCATTTGAAAGAAATCCATTGATTTCTAGAAAGAAATGAAAAACTAAAGCTGAAAGCGCACACTATAGCACAGTCTGTGAATGGAAGCACTGAAAGTAAATAAATAAATAAATAAATAAATAAACAGCCAAATTTTGGAAAACTCATTTTGCAGGGGTGTGTCGCAAGCAGCATTTCTGGGTTACCGGTGCTACACCGGTGAACCAGCCAGTCGCAACCCGTGTCGCAATCATGGCTCAAATGACGACTGCGACACGGGTTACGGGGATGTAGGTCACCGAGCACAAGCGTCTTTTTTGAATAAAAGGAGCCCGAAATTCATTCAAATCCACAACAAACGAGCTTCTCACACCAGAATAAGTAAATCAGATCAGTTACTTGAAATTTATATTCACAATATTTCGAATAAAATGGATTTTCATGTCCTTGAGCTTACACCGTTCGTCGCTAGATGTTGCTATCACAACCACTCGTTTCTCATCCTCTGTTCGACTTTCTCCCCTCCCCCCTCTGTTCATGCCCCCTAAGGAGCCTCCTCCCACGTTGGTATTGTTGGACGCTAACGATGGCAACGAACTACAACAACAACAACTACCACCATCATAATAATCTCGCCGCACATGGATATTACCACCACTTTAATAATCCCGCCGAACTTAGATATTTACCACCATTATAATAATTCTGCCGCACATAGATACTCGCCACCAACATAATAATCCCACCGCACATTACTTACCACCATCACAATAATCCCGCTGACCAGAGAAATTCACAACTAGCAAAATAATGCCGCTTTTCAAAGATATTTACCACCGCCATAAAATCCCATCCACAGATATTAACAACCACCATAACAATAACTCCGAACGTAGACTTTCACCACCACAATAATAGTTCCACCGAACATAGATATTTACCACCACCATAATAATCCCGCCTCATATAGATATTTGTCACAACCATAAGAATCCCACCGAATATAGATATTTACAATCACCCTAATAATGACACCGAACATAGACATTTACCAGCACCATAATAAGATTAGATTATGCAGATAGGCGGCAGTAGACGAACCAACGGGCCCATTCTTAAAGAGATACAAAAACTTACGCCCCCTCTATGAGCTATTGCCATTATGTTAGTAGGATATAGAGGACTGGAGAAAAGCGAAAAAAAGGGGGAAGAATTCCTGCCAAAGAGACGATCATGAATGCACCAAGCACGATCAAGAGCCGTGGATATGCGAAGCTTGGAGACGTCAGAAAGAAGAAAACGGATTTGGGAAGCCTCGGAGGCTTTGGCCGTTATGGGTGTGCGACTCCCGAAAGAGGAATCCTTAGCTGTGGGGGATGTCTCTCCCAATGTATGTCAGGACATTTTTAAACGCGTTGACTGATTCCGCACTAACAACGTCGGAAGGGAGTCTATTCCAAATGCTGACTTAAGGTCGTTCTTCGAGCTTTATACTTGAGTTTTTGACCGTTGTTTTGCAAGCGATCATTGAGGTCTCATTCGAAGAATCCCGTAATAGGTAAGTCGTTGAAGTCATTCAAATACTTGAATGTTTCTATTAGTTGACCCCTGAGTCGTCTTTGCTCGAGAGAGATCAAACCCAGTTCCTTTAGGCAACATTCATACGGCTTGTTTCACAGCTGAGGTATCAATTTCGTTGCTCTGCGTTGGACTCTTTCCATGTTATCGATATCTTTGCACAGATGTGCCGACCAAAATTGAACAGCAAATTCTAAGTGCGGCCCACTAATACCTTGTACAAGGGGACGATGATTTCCTTGGATTTGTATTCAAAATTTCTGGTGATGAATCTGAGTACTCTGCTTGCCATTTTCACCTTCATGTCAACTTGCTGACTGTGTTGTTGGTTTGTAACAATGATTCCCAAGTCACGTTGTTGGGTGACACTAGCCAATTCTGTCCCATTCATTTTCAATGGATTCGAAGGGTTCATGAGCCCTATGTGCATTACTGAGCATTTGTCGACATTAAAGCTTATCTACCACGTTGTGCTCCATTTCATGAGGTGGTCAATGTCTTGCTGGAGCTCGGCTCTTTTTGTGGCAGGATGACATAGTTTTTATCATCCGCAAATTTACTGATTTTACTATGGATGTTAAGATCCAGATCATTGATGTAAATTGAGAACAAAAGTGGGCCAAGCACGCTCCTTTGAGGAACCCCGCATGATACCTGCGTCCAATCGCTTGCTTCTCCCTCAAGCTTCACTCGCTGCTGCCGACCCGTAAGCCTTGTCCCGATCCATCGTAAATAGTCTCCTGGATGCCATGGGCTTTCAATTTTTTTTTCATTACCTGTTGATGTGGGACTTCATCAAAAGCCTTTTGGAAGTTTAGATACGCAAGGTATACACCCTTCTCTTCATCTTTAATATCCGTAACTTTTGAGAAAAAGTCCAGAAGATTTGTTCAGCAGCTTCTTCCATTTCGGAAGCCATGCTGAGAGTCGGATATTAGCTGATACATCCTCAGGTGGTCAATGATGAGCTTTTCCAAGAGGTGTTCGACAGTTTAGCTGACGAATGATGTAAGATTGATTGGTCGCTAGTTGCTGGGGCTTTTCTTATCCCCCTTCTTATATATTGATATCACGTTAGCTTGTCTCCAATCCTGCGAAACTTCTCCCGTTCTCAGAGACCGATTAAATATTTCGAGCAGTGGCTTCACGATGACTGGAGCCATTTCTCATAGTACACGAGGAGTAAGATTAACTGGGCCAGTGGATTTGTACACATTTAGGTGATTTAGCTGGGTCAGTTCTTGAAGGATCTCGATCGCCGTGGAAACACATGTGTTTATGGGAGCAACTTGCATCGGTGCTAGAATATTCGTAACATTTTCAATAGTAGATACAGAGGTGACATAGTCGTTCAGGATTGTGGCTCTGTCTCTTAGGTCATTGATGATTGCACCCTCAGGTCTTTTGAGCGGACCTATGGTTTATTTTTTTATTCTTTTTTCATTTGCATATTTATAGAATGCCTTTGGGTTGCGCTTCACCGTAGAGGCTACGGAAACTTCTTTTTCCCTTTTTGTGGTCCTGGCTATTTTCTTTACATCTCGACATACTTCTATATGACTGGACCAGTTCTCTTCAGTTGGATTACGCTTCCAGGCTTTGTAACGCACTTGTCGCCTTGCAATGCAACATTTGATTGTCCGATTCATCCAGTGGGGATCATTACTGTTACTAACTCGTTTATTTGGGATGCATAGTTCGGCTGGTCTCAGGATGATCGTCTTCAAAATGTGTGAGCATTGTTCAACACTGGGTCTCTCATCGGGGTTTCGAAGTCAGTTGTTTCTGTTTCAGTAGCCATTCCCTCAAAATTCGCTCTTCGATAGTCAGGCAACTTGAGACGACTCGCAAACGCGGTGAATTCATTGCCAGTTTTGAGCGTAAATTCAATAATTTGGTGGTCTCCAGGCCGGTCTAGGATGGCTAGGTCAACAATTTCACTATCAGGAGTGGAGGGAACCAGATCTAGAATATTACCGTTTCTCGTAGGTTCATTAATGTGCTGGGGCTGGGCTGCACAAGGTACTCCAATCAATTTTGGCAGATATTTACCACCACCATAATAATCCCGCCTGACATAGTTATTTACCACCACCGTAATAATCACGCCGAGCATAGATATTACCACCGTCCACGGCAACAATAATCCTGCCTCACATAGATATTTATCACCACCATAATAATCCCCCCGCCTCACATAGACATGTGCCACCACCATAATAATCCCGCCCCACATAGATATTTACCACCACCACAATAATCCCAGCGCACACAGATACCCGCGAATAATTCACGCAAATATTTTGCCGCTTGCCTCGCTGTCAGAGAGACCTGGACTTTCATCGCTGAGGGCAGCGCTTCCTAAATGGCCAGTGGCCGTAAGGCCCTTCTAATTTCCTGGACTTGAACGATTTGAAAGCATCTCAGAGACATCGAGGTCTTTCGTATTCAGCTTACCGGTGAGCTGGAATAACGAAAGTGGGCCGTGGAGCTCTCTGACGTTCGCTTGTGACCGAGTCGTCACATCAACGTTTTGTTCAAGAAATTTTTTGTAGCATCAATTGTGAAAAAAAAAAATCAATAAAAATTGCTGATTGTGAGACATGAGTGATCAAAATCTTCATTATTTGCCAGTGCAAGCGTTCTTTTCTGAATGTCAGTATTATGAAGTGTATCTAACATTACTTAATGAATGAATCAGGCCTAAGAGTTTGACCCCTCTTCGCTATCCTGAGATAAATTCGTCCCAAAAACTCATTACAATTTCTCTTAAATGAGAAGCGCAAATGACAACATTACTACTGCCAGTAAAAATACAAATTTAGTGTTCTATGATGTTTTCAGCATTCGATAAAGCAATGTAATGATATCCGAGGCTATGGATCTATCTACAATATAATAAAGACCGATGTGTATTTATCTGTTTGTTTAGCCATTTTCTGTCATGCTTTAATAAAACAGATAAGCGGAAATTAGCCCAGGTTGGAGGCTGTGGTCGTCCTCTCAAGCTCCATTGAAAAGTGATCGGTAGAAAATAGGCCGGGTTGCAGAAAATGGCAAACGTATCTTAATCAGGGACAGTTGAAATTTAAACAATGAAGACATCGAAGGCTTTGTCTGATTTGTACGAGTATTAGCTTCACCATACATCGAATCTACGGAAAAGTATCGGACGACCATATGTCTGAATGCACTTCTTGCATTGCCGAAATTGGACTCCCAGCACTGAAGATATCTGAAACTTCCATTGGTTTTCTCATGCATCTTGATTCGTAGTTTCTTCCCTACAGATGATTTGGTTGGTTCAGTTATTCAACGAAATTTAATTCAATGGTCGATGCAACAGCTTTCGCTGAACAAAAACCACTGGACCTGTTTAAGCTAGCCTACCGTATCCACAATACCGACTCTGAGCTATTACTTTGAGGAGCGTTATTGATCGGGCTGCAATAAGCTATGAATTTTCTCCATTTCAGAGAGGGGGAAAAAAAAGTTTCGATACTGAGCGGCTGTGAAGCCATAAACGCTAATCTCAGGGTGCTTAGGTTAGCAGTTGTAATAACGAATGTATTATCAATGAAGAAGATCATCACAAATTCTTTACTGTCATTTTATGACAGCGCGGGCCCTCTAGTATATTAATACGCTAATACCTACCTACCTTTTCTGTCACGTTCTTCACAAATAGAAGAAAATTAGAGACAATAATTTCAAGGCGCAGTGGCTGTCATCGGTCAAATAGCTTGGAAGAACGTCGGTGAAATCTTCAAAATAATGTGAACCAGGCAGCATTACGAAGCTTACGTAGGTATCTATGGTACGGCGGGGATCAGCAATCAGATGCCACAGGGCAAGGTCTTTCTAATTACCTCCGCCAAGGAGGTTATGTTTTCGTTGTGTTTGTCTGTCTGTTACCAAGATAATTCAAAAAGTTATGAACCGATTTGGACGTAATTTACAGGAATTGCTTGGTATGTTAGGATTTTGGTGAAGATATATCCATCTGTTTGTTTGTTTGTCTGCCTCATTTTTCTCAATGCCATAACTCAAAAAGTTATGAATGGATTTTTATGAAATTAACATGAGTTGTTAGGTATATAACAAAGAGTAAATGACCAAATTTTGGTAATGATCCGTTTGTTCGTTCGTTTGTCACGGTTTTTCCTTTTATGATTGTTAGCACATAAACTCAAATATAATGAATGGATCTTTACGAAATTTATTAGGGTTGTTAGTAATTACATAAATGATTAAGTTTTGGTGGAGATTGGTTTGTTCGTTTGTATGTTTGACTCATGTTTGTCATAACGTTTGTTAGCAGCATAACTCAAAAAGTTATTAACGGAACTTCAAGAAAATTGCACGAGCTGTTATTACTATCAAATGACACAAATGATTAGATGTTGGAGTTTATACAAAGAAAATGATTTCAGAGCCAATTTGGATTTTTTGCTGCCGTTGCCTCACTTGGCGAGGTATTCGCTCTCAGAGTGCTCTAGCTATTTTTATGCACTTGAACTGTTGTATGTAAGGGCATTGGAATCTGTATCGTTGTTTGGTGCTCCGTGGGAATTCCGCCACTGCAGTGCCATGTCTGAGCAAATACATAAAATGAAATGACATCTCGAAAACAGAAGATTTTGCTGCGGGTGAAGAAATTGACCGAAGCTGCTTTCTTTTATTATATACCGAGATATCGGATTAAACAAAACAAAGCTGAAAATTGATGGGCTGCTGATCAGTATCCACGGGTCCCGAAATACTGAGATGAAATCAATTGCATCGAAAAAAATTGAAATACTTAAGATTATGAAGGGCTAAATTACCTGTAAGCTAAGGGGAAACAGAGCTTAGAAACAGTGTGCAAATACATAAGAGAACAATGTAAGAAGTACCGTCATATTTCTATGTTTTCATCAAGACACAAGTGCGAAATCGTCGCTGACAGAACAAATTCGTGATTCAGTACTGAAATCAAAATCTAGGAAAGGTTTGGCGATATGTAAGATAGACGGACTGCGTAATGAAAGACAGGGGTAAGCGGCGGACGTGAGCTCAGAGGGGTGCGTTAACTTAGAAGCACTATACCTCAGGCAAAACGATAAGTGAAAATATTGACTAACCGTAGAATATTCGCGGGTGCTGTGGAGGACAGCTGCCTCTATAGGAGGATATAACTACTCCCAGCAAGGGCAACTACCTACTGGGAGGACAATTACCCCCAGAAGGACAACTTCCCCCCCGGAGGACAACTACCGTACTCCCAGGGAGGGCAATTACCGATTTGCATTAAAAAGCACGGTGCAGTTGGGTGTGGAACTAATTACATTAAAATCAAATAACAAACATTCCGGTGCCTGGAAATTTTCTGAACAATCAGATACAGTTTATAAACCGTGAATTTTAGACGGGTCCAGCAAATATGAATAATTTTAGCTACGCACTGCATTGCAGTAAATGGTTCTCTTCAACGTATACAAAATATAGTAGACCTACAAACGTGTTAAAAATTTGTTAAAATTTGTAAGAGGCCAAAAATGCCTAGATATTGGTGCTTGCACAGCTCAATCGCTCTACCCCACCACGCAATATTGGCTCTTTTGATTAGTGAACTGTGCAGCAAGTGCAAGCTTTGAGACAGAGGCTACTTCTAAATTTAATATATTAAACAGTATTTCTCATCTCATTTTCTAAATTGTAACTCTATGAATCTTAATCTTCACATTTTACTATCTATTTTCTCTACTATGATATTAGTGCTTAGATCACCCCTGAATTTTCATGACGAAGGGTCAGTGACCTTGTCCTTATTTCATATACTCTGTGGTGCATACATTAGCTATATAGGTTTACGGAGCATAGTCTGATGAAGTGACAACCAGTAGCAGGAATATAGCCTTTTTATTCATTCACTCAAGCAGTTTTTATTTGTAAAATGCTACTGTATTGTTTCTTAATATTACAGCGACGTGTACTTTCATGAATTCGTTTGAATAGATAAAATACGAAGTAAAAACCAGTTTAGGCCTATAGCAAATGGCGGGAGAGATTGTTTAATAAAGGGCCGTATATATTTTTTTATACGTAACAGAAAAACAAACATCTTAGAACGTACATTAACAATGCATCCATTCACTTCATTTATTTATGAATTAAATTAGCTACGTTTTCATGTTTCATCAAAAAATCTCAGTCTTGACGAATACTCGATAATATTAAAACATGACGTTTCTGCTGTAACAAATGCACCTACTGACCTATTTTTTATCTTCTTGAAATACCAAGGCCTTTGGCAACATTGTGTTGCTCTGGCGACTGACGCTGGCCAGGTTCACAAAGTAACATTGGGTTCATATATGATTTAGAGCAACCGTAGTGAAGTACGATGTTCATCAAAAAATGATCGTCATACAAATTTTATTCCCATTTCCATATTTTCATGAAGTATTTGAAAATTTGTATTACCATCCCTTAAAAACCTGATGTTTACACACAGTTGCTGCTCATGATATAGGTCACCATATAAGGAAAATATAGGAGCACTGATCCCTACGGCTCATCGCTAAGTGTATTTTGCTATAGTTATACCAGGAATATTTTTTACAATATAACTCTACGAATTTGAGTCTTTATATTTCACTACACAATTTTTCTTCAATGACGTAAAAACTAAAACCCCGTGAATTTTCATGACAAGGAGTCCATGACCTTGCCATTATTTGAATAATTTATAGTGCGTACATTATTAGGCTTACGGCTTTGACAGGTCTTCCACTACCAATAATAATGACTGTTAGGATATTTTGTTGTCAGGGTGGCTCCCAGTGTAGAGTGGCTATCACGAAAAATTTAAATACGTCACCCGGACTAGTATATTTATGACTACGCTCCCAAGAGACGTGTTATAAGTTTTCATGCTCAGTGTAAACAACGAACAACCATTATCTGACCATGTAATTCTATATCGTGAACTTGACAGCTTATTGCCGGAGCTACACCATGCAATCGCAAGCAGCGCAAGTTAATGAGCGACTATGTAACTTACAGTAGCCCGGTACATTGAACGGTGCGCTAGCTGAGCTGCCGCTCATCAGGCTGAGTGTTAGATCACACAGCTTGTCAGCGGCATAACATTCTCATCTTGGGAGGTCAAAAGGACCGTATGAACGTCATCATCTTTAAGGTAAATCCGTCATTTGTTTTGAGTTGTTTATTTGAAATTATTTATGCACACCTACAGTCCTGAGCAAATTAGTTCAGTCAGTGATGAAATAATACAATTATTTCTTGAATTGCAGTTTATTTTTTTTTTTTCAAATATGTCAATGGAATGAGAGCTGATATATTAGCAAGTGACTGCAAATAATCTGGTAGGTATTGATCACTGATCATCAGCGATAAATACAAGGCAATTTTGCAGACTCTCTTGCTTCCTACGACGAGAGGGGACTTTCCTGATGGAGAAGGCATATTGCAGCAGGATCTCGCTCCATGCCATGCTTCAAGCAAACTGCTCCCATTCTTTGAAGAAAGTGGACTACGGTTTTAGACTGGCCTGCAAATTCTCCTGACATGTATCCGATGGAACATCTATGAGATATAATCAAACTTGGCTCCAGGAAGAAGACTGTTTGATCATGCAAAAGCTGATTAGTGCTGCTATAGAGGTCTGATACCACGATGAAGAACTAGCAGAAATGGGTTCAATTATTGTGAAATCAATGCCATATCGAGTGGAAATGCTTGTAGGAGCGAGAGGATGTCCTACCTTCTATTAAATATACCAACTGTCATACCATTGACTTGTTTTTTTAATAAACTTCACATTAGTGAGGGATTGTATAATTTTGTCACCGTCCAAACTAATTTGCACAGAGCTGTATATCTGCGTTGTTAGCTTGTGTACAGGTTAGAATTTAGTGAGGAAGTCTGATGTGCATGTTTTACCGTTCACATTTTCACTGTATCTTATTTCCATGGAAATTTTGCAGTATTTAATTCTGCAATATATTGCTAGTTCTAACTTGTTTCTAAAATTATTTTTCGCTACAAGCAGTAAAAATAATAAAAGTTTAATTTAATGTTTAAGTATCTTGGTATCAGGTTAGTTGCTCTTGGCTTTCTCTAGAAGTGTTTACTTAGCTACTTCGAAGTAAGTAAATAAATGAACGAGGCTGGGAACGGCTTGTCAGATCTGGCAACACTAGCGGCTCACCGTTTCGATGGGATACAATTAAGCTATTCAGTGATGAGCTGTTTGTGCCTCTTTGAAGTTGGAGAATTAAGAGGCAGTCAATAGCCAGTGTTTTCATGAACTGTTGTTTTTGCCTGCGTTTTGAAAATGAATGAGTAGAATTTAAGGAGGATGGACAACGAAGCCCTGTTGTAAACACGGCAAGGAGTGACGGAAACTTTTGAATAGATTGCAACATGCCAACGAAGAAAGTGTTTCATCAGGTCCCCAGGTTCTTTAGGGCATTCTCGATTGAAGGTGAACCTTGCCGTGGAAGTGCTGCAGCTACAATGAGTAAGTAATGCAAAGGCAAAGGAAATCGAAATTATTGTGCGTTTTGATCTGAGCTTGACACTGAGAACGATTGAGGGTAAGCTGAATTAGACACACACGACGGTTTATCAAATTTGACTAGGGATGAAGAAAAAGCTACACGAAAGTGGGTTTTAAAGACCTCTCGCATGCTTTATAGGTCAACAAAGTAAAGACTAGACTCATCTTTTTAGGACGGACAGAGAATGACCTTCACCTCTTGTAACTCGTCAGCACCGGGGAGGGGGGGAGGGCGGCGGCGGGTACCGTGCCCTAATTTGATATGGAACTTTATGGCTTAGCAGAAACAGACTGTGTTACGAAATCTATTGCGATGAACCCTCCGTTGGCTCTATAAGCTGCAAACTCGCACTGTAGCACTGGTAGCGCTTTAGATGTTGGCCTGCACCCCCTCCAAGTAGCAAGCCCCAGTTTATGCAGGTCTCTCCTGCTATACAAGCCTCACCACTCTATTGACGCACCTCGTATACGTGTTGATGACAAAAATTCCAGAGTAATTAGAGTGAATAGTTTAAGCATCCGTTTCCACTACTGGGTGATATCACAGAGAAAGAAACTAGGGACATTTAGTATATCGATAGAAACAAGGAACTCATACACGAGCGACCGAGGATGTCCTCACACGAGATTACTGCGCATGGGAATGGCAAGTCAGAAAAGAAGAAGAACAGAATAAAGCGTCAACAGTAGGAGTTGGAATTGGAAGGTAGCAAAGCGGGCACGAACGAGATACGTCCTGAGGACCTAGGCAAGGCTAGGGTAACTTACAGCTTCCCTCCGGGGCAAGGCCACCTAGATACCAGGCCGCACGCGGGGGCGGGGCTTATCGAGTGACGTCATCACAGCGAGGCATAGTTCTGCTATATCATTAGTTAGAACTAGAGCCAGCAGTTTTATGAGGTATTTCAGAAGGAAGGTTTCTGTTTTATGAGATATTCCAGAAGGAAGATTTACTAAAACTTGCAGAATAGCGTCATACTGTATACGCCTTGGTAAAACACAAGGTAGTATAGACTTTCGTGTGTGACCAATTCAGCTTAATATACACTCGAGTGTTCAGGAAGCGCTAGTAAAACTCTAACAGCAAATACAATCAAATGACTTATTGGAAACATCAGCTGCAAACGATTTTTGACTGTTCAATAAAGATGTAGATGGTAAATAACTACTATTTTGCGTATGTTAAAATTAACAGCTAAATAAAGCAACGTACAGTACATTATTGTCATTACTAGTGGACCCGTGCGTGAAGAATTCACGCAATAACCTATACGTTTGCCTAATGCCTCTAGGCCGGTTCGGAATCTCCTCTTCTCTTATTTGCTTCTTTTCTTCGTTGATCCTTTATCGTGCTGGCATCCTTAGGTCTTCTATATACCTTACCTTGAGTTACCTTGAGAGTCTTCGGAAGAAGTCCAGGTGACGTTGTTCACGTCACCCCACGTGTGTGGAGTCACTCTGCTGGGTGTCTTCTGTGGTGCCGCAGTTTGCGACCA
>LQNS02276883.1:7671996-7684011 GCA_001587735.2 Parhyale hawaiensis | reverse complement strand
TACACTGCCGGTAAACTAGACAGCATACACTGCCGGTAAACTAGACAGCATACACTGCCGGTAAACTAGACAGCATACACTGCCGGTAAACTAGACAGCATACACTGCCGGTAAACTAGACAGCATACACTGCCGATAAACTAGACAGCATACACTGGTGACAAATATCGTAGCTAAGTAATAAGACTCAGTTTGCTGGTGCCTTGCGTGCTCGCTTGAATCGTTGGTCTCTCGGTCCTCATCTGAAGTATTAGACAGGGGGAAACTCCTCTGCTGAGCGCGCTCGCCTATTACCTCCACCGAAGAGTTCGTCTTTGTCGGCGTGTGCCTGGTTATTTGTATGTCTGTCACCAAGACAGCTCAATAGTCATGAAATTTACAGGGATTGCACAAATGTTATGAGGAACAGGTGCTCAAATATTCATGAAGGACTGCTCACCCGTTTGTTTCCGTGTCAACGTATTTTTTTCCATGGCAGCATAACTCAAAAGTTAGAAGCTGATCTTCGTGAGATTTGAGGAGTGTTATAAGGAGCTTATAACCAAATTTTTCTGACGATATGTTTGTCCGATTGTATATTTGTCAGTATGTGTCTTGTTGTGTTTGCCAGTAATACAACCCAAAAAGTAATGAGCGGTTCTTCAGGAGTTTGCCGGAACTGTTAGAAACGATAGGAAGTACAAATGAGCAAATTTTCGTGATGATTGTTTCTCCCGTTTTGGTGTTTGTATATATGTTTGTCTTAAGCTTGTTTTTTTTCGCTCTAGAGTGCCTCTCAGCTTTTCTAAAAGTCGTATAAGAGAAGAATTCGACTGAACTACCCCTCAGTGGAAGCATGGATAGTGAATACTAAAGGGGCTGAAGTTAGTATAAGACATCTATGGATTTCCTAATAACTTTTTTGTTATTACATCTGACGTGCTGAAAATTGCATGCATAATAATAGCGTACGTATTCTTTTCTATGAATCTACTGAAAAAAAAACTTTGTTTTTAAATTTACATTTTTTATTGCAAAAATATTTATGCTCCTAGAATTAAAGTCTGTATTGCCGAGTTACTTCTGAGAGTTAGGACAAGAAAAAGTACATGAACATCTGGCAAACAAGTTGGAGACATGTGTGCAAACTGAATGAGAGGCAGTTAAGAACTTAGCAATGGGATATATGCTTCACACCCATGATAGCAGTAGGCCTTGCGTGCTGGACTGGTGTACTAGAGGAGTCGGGATCGAGTGACGAGCCAGCCGAGAGGTTTTTGTGGTGCCCTGTACGCTGAGTTGGTAAATATACTTGGTACGCACGGCTACCTTGGTAGCACTTACCTTGCCCAGAAAGTGGGAGGGTGCTGGTAGTTGAACCTTCCTCTATGGCGCCACAGTTCTTAAATGACGCGTGGTCGACGGTAGCTATAGGCCAGTTGGCCTATATCTGCAGCATGAACCAGAGCCTGTGGGCTTCCCAGTGGAGGGTGTAGTCAAAGTTGACTTTACTTTTACCTTCAGACAGATGCAGTTCGATGTCGGCTATTTCGATAAGCTCCTACTGGTGGGTCATGCTCATGAGATCTTCAACAATCACAGAGTTCGCCCATTACTATAAAACGAGTTCGTCACCTTCTCCACATCTCGCCTAATTTGAAATATCGGAATAGAAAAACTGACCCGATTTCAGATGAAAATCATAAAAAACTATTTTAGATTGGGTAGAGGAGACTGTAATATGAACTAAAAAAAGAGAAAGCGTTGTGTTTTTCAATGAAGAAAAAGATTCTTGTATGAGCCTGATGGTCCTCAGCACTATTGGCATGATCTGAGAAAAGAAGAGAGGTAAGGTTTTACAGTTTCGATCAAATCAATTGGAGCAATTTGAAACAGTGATTGTAGTAGATAAAACTGTGTACATCATGAATAGAGTAGTGGCAAGTGCGGCAAATGGATCGTTGTGGAGTGAAGGAAAGAAAAATAAGAAAGAAGACCTAAAAAGACCAGCACCATCTTGGTAACATTCTACAAAGACGCACAAAACACACAGAAAATGAACAGGAACCAGTCCTGTCTTTCCTAACCGTAAGAAAAGTGCATTTTATATAGAGAATATGGATTTCACTGCATTGAGTTGAATGAAATTGTAAAATAATACGGGACGAGCAACTGTTTTCAGAAAGGAGAGTTGGGGTGAATCTTTAATGGTATGGAGAACCTTTTTCTACGCCCGTTGAGGCTAATATATTATCTATGAAAGGAAAATAAAGCTCTGCTAATACAACAATGAGTTGGCAGCAGTCTTTGTCCCATCTATGTATTACTGAAATAAAAATTATGCTATTTTCAGCAAGACAGTGCCTCTAAGCTCACGAAAGGCTAGTTTAAATCTTAAGGCGATATCTACTTCCACATATGAACGAGTTGCGACACTAACTTAGGCTGACATTTTCATAACTGTTTTGGTCGATGTATCACTAAAGGGACTTAGCCAAATTTTTGGACTTCTTGCACTGTATACGGGGAGTAAAAGACTGTTCAGGAGACTTGACTGCCATTTGAACGTGTTTCCGTGGTTAATAATCGTTTGAAGTTTTATGATCTCAACCTCATGGGAAAATGTTTATTGCCAAGTTAATTTGCAGCTTGAGCTTTGCGAGAGACTGGAAGGAGACTGTATCTGCATTAACACTAATTTTTTATTCATCATCTCAACGGTTCATCAGTAAATTTAGTTTGTTACTGTGTGCTAAACTACAATATATGCGGACACACTAGCAACACCTGATCAGCTGATGCCTTAGTGTATAATTTTGTGATCTTTTTTCATAACTAAAGCTTCGCTCTTCTTCGGCTGGAACTTATGAATGGAAAGATTAGCAAGGCAGTCGAAAGCTTATCCAGGAGATCGCGAGAAGGCATACTCCAGCTGCTATCGAGCCAGGCCTCAACTTTGTTCAGAGCACGAAGTTGTTCTTGATGCCCTGCACAGAATCAAGATACTGTTCCTTTTCCGGTCGTTGGTCAACCATCACCGTCATTTGGTCGGACAGCAGAACTCTGAACAAATCGCGCATCCGTTCCAGTATCTCTTTATTCAGAAGAATCGCTACTTTCGCACTTCTGAGGCGAAGCCATTTCGACAGAGAGTCGTCACATCAGTCCAAATGTTGCCTCTAAATGTAGAGCAGCTGACGAAGATGTCACACATCGAAGAGCAGCACAGGCGGCCCGTAGATGGCAGGCGAAGTTGCAGATGTAGTCGTTCGCAGCTCACAAACTCAGACTCCGGTCCAATAAAGGAAAGACAGAACGCCTGCAGGATATTTTGCAAGCAACAGGTCTTGTCGACTACCTGCCTGACGCATACAATACCAACCGAATCGAATTGTTTTGGCGGGCTGCCGCCTGGACGCAATGATATTCCAGCTGACAGGCCTGGAACGAATTTTTTGCCTTAAGGGGCGAGGATGCCCGAGTATGGTTAATTCTACGACACATCAGAACAGTTTTCCGAGTTTTAGGGTAAAATTTCTTACTTCCTTGCAGCTTATTAAGTCTAGTTTGCAACGGATATAATATTATATAATATAAACAGAAAAAAAAACAAGAAATAGCAGTAGCTTAGTTGAGAACTTCATGAAGCCATAAGCTACAGTCGACCCGAAATAACTAAGATGATAATTATACACGCAGCAGCGGCAATGACACTACAGGTGGTAAGATCGATTTCTAAGCCAGCCAAGCGAGCTCTTGAGGCACTTGACGCTCCTACTCAGCAATTGATGCCTGCTTTTGAGGTGGCCCAGACTTCTGTTAAGATATCTACGCAGTTAACAACTGAAACTAGAAACGGCACATTCTGACTGATGCACCGCTCTTTTACATTGATTTTTCATCAACAGAAATTACATCGAATTTAATTCTAGCTATACCTACAGTGGTAGGATGTCTGCCATGTATGTGAATTCCTCCTATGCATGGTTTGCTGAGTCGGCGTTGCTAGCATTCGGACGCTATTGCGGAGGTATTGAGATTATCTAGGGACGGAAGGTCGCATGAGCCTTCCATTTCTGACGCTATAGCTCTGTTAGTCTATGATCAACTGCAGCCGTGATCTCTTCTGACGCCAGCTGGTATATATCTGGAGCACGAACCAGTACATGAAGCTATCCCAGTAGGAGTGTGCGGTCAAGATGACTTTTAGGCAATCTGAGCAAAGCTTTAAAACTTCTGTATATATAGCAGCGGTCACCGTTCTTAGATTTATTGCCATGTGCAGTGCCCACCTCTGCGTAGCCAGCCCTTCATTTCCGTTGAAGGTACCAGTTTCGAAAAGCGTCGTGTTACAAAACAAAAATTATTTTCTGGAGCACATTGTTACAAGTCGCTAGTTTACATTTACCACTACAAGATGTCGCAATGGGTAAAAACTAATAAAACAGGAAAGTGTTGCTCGAGTATCCGCGTGAATGGAGGGCGTAAACTTATCTTCGGTTTACAGGGCTACGGTGAACGCAGAGAAAACCTACTAGCGGACTGAGAGCCCCATGTCTGCATCGTGGATCCTCTTCACTTATCGGCCGTCATGGCTTCGTCGCTTCTGCCATTCCCTGGGCGAGCCAAACGGGGCCTCAACCCTGCAACCGTGAGACCTCTTCCCTAGCACAAGGTAGTTGGGGCGCCATCAGTTAGGACAGTGCCATCGGAATAAGCTAATCACAAACTTAAATAAAAGCGTTAGTTTTCACTTCTCTGGACTGAGTGTCAGGCGCAGGTCCATTGTCAATTATTAAGGCCGTCTCAAGAGCATTCGGTTTGGCATTAACTTCCAAAACTTGATTCAAACTAGTTAACAAAAAACGCTCAATAATGAATTTCTTGACAAGTTAAGAATGATGAAATTAGCTTTTCTCAACGAAACTCTCGCATTTCATGACGTCTTTAATGCATGCCAATGATGCAACAGAAAATTCTGTTATAAATACAAAAAAATGCGAGATAATTGCTCTAGATGTAAGGGGTGCGCAGAAAGTCTTTGGATTTTCAATTGTAGAAACAAAATTATAGCAAACGAATGCTCAGTAATGCACATAGAGCTGATGAACCCTTCACCCCCATTGCAAATGAACGGAACAGTATTGGCTGCTCTCACCCAACAACGTTACTTGGGAATCACTATTACAAACAAACTACAACCCAGTCAACAAGTTGACAAGAGTGTGAAATGGCAAGAAGAATACTCGGATTCACCAGAAATTTTGAATACACGTCCAATTGACATCGTCGTCCCTTGTACAAGGCGTTAGTGCGACCACGCTTAGAATTTGCTGTTCAATTCTAGTCGCCACATCTGTGTAAAGATATCGATAACATGGAAAGAGTCCAACGCAGGGTAACGAAATTGATACTTCAGCTGCGAAATAAGCCGTATGAATGACGCCTAAAAAAACTGGGTCTGATCTCTCTCGAGCAAAGACGACTCAGGGGGCAACTAATACAAGCCTTCAAGTATTTGAATGGCTTCAACGACGTACCTACAACGGGTTTTTTTGAAAGAGACCCCAATGATCGCTTGCAAAACAACGGCTAAAAACTCAAGCATAAAGCTCGAAGAACGACCTTAAGTCAGCAGTACTTTCCGTATTTCATAGTCAGCATTTGGAATAGACTCCCTTCCGATGTCGTTAGTGCGGAGTCAGTCAACGCGTTAAAAAATTGTCTAGACATACATTGGGAGAAACATCCTCCACAGCTAAGATCTCCTCCTCCAGGAGTCGCAAACTCTTAACGGCCAAAGATTCCGATTCCACATTCTCCCGTTCCAACTACATAGTTTGACGTCTCTAAGTTTCTCCAGTCTTCTATATCCTACTGACATAATGGCAGTAGCTCATAGAGAGCCGGGGCGTAAGTTCCGGTGTCTCTTTGGGAATGGGCCTATTGGTTCGTCTACTGCTACCTATCAAATCTAATCTAACTAAATATGTCGAGAGCTTCACAATTTAACCGTAACTTCCAGGAAGTTTATATTCATAATTTTTACAATTTGTGTTGAAAAAATTAGTAAACAACAAGCTATCATCGGACTCCATCACACGCGAAGAAGCAATGCTGAGATCATTCAGCTCTTGAAAATAGCAAAACCGACAGTTCACCATGTTGTCCGGATATATAGCAAACTTCTCACTTCTCAGGACCGTCCAAGAAGTGGAAACCCTCGCTCTGTTCGCCATGAAAATGATGAAGGCTGTGCGTGAGGAAAAACCCAAAGAAGTCCAGTCGAAAGGTAGCGAAAGAGATGAATGTGAGCAACACGTCACTGAGAAAGATCGTTTAAAAGAAATGATCTCCAACTGTCCCCTTTCAAAATGAGGACGAGGCAATAGTTTACTTCTCTTTAAAAGGCAGAAGAGAATTAACAGAGAAAAAATTTCTTCTCAGTATACTGGAGAATGGCACGCGAACAGAGGAGATATCTTTTCCGACGAAAAAATCTTCAAACTCAATTAACAAAACGACAGAGTGTTAGCGAAGAATTTGAAGGGTATTCCAGATTATGTGGGAATTGTTTATCACCGTCAGAAACCGTCCTCTGTCATGGTGTGGGCTGCGATCTCAAAGACATGGAAAGCTCCTCTTACTTTCTGCAACAGGGCTTGAAAATCAACACAAACTGCCAGATTGATGACATTGTGGTTCCAGTACTAAATGAGATGAAGAAACACTTCAAAAACCATCTTTTTATCATCCAACAAGATGGTGCACCTTCCCACATCTACACGAAACAGGAATGGTGTTCTTGTCACATTTCTAGGTGTTGGAGCTAGGGACTGTGGCCTCCTTCATCGTCGTATTTAATCCCAGTGGACTTGTGTGTGTGGTTGATATTGGAGGCACAGGTATACTGTGTTTATCACACACATGTTGATGCTTCTAAGCAGTCTCTTCTTAAGAGGGAAAGGGCTAGAATACCTCAGGAAAAGCTCCATGTACTTGAGGAAGGTTTCCATCGAACACTTGAGGATACGATTAGGGCTAAGAGGTGTCATATTGGAAAATAAATTTGTAAATTGATTCTCAGGCCTACAAATTAACATTCTGGCTGGTTCTCTGTTATATTTTATAACTTCTTGTATTAATTAATAAATCACTTTTCATTTAGTCCAAGAACTTTCTGCGCACCTTGAAAGACGCACAGAGGACTCTATAGTTAATTTATTCTCTTAACTCAACCACAACTATTAAGATTATTAAGGCCGACAATTAGATATACTTTATTTCGTGCCCAGCACTATCTTATTTGCCCTCACAGCCGAAGATATTTGGTTGCAGTTACGCGACCTACAGAGTTTCCGTGTGTTGTAGTTTCCGTGAGCATCTGGCAACAGTCTCGGTTCAAAGTTGCTGCATTCACGGGCATCTCAGAGCTGCTTCAGTTTTTACAGGCTTCCCCCCATTGTACCCTGGAGGATTCCCAGCCAATATGTCTGACCGTGCCTGTCGGACGTGAACCAACTTTGAAAGAACTTTAAAGCGTTTCTTCGGCTAAACTTTGCACAAGTTGAAAACTTAGGATGACCAGTGTTCCGACGGAGGAGCTGTGGTTGGGTGTAGCATGTGAGAAAGGGTTAGGAAATGTTGCTTTTGTAGCATCGAATACAGTTACTGCAGAAACTATAAGGTATAGAGTATCTTCTACAAAACTATAAGTCCTATAAATTCTCAGAAGTTTACGCCCAGTGAAACTTTGCTCTTATAAGTCCCCCATCCCGGTTAATGAAAAAATTGGAAGCCCATGGCATCCAGGGTGACTATTTACGATGGATCAAGGCGTGGCTTACAAGTCGGCAGCAGCCAGTGAAGCTTGAAGGAGAGTCGAGCGACTGGACACAGGTTTCATCAGGGGCTTCACAAGGTAGCGTGCTTGGCCCACTTCTGTTCTCAATTTACAACAATGATCTCGATCTTAACATTCGTAGTAAAATCAGTAAGTTTGCGGATGATACGAAAACTATGTCATTCTACAACGAAAAGAGCCGAGCTCCAACAAGACCTTAACCACCTCATGGAATGGAGCGCAACGTGGCAGATGAACTTTAATGTTGACAAATACTCAGTAATGCCCGTAGGGCTGGTGAGCTCTTCCACCCCATTGAAAATGAATGGGACGGAATTAGCTACTGTCACCCAACAACGTGACTAGGGAATCACTATCACAAACAAAGTACAACACAGTCAGAAAGTTGACATGAGTGTGAAAATGTCAAGCAGAGTACTCGGATTCATCCCAAGAAACTTCGAATACAAGTACAAGGACATCATTGTTCCCTTATTACAAGGCATTAGTGAGGCTACACTTAGAATTTGCTGTTCAATTTTGGTCGCCACATCTCTGTAAAGATATCGATAACATGTAAAGAGTTCAACGCAGAGCAACGAAATTGATACCTCAGCAGAGAAACAGGTCGTATGAACGTCGCCTAAAAGAACTGGGTCTGATCTCTCTCGAGCAAAGACTATTCAGGGGGCAAATAATAGAAACATTCAAGTACTTGAATGGGTTCAACGACGTACCTATAACGGGACTCTTTGAAAGAGACATTAATGATCTCTTGCGAAACAATGGTCAAAAACTGAAGCATAAAGCTCGAAGAACAACCTGAAGTCAGCAGTTCTTTCCATATTTCATAGTCAGTATTTGGAATAGACTCCCTTCCGACGTTGTTGGTGCGGAGTCGGTCAACTCGTTTAAAAATTGTCTTGACATACATTGGGAGAGATATCCTCCACAGCTAAGAACTCCTCCTCCACGAGTGGCAAGCACTTAATGGCCAAAACTTCCCAGGCCATTATAAGCTGACTTCTTGTCACTTCCACTCCATCTATGTATTTAAGCTCTGCATATCAGCGGCTATCGATCATGCTTGCGTGCATTGATGACCATCTCTTTGGCGGAGTTTTTTCTCCCCCTTTTTAATTTTTTCTTTCTTTTTCTCTCTTTCGGCTTCCATTTCCTCTCCTCTCGTTTCCCCACTCCTCTACATCCTACTAACATAATGGCAATAGCTCATAGAGTGCAGGGGTGTAAGCTCCGGTGTCTCTTTGGGAATGGGCCTCTTGGTTCATCTACTGCCGCCCATATAATCTAATCTTATAAACCATCTAGCAGCGTTGTACGACCTTGTACTTAGAATCTGCCTTATCATCAACTGAGCCAGGTGAGTTCCACGGGGTTTTAGGCCCATATTTACAATTACACATAGTGCGACAGTTGCTGATGCCCGTACTTGCGACACGTCTCTCCCCTAGATTCTACTAATTTTCGCGTCGACGGCCGCCCTCAACACTTGCTTTTTGCATCACTATAAACTCCTCTCACGTTAAAGCAATAGGTAAGTGCTGCTATAGGGTGGCCGCCGACGCGAGCGGATGGAATCTAGGAGAGAGTCGTGTCGCAAGCTTAACAAACATCTAGGTAACAACATAGTTTCTAGTTTAGTTTCATGTGGCTACCCCGTGACATTAGTCAGATGACAGTCACGTGGCTACCAACTGGTACATACCACGTATTAGATACATGGGGCCCAACTTGAAACTAAGAGGTCAACACTGAGAGCCAATTTACGGATAACATAATTTGGGGCCGAGGTAGCAGTGTCACAGTGGGCCAACATGACTATGCCTCGTGAAACCAATGGGAGCCACATGTAGGTGGTTAATAGGTGATGCCAGGTAACGAAAATGTTGCGATATTTTTGCGCCTGTCTATTGTTGCATTGTCAATGCCTCCAGCATTCGATGGCGCCCATTGCGTGATATTTCGTTAGGCACTGAATTTTATAAACAGAATTAGCGCAAACTTTACCTAGGTACTGCAGGAAATAACTTTGACTCTAAGGGCAAAAAAATCTATGTTTGCTACTGGCATTGGTCTTCATTGCTTGCTTCTCATTTTCTTGATTGTTTGGCCACGGCGATTATGAGCAAAGCGCCCCGGCTTTGTCTAAAAAAAAAAGACGCAAACGTCGTGGACGGCGGCAGCGAATATCTTTGGTTCCAAGGTCCAAGGTCTCTTGCTACACCTGGTCTACATGACACGTAAGCTGATGTTCTTCAAAACTGAAGCAGCTGCATATAGCAAACAATCTAACTGACGATGTTATAAAGACTGACAGGAGCTTTAGAAGAAACCCAAGAAATCAAAGTAATCTAAATAAAAAACTAATTGCTACCGACTATATAGGAAGTAATTTTCCTGTCACAAATAAGAAACTAAGAATGGCAGAGTTCAACGAATAATTAATCTTATATAAACTATAATTCCACATTTCGATTCCTAAAGAAGTCAATTATCTCAGTAATTTTTTCATTAGTTAAGCTTTTCCCATTTTTCTTTAATTTTTTGTTTTGTGTCATTCTTTATTTCAAGCTGTGGTCGAATTTCTCATGTTTACTGAACTTGATTTTTGAGAATTCTTTATTATTGATACGCATCCGCCCTGCATATTACGTGATGCCTTTTGGAATGAGACGAAAGTGTTGAGCAATTAATCCCTTGACAATAGGCATCTTACTTTCATCAGCTGCTTCTGTCGAAAATTTCTCCTGGGAAGCAAATCTTTACTTGTGAGATAATCTGGATAACGTTCCAAAAAGTCAACACCAAGGTCTGATATACCGTACACGATTTGGCTGCCATTGGTTCTAAGCAATAAGTGTCAGCGTTAATACGACAAATTCTTAATAGTCTCCTATTTTGTAGCAGAATATCAGCTGAAGATAGATAGATGGTCTGAAACGTTCATTTCTATTGAATGACGGTTGGCCGATTCCTAATATAATGACCTCACGTTTAGCGATTTTCGCCTTACTCATTATATTAATAAGTGTAATGACATGTTCGAATGGGCACAGAAGTTAATCTTTCGAGGCTTAATTTGTCCAAAATTTCAGATAGGTACTCCAGCTTCCGCCTTCTGAATTGAGTTTCAGGCATTAATCTTCAATAGACTGGCCTTACAAGTTCCAGAAAACCCAAGCTTATTCCTGATAATGAGGTAGGTTTTCAAGCGGTTCAACGTAATCCTGTTGCTTCGAACAATTGCAGCCCGGTTCAGCCCTGCAAAGCCAAAGCTTATGTCTCGAGCTCGGACAAGTCAAGCCTCGAAAGCGTAATTTCGACCCCCAGTCAAACGCGTCCTTAGGCTCTGGCACTACCAGTATAGTTTTAGTTAAATATTGTCAGCATTTCTGTTATGTTTAACCTGCTTCTTCACTCAGTATTATATTTAAATATTTAATAGCCGTACGAGTTACGTACGTCTAATGTACTCTCCAGTTTCAGTTACGTGTCTTCATAATAGGTAAGGCGCGTTGATATGCGTCTTCACACTTAATTATCCTACGCTATCTGGTTTAGTTTATGTTATTGGTTTTGTTTATGCAGTTTATCACCCGCGAAAGAATTGAGAGAGGTGATAATGTTATCGTTGAAGATTTAAGTATATGTACTTGTATATATACTTGTATATGTACTTGACACTACAAAGTTTGCTCTTTACGATAAACATACGGACCCTTTCAAACTTACTATCAAATTCATTGATAAAATCCATAGGTTCTTGAAAAAGCTGCTAGACCATGACATCATTACTAAATCAACTTACTGCTCCCTCTATAACTCGGGCGCGTCACCTGGAATAATGTATGGTCTCCCTAAAATACATAAAACTGATATCCCCTTGCGACCAATTTTAGCTGCATACAATACCCCATCCTACCCAATTGCTAAATTCCTCGTTCCATTACTTGAACCGCTGACAACCAATCAATATACATTGCGTAACTCATATGAATTCAAAGGTGGAATTATAAACCTTCAACTGCCGCCCAATGCTTATTTATCTAGCTTTGACATTACTTCCCTGTTTACAAATATACCTATTGATGAAACCATAGATATTATATGCAATAGTATTTTTCATAACTCTGACTTATTCCATAGCATGGACCAACCTACATTCAGAAATT
>LQNS02276883.1:7648314-7662334 GCA_001587735.2 Parhyale hawaiensis | reverse complement strand
TTTTCTCCACCCGCTGGGCTGGTTGCGTGGGGGTTTGTTAACCTCATGGAGTTTCTCCGTTCCTGCGTCGCCAGTCTGGTGTGATTTAATAATAATAATAATCAAAGTTTGAGCTAATTAGGGAAGCGTCCTGATAGCATAGACCTCCGCCGAGCAATGCGATGCTAATGAAAATTCAGATGCATAATGAATCCAGGTATCTTCCTGATGGTCACTAAAACTTAATAGTTTCTTAAAAGTACTATCCTAAGGCAAATTACAAGTAATGAAAAGAAAGTCGACGGTAAACTAAAATTTTACATTTCGGGATTTTTGATCTCCCATCATCGTAATTAAGTTGAAAGAAGTTGAAAAAAAGGAATTTAAAAGAACTAATTCATTTCAATTGAGCAAGGTCTGGGCTGATGCTATCAGGAGGGGGAGAGCTAAAAGGCTAATGAGCGTGGTGCGCTTGGGGGGGGGGGGGTCACACTAATATAAGGGTCGGGCGATATGGGATGTGGAGAGAAAAGAACATGTACAGTCGGAGGAATAATGTCAGTCAGGGACTACAGTCTAATAAGCTAATGAACAGAGCTGTACAGGATATCAGCTCCTGTACAGTCGGCAGATGTGGAGCTAGTGAAAAGAGGTACAGGTGGTGTGGTTTTGTTCTATGGATATAAAGGGATTCCAATATTGTGAGTTTGATTGGATTAGAAGAGTCAATGATTGAGAAGTCATTTTTGCTGATGGGATGGTCGTTTTGCTCAGCATGCAGGCGGGAAGCTGAATGTGAAGGTTTTGGAAGTGGTAAACCGGTTCGACTAGATACACCCAAATGTTGGTCAATACGGGCTTTGAAATGACGTCCAGTGCTCCCAGTGTACGAGGCATTATATCCTCTGCATTTGAAACGGTAGATAACACTCAAGCGGTGTGTGTGGTTTGTCTTTAAATTTAAAGTAGGACCCCCTGGTAAATGTGATTTTGTATGAAAATTTAAAGTTTATATGTGGGTAAGCTTCAGAGAGGAATGTTTTCAATGTGATTGCTGCACTAACAGAGGCTTTGCTGTAACACGGAAGCGAATGAAAGAAGTCTAATTTAGGGACAGAGCGTTTGCTAATGCCGGGATGGAACAGCTTGTCTAGGAACAATTTGCAGTAGTGTTCCAGAAGATGGTGCGGATAACCGTTATTTTTGAAGAAAGTTCGGAGAAAGTCAACTTCGCATGAGAAGATAAAGTAGGAGGAGGACAGATGGTATGCTCGAAATAGTAGAGTTTTTATAGCATTGATTTTAAATTGATCGTAGCAGCGACTGAAAAATTTGTCTCGAGGCCTGAGAACGTGGGTTTTCTTTAAGCCCTAGTGACAAGCGTTGAGTCGTGGTTGGTTACTAAAACATCTAAGATAGCTAAAAAATTATCTGACTGGTTTTCGTTAGTGAACTTGTTATTTTGATGCTTATAATTTAGATAATCCAGAAATAAATCAGAATCTATTTGATTCTTAAATGCTAGGAAGGTGTCATCTACATAACGACCATAGTGGATAGGTTTGAAGTCATTTGGGCAATCGTTAAGCCAAAGTGTTTCATGATGGCTTCGGAAGATATTTGCTAACGACAGACTGAGCAGGCTTCCCAGGAGACCCCATCTATTTGTTAGTACAGTTTGTTGTTAAACAAGAAGAAGGAATCTTTAATGGCGACACGAATGAAAGTTCTAAAGGTAGGTTTGTCCATATCGTGGAATAGGTCCTTGCCGTCAAAAACTTTGTTGCAAATGATATCTATAGTTTCGTCCAAGGGGATGTTGGTGAAAAGAGAGGTGATATCGAAGCTGGATCAGTGGGAGTTGGTAGGCATTTGGAGGTCTTTGATAAGGTCACTAAATTCATATGAGTTGCGCAAACTAAACTGATTAGTGGTTATAGGTTCAAGTAATGCAACAAGGAACTTAGCAATAGAATAGGACGGGGTTTTATAAGCAGCTAGAATTGGTCGTAAGGGGACATCGGCTTTGTGTACTTTTGGAAGCCCGTACATTATGCCCGGGGAAGCACATGAGTTGTAAAGTGAACGGTAAATCGAATCAGTGATGATGGCTTGGTCTAACAATTTTTTTAGAATTCTGTGAATTTCGTCAATGAATTTAAGCGTAAGTTCGAAGGGGTCGGTACTCGAATCATAAACAGTGAACTTGGTTGCATCGGAGAGGATGGTATTCATTTTTTGATAATACTGATTTTTGTCCAGAATGGCAACACCTCTTCACTTGTCGGGTCTGCACACAACGGGATTTTCTTTGTGGAAGTTAGATAATAGCGATAGATCGGACCTAGGAAATATTGGAGAAAATACTTTATGTTTACTGTGCGAGTTGTAAACGCTAGTACAAGTTTCTTTTATTTTGTTTTTTATTTATGCAAATGAAAAGTTGAGACGCAGTGGCTGCAATTTCAATCTGTTAGCTAGGCCCTCAAAACCTATGAAATGTTTGTAATAGTCCTGTTTGAAAATGGGTAGGCAGAATTCCAGGCCAAATGACAGTAGAAATTTGAGGCGCGGTTGAAGTATTACCTTTGAGTAATTAAATATTATGTTGTCTGGATTACAGGAGGTTCGGTTTGGGGATGCTCTTAAAGCGTTCAACTTTCTGTTGTGAACGAATTTGGTTCTATCTATGAATTTCTTAGTGTTGGACTCTACAAAGTGAACTAAACTGATGTGGTCAATAAATGAAAATGAATTTTTCAAACTAAAAATGAAGATATCGCAGGCTTAGTCCGATTCGTACGAATTTAAATGCACTTCTTGCATTGCCGAACTTGAAATCTCGGTATTGAAGATATCTGAAGCTTCCATTGGCACTCTCATGCATCTTGATTCGTAGTTTCTTCCCACAGATGATTTTGTTGCATCAGTTGTTCTTCCAACTGTGATGAAATTGTCGACGAAACATCTTTCAATAACCAAAAAACTATCTAACAAGTATGACACACTAGGGCGTCTTACATATGATACCAAATCGAAGCAATTATTTTTAGTGTTGCTGAACTTACTTCAAAAGTAATGAACTATTTTCATGTCATAGAAAGAAAATAAGAGTGTCGATGCTCAGTAATTAGGATGCCGAGAACCCTCATATGGATGATCTTTAAAATTGGCAATTGTATGAAAGGGAACATGGTTAATTAGAGCTTTCTGAAAGCGCATACCTCCGCCAATTAAGGCAACGGTACTGAAATATTCAAATTGGCTCTGAATCCATGATTTTCTTTGTATCAACTCCAAAATCTAATTATTTGTGCCTTTTGATAGTATTAAAAGCTTCTGTAATTTTTTTGAAGATCTGTTCAAAACTTTTTGAGTTAATTATTGGCTAACAAACATCATGACAAACATAGGTCAAATATACAAACGAACCAACTGATCTGCACCAAAATTTAATCATTTATGTCTTTTAACATTACTAATAACTCCAGTAAATTTCTTAAAGATCCATTGAAAACTCTTTGTTATTGCGCTAACAAGCATAAAATCAAACACAACGACAAAGAGGACAATCAAACAAATAGATCATCACAAAAATATGGTCATTTATTCTTCCTGGTATACCTTACAAGTCATGTAAATTTCATAAAAATCCGTGTATAACTATTTGAATTATGGCATTGAAAATAAAATAAGGAAGACAAACAAACAAAGAAACAAACGGATGGACGAGTATTCACCAAAAGTTGATCATCTATTCCTCCTAACATCCTAAAAATCCCTGTAAGTTTAATCAAAATCCGTCCCTAACTTTTTGAGTTATCTTGATGACAGACAGAAAGAGAGACAGCCGGACAGCCAGACAGAGAGACAAACCCGACGAAAACATAACCTCCTTGGCGGAGGTAATGAAGCAGGATCAACACAGATTCTTCGCTGTCATTTTATGACAGCGCTGGTACACTAGTTATCCTCAAAAGAGGCACCATATTGATGGTAGTGGTAATGTTCATGCTTGGGATCTTAGATATCTTGAATAGAATGAGCTGACCTGGTCTCGAATATGCTCGGCACGAGCTCATAATACTATTCAGTTCTACTGACTTATGCTATTCACGATCATATCACTAATAGTTTGTCTATAGAAATCGAGCAGATGGCCAAAGTTGTTAACAATTGTAAGTCCCGGACGCCTAACATACGCGCTTACATCTAACACATCAATTATGGGTAATTGCCTGCCAAGCTTCGTTTGGTCAGGTAATAATTTGGCTACCAATTAGAGCCTTGTGTGTCTCTGGAAATAAATATATATGTTGTTATTTGTGAGCACAAAGTCACTGAGGTGACGTGGTGAGTAAAGTGGTGTGTTGACTAACGGTGAGATGTGGATAAAGGTACAGCCTAATTTCCCTCATTAGCACCTACAGGATCGATGTTGTTATTTAATTTTGGCGCAACTTATGTTTGGGTGTTGGTCGTTAAGCTGCGCACAGCGTTAATTGGCGCTCTAGGTGGCGCATCGAAAATTATCGAGGGCTGACCGCACTCCAACACTCATAACTATATGATAAGTGGCATTGCATTTATACATATATAGTGAGTTGTTCTTTAAAGCAATCAATTTTTTACGGAAAATGTAAATGCGCACAGAATATGGAAAAGCACTGGATAGGTGCCGTATGTATACACAAAAACACAATAGGGTTGTTTAAATTCATAAAATGTTACAGATTCTGATGTATGCCTTGAAGCTGGTAACAGTACACGTATAGAAGGTATACATTTAGTGTCCGACCAATAACTGCCATTGGAAAGTTCCTGACCAACAACTTCCAACATTTTCATTTAAAATTTCCTGCAATAACTTACGACATATAGAGACAACCTGTGAATCAGCGGTACTTATTTATTTAAAGGAAAATTTTTTACGGCAATGAGCAAAGTTCAGATCTTAAGTAAACACTCATATTCTTGTTCCGAAAACCCTCTAGCTTATAGAGCAACTGAAAGTTTCAACGCAAAATGCACATAAAGGCTAATGGCTTTAGATATCGTGCCGTATTTTTAGTACCAAAAAGCTTTAGTTTTTTTTATTGAAAACAAAATGTTTTTGGTTGAAGTCTTTGGTTTCATGAAGGACAGGGTTCTCTGCTTGCGTCTACAACACATATTGCATGATACCTCGATGTACGATCCAGAGATACAAAATTGGTAGTTTTCTATAAAAAGTGGGTACCCAGGAGCAGTCTAGTGCTCTCGTACATCAGTTAGAGGGGATTGTTGTCACTGTTAGTTTGTTCAGCTGTAATAAAAACACTTCTTTAGAAACATATCTTGTTTTCAATTAAAGAAATGGAAAATAAGATTCGGTTTGACACTTAAGGTTCAAAATGTACTGTATTTTGTTAAGAGCGTGAGAGAGACGATGGTAATGCATTTTCTTATTTCATTTTACCAGCCACTAACTCTATATCGAAGTTGAGTTTCGATGTAGGAAGAGAATAGTGCCAGAGGACCGCATACTCGTCTTCTCTTAGTAGAGAGCCTTTCTATTCTACCCAAACCAGGTGAGTAAGATTTGCACGCCCCACCTGTCTTCTGCTAACGCAGGTTACGCACTTAAGGGAGCCTAGAATTTAATTCAAATTACTCAACTCGAACATAAGTAATTTAATCTTCAAACTTTTGTCACCTACCCAAAGCAGGTGAGTAAGATTGTGAGCGGCTGCCATCCTCTGCCCAGCCCAGGATTTTTGTGATCATAATTTTGCAATTTACAATTTATCATAATTCCTTTCATGAATATATGATAATAAAACTAACAATAACTCATTCGAAACTATTCTCTCCTACCCAATGCTGGTGAGTAAGTTTGCAAGCCTCTCTCTCCCTTCGACAACTCAGCTACCTCACCTGATGTAGCCCAGCTAGAATTTCCTTAATTAAGCCCGAATATAACTAACAATAACGCCTCCGTTTTGACAAATTCTGACGACAGCGTCCGTTACTGAAGCAGTTTGCTCTGCAGCTTCTCTCTTCATTTGCAAGGCAAATCGGCAGTGACACGCTATATTGGCAACAAGCACCCGTGTGGTGCGATACGGCACTAATTATTTACGCATATACTGTGCTTCCTCGCACTTTATGGCTAGGGAGAATGATAACGTTTGTACAATTTGTGGTTTGGTTACCACGCTGTCATAACAATATTTACTGCGGCAGTTTACATGCTAGTGTCTTTGTGAATCTGAGCTACTTAATAAGAGGCACTCTAAGAGCGAGTTCACACGTCTCTCATAGTAACGCGTTCAATCACGAAAATGGACACGAGCTGCGCGTCAACGTTTTCTATCTCTGTCCGCACGTAGAATTGTTCTTCATTCAAGTGAATGACGACGAGCGTTCAGTTATGATCTCGTTTCTTTACATTTTCGCTAATATTTTGCCTTGGTTTGAATTCACATTAAGTCCCATAATCTTATAGCCTGATTTTGATAGGAACAGCCAATTTTCGCAACATTTATAGCCTGATAAACCAATAGAAGAGAAATAGGCACAGAGTAATAGCTTCCAAATCAGAGATGGCTTCTGTGTTACTACAATATTTTCAGGTTATCTAGTATTGTTGTGTTAAACGAGAGTACAGTGATTCTGATCGTTAAAGTGACGAGGAGTAAAAACAAAGCATTTATGTCGACTTGTTCATGATTTGAAAACGCTATAGAGGATAATATCAGTATTTATAGGTTCTGTCTGCAGAACTTGAATGACGCAGCCTGTTAAAAAAAGGGACATGCCTCATCCTTCACTTTCCGGCGTTTGCTGCAGCTACTTCTATCAAATCAACGATATGCGTCCATCAGTTTGACTGAACACGTTACGATGAGGGACTTGTGAATACAGCCTATTTGAGCGATAATTTTTGGTGAGTAATTTCATTATATCGTTCCATTGACATTGGGTAGAAGTTCCGACTGTATCCTGGCTACTGTCCTCGATAAATGGACGAAAGTTTATGGCGAAGCCAATTGATTGCTCTTAATCTTCTTCGCGGTAACTTTTGGTAGCCAAAACTGAAATTATTTTCACGGTTATATTTGGCTTTGCGCCAGAAGGAACAAGATAAAGCTTTACGTAAGTGGGCTTGGCCATGTTCACCTGGCAGGGGCAGTGAACAATTGAAGTGGTAAACAGAAATCCGTCACGTTCAGTTTTATCCTAGTAGAATAATTTTCACCGGTTCGATAAACATTCATGGCCATCTAATCTATCTAATACTAAGAATGACCGTCGTGTATTTATATATATATATATTTATTTATAGGTTTCGTGTCAAGCTCTTAACACAACTGATAGGCAAAAATTAACCCTGGCCTTCCTGGTTTCATCAGTGTATTCATCTGCTTGAAGACTGTGGTCATTCTGCCAAGCTTCATAGAAAACTGATAGGTAGAAAATATTCCAAGTTGCAGATGATGGCACTCGAACAGTATAGCTGATTCCGGTCTTTCTTTGACAACGTTGAAGTTTGATGCTCTTAAGACTGCATAATTGTCGACGCAAATGGTAAGATATTTTTCAGCGGTCAGCAGGCGAGTAAAGACCTTGATGATTTCTTGGCAGCAAATTGTTTTCTTCATTTTTGGTTCTTTATTTCTCAGGTCACAATATATAAACTCGGCAGATGATCAAATGAGCAGAAGACAACTTTTTCACGGGCAGTAGACAACTATTTCTGCTGAGAGAGAAGAATTCGCTTCAAAGCCCGAAATTTCAGCACTTCAATGAAGGAGAGAGTTAAGTATGGAAGAACGTGTTTTGGATACGGTGTTTTGGATACCTATAAGCTGACAGGAGTGGCATTCAAGTTTATTGCAGTGTTTTACTTAAGATTTTACTTTGGAAGACGCATGTTTAATTAAGACAGAGGGTAGGGAGCGTAAAAGAAGAACGAGACTACTACAGTCTCAAGAAGGAAGGCATGCTAGAAATGGAGAGAGCAGAAAGATTACGGAGAGCTGCAAATGAGCGTGAGTGGGAAAATGTGGAAACGGCAAGTCAGAGAAGAAAACAAACACATCGATTATTGCGTGAATATCTTCACGCACGGGTCCACTAGTTATTAATAGAACTCTTGACCACCTCGCTCACTCTAAAGTGAAGGCAAAATAATTACTCTAACGATACCCCCTGTTTGCTCCTCTTTGGTTCGTATTTCTGATCTCGAATGTAGTTTCCTTTTTCTTCATTGATCTTGTGCTCAATCTGAGTGTTATGAGTTCAGATAACTAAATATTCGCGGTGGAAACGAGGCACAGTCTTGTATCTATGCTACCCCTTAAAGATACTTCTCGTATACACGCCTTAAAGAGTTAACCTTAAAATTTGGCCAAGCAACAGCCTCCTTGTGGTTCAGCTGTTGAAATTTCTCCTAACTAATGCTTCAGATTGGGACAAAGGAACCAACCAACCAACAAACAGTGTATTAATTACCCGCGCCAAGGAGGTAATGTTTTTGTCGTCTTGTCGGTCTGTCTCTATGTTCGTTTATCTGTCACCAAGATAAATAAAAAAAATAATAAACGGGTCTTTACGAAATTTACAGGGATTGTTAGGACTATGAAGAGTAACAGATGATTAACTTTTGGTGAAAATCCATTCAAACGTTTGTTCAATTGTTCGCTTCTCTTTATGTTAGTACCACTGCTCGAAAGATACGGACAGATTTTTATGGAATTTACATGAATTGTTGAATATATCACAAAGAGTAAGTGACATTTCTTTGTGATGATTTGTTGGTTCGTTCGTTTGTTTGTCACTGTGTTTAATTTTATGCATGTTAGCAATATACCTCAATAAGTTATTCAAGGATCTTCATGAAATCTACAGGAAATGTTAGATGTGTTAAAAGACGTAAATGATCAAATTGCGGTGATGATCGATTGGTCTGTTTGTGTGTATGACAAGTGTTTGTCATAATGTTTGTTTGCAACATGACTCAAAAAGTTATGAACGGATCTTCAAGAAAATGAGAGAAGCTGTTATTGCTGTCAAAAGGCACAAATAAGTACGTTTTGGTGTTGATACAAGAGACATAACAATTTCAGAACTAATTTGAGTTGTATTATTAATGTTGCCTTGCTTTGCGGTAGCATGCGCTCTCAGAGTGCTCTAGTTTATATAGTGTAATATGTAATCCCCACAAGTACAGTTCTCGTTCAGGTTTCCTTGCAATAGAAAAACATTAATGCATTTGTGTTATGGCACCATCTAGTAGTTGTGTTTTAGAGCCGGGGTCCCAAAAGTTTTAACTCATCGACACCCTTCACAGCAAATTCGCTTTCTTGTCGACTCCACAGAAGCTAAATAAAAACATCACACAATTTTTTGGCATTTCCACCGTTGCGCAGCAATAGAGACTTACATAAAACCCAACAAAACCCACATTTCTGCTCTCTAATAAAATGTCCCAGGTTACATTAACAGGAAAAAGATATTCGTTACTGCTACATTGTAATAGAAATATAGTAAAATTGCGGGTGAAACATGGAAGCTGGCCCATAGTAAACTTTTGAACGAGCGTATCATACATCACGTAAAAGCACAATATGTTTGAAAAGTTAACATAAAATACATTGGATAAAATCTTGGCAACTACATTCCAAGCGCGACAGAGTACAGTCCTGCTTGGAGGCTGCTGATTATTATGTGTATCTTTCTCATGTTTCAATGAATATCTGTTACCTGGGATTAGGAACTAGGCAGCTTATTTAATAGTCTTCAGCATTAACCGACTCTCTTTCGACTCACGTATATAATTAATCGAGTCCTCGAGATCTCTCATCAACCCGTAAGGATCCATATAGACCACTTTTGGTCCTCTGTTCTAGATTTATACCTACCACTGGAACGGTTTTCCTCTACTTCTCTGGTGGTCATAATCCTGCTCCACTTATGCCTTATTTCAGTTTTTATAGCGTTAGACCAATTGTTGCTAGTAAATATAATTGCTGGATGCCACATCGCGATGCTATGTGATATTGCAAACATTTTGTACCGTAAAAGTAATAAAATTGTAAACCGTCTAATCATTTTCTCGGCAAATGTCACTAAGCAAGTTACGGATATCACTTTAAATTTGGAGAGAAATAAAACTCAGAAACAGTGGAATTTCTGTTATTCCACCGGCGTACTGACGTACCTCATTCAGACGACGGGACGAGGGAGCATGTTCAAAAGACGAGCATGTTGACTAGCCGTTAGTACGACAGTTACACAATTTCAGTAGTAGACAGGGGAATATATTAGGGTATTGTTGATAAAGTCTCATGAGAGAACGACAGGAGTCAAGTTGGAATTTTTAAAGCTGCTTCTGTTGCTAGGTCATACGTAAAACATTTGTTTTCTTACTTGGAACATATTATTATATGTATGATATCGGTCTGACATACCAATGATGAGCAACATATTTCTTCAGTGAAATCTCCGCAGTTTCCTGCTACAGTATAGCATAATGACTAATACAGCGTATTAGGGTGTCCGGCCCTCCAAATGACGGTAAAGAATGTAAGATTCCCTCATTCGCTTTGGCTGCCAAACCATAAAGAAAAAACATCCGAAATTGGTAGATATTTAATAATACAGAGAGTAGTATATCAAGCCCAGTAAAGTAGTAGAAACTTGAAGTTCCATTCCGGAGTTTACACTGCATGCAAAGAATCATCTCAGTGCAGACATTTATTTTATTACTAAATAAAAAGTTGAGGCGAGTGGTTGGAAAACAATGCTAACGGAAGCCAAATGGACACATTTGGTGCTGCTGACGTACTGCTGATATACAACATGTGAAGCACCGGGAGCCGTAGGCGATATACAGAAGGGAAGTCCCTCATATTCCAAGCTCAAGAAAAAACGTCAAAAAGTAAAGTTACCTTTTTTTTAACTGTAGCGGGCTTCAGAAAACGTAGAGTCCCCAGCATATTGAAAAAACTTATTTCTGCTAAATGAATTAAGGGCTGAAATATCTCAAATCTCATCCCACTGACGATCGCAGATGAATTTTTGCCTATCGGGATCTTTTAGATCGGGAGGAAGGGGCTAACGGAACGACCAACCAAGCAACCAACGAACTGTGTATCATTACACAGCGAATTTCGCAATACGATATTCTTATGATGTTATCTGACACGGTTTGCATTTTGATTTTCATAGTATGGGCACAATCTTTACTGGTGCAGATTACTCTGAGTGCCAAACTGCTGGAATGCTTCGGCATGTTTTATTGGGATAAATGACCTTGTTTTAGAGTGAGATTTGCTCTCGCCTCTACAATCTTGCTGTTCTTTGGCCAGACCGTAGCCTGATAACTCAGACTAATAATTCGAAAATTAGCTTATGGCTACCATTATTTTACGTAATTTCTCTCTCGGAAGCAGTGAGCGCTTATAATCTCCTAAGTTCAATATTTTTCTGCGTGATTGTGCTAATGAATAAGTTACAAAGTTGAAATATGATCTACAGTTGGCGCCGGCCTGAGGAGCAAATATATACAACTTAAAAGTAACATTAAGAAACTAGGGTGATAGGGAAGGAAGGATTTATTGAGCTACAATGGCCTACTCAAATTGTGATAAGAGATGAGTGCTCTGTATTTCAATTTATCTGAGCAACACAGTTCTTCATTTAGAAGACATGTGCAAAAACCAGCTTATAGTAGCAAGCTGTGAGGTATCACTGAATTTAATTAAATTCATCCAGCGTATCCTGTATACATCATGATACAATTTCAGTACATATAATTTTCTGCGCTCAAGCAATAACTACTTCGTCAAAGGAAGAAAGCAAGCTGGCAAACAAATGCTAAGTTTATTCTACCCTAAAAAATTGTCTCTCCTGTGCTTCGTAGATCATCTGCTCAATTTGTGTATAGTGAACTCGGAAGAAAAACAACTTCAGTGTATGGAGAAAGTAAAAAAATCAGAATCTCCGACAGCGCTTTAAGAGGAGAAGCTGTAAATATCTTCATTGTTTAAATTTCTACATTGGCTGAGCAACAACTGTATTCAATTATAAGGAAAAAGATACCCAGTTCGGTTATCCTCTGTAACCTGGTTTAATTTGAAGTTCTCGATCTCCATCAAAAAACTCATCCTATTACAAAATTTGTATCCTGGCCTATTTTTCACTCATTTCATCAAGAGAGTGGCACAAAAGATACAAATATACAGTTATATAAAAATATAAACAAAATACGGTGTATACAGGAAGTCATCGTTCTAGGCCAGAGATCCGTTCCGGAATCAAGTGGCATTGAACCAGGAACCGGTACTCAACAATACCTCACGATGTGTATTGCAATCAGACTGCCGGTGTCACGTATGTTACTCAAACTCCAGTGCGACTCAAATTAGGTAACACCGACGACAACCTCAACCTGAAAGACATGTCCGATCGGGTGCTAAAATTAGCCTTCTAGGCATAACGTGTTCCAAACTTCAGACCTAAGCTTTGGCTTTGCTGATATGAATCATGTTGCAAGTGTTAGAAGCAACGCGATTACGTTGAGCCGGCTGAAAACTCCCTTTTACAAACCGAGATGGAATGCCTGGAAGTCTCAAGGCTTACCAATTAAGGGCCATTGCCTGTAATTCAGCTGAACAAATCGAAGCCAGCGCACCTGCCAGAAGCTTCAGATGAGTTAATCCTCGAAGGCTTAACTTCAGCACCCAATCGAACGTACGGTTACGTACCCTTATAGAGCTATGGGCTGGATAAAAACACGTTTATTTGCAAACATTGCCTTTGCTTGCAAGTAGTGTGATCGATTGATATACGAAAATGAAGAGTATATCCCATGGCTGATACATGTATTTTATCTAGAAAAAACAGCCAATTAAAGCTCCAGCAGCATTGTTAAAGAGTTAGGTTCTTGCTTATTTTATTCAGCTGTGATTGCGTCGTATTCATCCAATATTTTTGAGTGAAACGTTGTTACACCAGAGCTTGTAGCAACACGATCTAGACTCGCACTATAACACGCCTCAATGCCTACATCAATTTTCTCCGATTACTGAGAGAATGAAAGAAAACGAGCAGTTTGATGGGATACCACAATCTTTTTCATGATTTTTCAAATTATTTAATTGAAAAAATCTTTAAATGATAATAAACGTTGCATATCATCACAAACAGTGCTTAATTTATCTAAACGTAATAAACCGAGTCAGATAATGGGTACACCTGGATGTAGTACGCCTTTTGGAAGTTGGCACTAGTGCTGTAGAAAAAATGATACAATTCGAAACCAAGGTCGCAAAGTGTCTAAATCAAGAACCTGAAACTAATAATTATGGAGCTAAATCGAAACCGGTATAAAACAAGCCCAGTCTAAAACAAGGACTTCTTGTATTATATTGTTTGAAAATTACTACCGTACAATCCAGTAATTTCGGAATACTGCAGTGATTGCTCTATTTACAGGACATCATTGCAAGTTTTCGATATGCTTTAATGAGTAGCAAATACTTATCAATGAAAACATTTTATTACCTAATTTAGAGCGACCGAAGCTCAAGGATGCATGCATTTATCAAAACAGACCGAAAAGTGCATGACTAATATTAGATTTTACTGTATTGTCCTCGGCCCAAACAATAACAGCCAGGAATCCAAACGTTTATTTTCAATAACAGCGGTAGAGCGTCTCTACGATTACGAGACTGAATCAGTCTTGTCTCTTGCAGTTCCTTCCACAAATTCTATTTGTTGGATGGGCTTCGGCAATAGCATACACTTCTGAAAGGTTTCCAATCGTTTTCGATCGGGCTTAAGTCAGGACTTAGGGCGGGCCAAGCTATAAGTTCACAATCTAGCTGTCCATTACAACTAAAGATACTAAAAGTCTGTGAACCGTTCTTGCTTGTTTACTTGTGTCTTGCTTGTGTCTTGCTTGTGATCTTGTTTGACACATCTTCTTCACTTTTAGATAGGGAAGAAATTCGATGGATCTACTCACTCCTCTACCCTATCCATTCTATGG
>LQNS02276883.1:7636229-7647069 GCA_001587735.2 Parhyale hawaiensis | reverse complement strand
AGAAGAACAGATGGAAGAAAGATCAGTATGAGTTACAGGTGAGAAGGAAGCAAAATGGGCACGAAAGACAGACAAGACGATCGTGATGACGACCCAACGGGTCACGGGTCGTCTAGTTACAACTAAAGATACGTATGTCCTTGTGACAACGTGCATCGTCTTACACATATACTGCGCTTTCTTTAGCCGACCCCCCAATAACAGGCCCAACATGATCCAGTATAATAATTGTTTATGGTAGTATTGACATCACTGCCCAGCCTAACAAAAGGCGTTGAACCTTGACTTGAAAACATTCTTACAGCATTACACGTCCGTCAATGAACTTGGTAGCATTTTTCTACACTTTTAGCTTTTTTTTTACTTTCACGTCTTCTCATGTGGCTTTTTTCATCACTGCCACATGAAATGAATTTTATTTCGTCGCTGAAGAACACATATGAAAAATCTTTGTACATACTGTAGGACCAAGAAATATACTTCGTTGTACACTGTAAGGTCAATTTTGCAACGTTATTCTTCCTAATGATAGAAAATTTCTTCTACGGGCTTCCAGCAAACAACACTTTTTGACGTAAACGTCTATATAGACACAGTCTTCCTACACGCCCTCACGTTGTGAGCATTTTTCATCTTCCTCTAAATATTGACCACAGACTGAGAACTGGTCTTCAAAGTCGGTCGCTGGGCGTTCTTGTCTTCCCTAATTGACGTTTATTGTGGTCTGATCGTTTAAAATTGGCTCGATGGCGACCATAATCATTGCAACATTATGCAATTCTGCCGACGAAATGCACTGAACGATTCACTTTCTCTGTAATATCTCTAATACTAAGATTTTACTTGCTCGCTACAACAATAGTTGCCTGGAAACATCTATTCACTTTTTGACTTTAAGCCATAGTCAGGTGTGGTGCACGGTGTCTCAACTGGCTTCTATGTCTTTTTCTTTATGAGAACATCAAGCAAATTGGTGTGATAGAAGTGTCTAGTAATTTTTCTAAACTGTTCCTTAGCTTTGGCCTCTTTAAATTGGGTAATAAGTTACTTTTATATGGCAGAGCAATCTCTACATACTATCAAAATCGTAGATTTTTGCAGTAATTATTTCTCTTGAAGTATCAAGTTTGAAATTTTGTTTTTTTTTGTTCCTGCGGCAACTGTATAAGAAAAGAAAAATAAATTCCATATCATATAAATTTTCTATGTCTTAGAGCAGTGCTGCAGAATACAATATTTTTTTTAGAAGGAAAGGAACTTTTCTGGCATACTAAGTTATTTCTTCGTCCAAATTTACTTTTCCATAACGCTATTAACGCATGGTATTTACTAATGGGAAAGACGGTTTCTAGATGCTCATTTCCTTTCTCACTTAACGTATTACGCTTTGTGTTTAAATCACAATATTGCAATATGATTTTCTTAATGCAAGGTGTCACTGATACAAGTGTTTCGCTCGGTACATCGCATCGTACTTTTTGTTTCCCTCGCTACGCAAACAAACTCACGCCGTAAATCATAGAAATGATAAAAGACGTAAGCTTGGCAGGCAGTGCAGCAGCCATAGAATTTATTTCATGATTTTATCATTGAGAATTTCCTGACTTTGCTAAAACGGCCGTAAAAGGGGTGACAAGCTCTGCAGACTGGCTCGAATATCCGTTCAAATAACGGGGAAAATTGTTCGTGCGCCCATCTGCCACTGAAAGTTTGGCCCACCAGCAACCAAAAGTTCGTCACAGGGAAAATTTCAATTTGGGAAAAATTGAGTCGAGTGGGAACAATGATGCCTAAAAATTCCTGTCAGTTGGTACAGAAGAAGCCACATGTTCGCTACGGGAATAAAGGTCGTATGTAGGGGAAGCTACCCATTGGAAAAGCAGTTTGAAAAGTTATAATGAGTTGAAGAAAAACATATGTTCATTATGGAGAGACTTGAATTTAAATAAAATTAGAGGGGAAAAATAAGAAATTGCGAGGAAGTGATGAAGCTAGAAGTTTGTCATGAGGAAATCTGAGCTAAGTACAAATTGAGAGGGTAAGATGATAAAGGATTGATAAAGAAAACTAGAAGTTCCTCTTTGTGGTTTTTAAAAGTTGAAAAATCAAATGGGGGAAACATTAGAAAAATTATAATAGGACAATAGAGAAAATCAAGTACATGTTGTGTAAAAATTTACATTTAGGAGAAATATAGTCAATTATGAGAAGTTACATACATTGGGATGATAGAGAAATCAAAATCGTTACGGGAAACGTTAAAAGATTACCATTGGTGAAACTTAAGGGGCGAAAACCTCCAACGCAAAGCCTATCAATGGCGTGAGCGTTGTGGGTGGCATGCGAGAGTGGAGACCTCTCAAACTCAACAGCCCATACCCTGCCCCCGGAATGTGGTGTTACATCCTTTTTTCCTGTCGGCTTTGGCGAATGCTTGTCTGCAGCTCAATGCTAAACGAATATGAACTCAAGTCTTTCCTGTTTTTAACCCAAAGCCCATACGCATGCCTCCAAACCACACTCGAGCATTCTTCTTGGTGCCAGGACCCATGGGAGCGACGGATCTTCTTGCCTGCTGGTTGGGGTTGGTTGGGCGGGGGCTGGTGAAGAGGTGACGAGTCGAGGAGCCGGGGAAAGGGTGAAGATGAGACCACAAACAAGCAAACCAACTGACTAACCAACCATCAAACCAACTAACCAACCAAGAAACCAACTATATGAATCGAATTTTTATCGTGTAAAAAATTTATAAATAACAGTAGGCGAAAAATAAGAGTTGTTTATTAAATAAAAAAATCGACTCATCGCGATAGGTAACCCTAACAGAGTTTTTGCTGACCAAGAAGCTATTTTATGCTGATAGATTCTAAGCGGCCAAGAAAGCAAGATCACTAGGTACTCTGAGCTTGGGAAAATTGTCAATTTCTCTTCGTGAAAAAAAAAAAAAATCTGCAAAAATGGAACTTGAGGAAATTCAGCCGATTTCAATGGGCGAATAAGGAAAATGAAAAGATCTTCAGGTAAAAATTCAAATTGGAACGAAATTTGTGGATCACAGAGAGTGAATATATACTACGTGATTACAGACAATTTAAAAGCCGGAAAAATAGGAAATTAAAAAAAGCTAATTAAAAATCAAGCACAGGTTTGGTATGAGAAAAGTTAGATGCAAAAAATAGATATATCAAATAGCAATTTGTAAACAGCAAAAGCAACGGAAACAGATGTAAAGATTCAACGAATTGCAATAGGTGCCTTGAAGAAGCATCTTTAAAAAATTTAGACTATCAGAAAAATAGGTAACTATGCAACTGCGCTGGGTAAATATAGAGAACTTTTAGAGTATAACTGTAAAATTCCGTGATGCTAAAGGTTGGAGATAATCGCTCATAGACTTTGCAGAGCGAGGGGCGCTTGATAAGCTGGCATTTAAATGAAACTGGAAACTTTAAAAGAAGCTATTAGGATAAATAATAATTTTTTGAATACATTACGATCTACACTGAAACCGTTTTTAATTTCCTTTTAAGACCTCTCGTTAAAGATCCTAAAAGGTAAGGGTAAAGTCAACTTGACCGTACCCCCAACTGGGAAACCCGCATGCACTGGTTTGTGTTGCAAACATAGACCAACAGGCCCCAGAGGAGTATACGGCTGCAGTCGACCACAGATGTCTAGAGCTATGGCGCCAGTGGCGGAAGACTCCATGCGACAATATCTGCGACCCACCAACCCTCCCCATTGCTGGGGAAGGTCAGTACCCCCCACAGCAGTATGCAGACCGGATGCTGACCGATCACATCAAGCGCGTCAAGAAGATGCCCAGCTGGGAACTGGGCACGAACCAGTGACCTTGAGAGTCAAAGTCAGACGCTTTAGTCTGCCGTTACTACGGGCTAAACTTCTGATAGAAGAGCTTTCCGTGATTCTGATTGGTACGATACATTGGGACTAAGTGAATACCCTTTCTTCGGTCAATAAAATGAAATTGAGTTCAGTTTCCTGCGCAATATAAAAGTTGCGTTCAGGAAAGTGACGATAACCAATGTACAATACAATATATATCTACTTTTTCTAAAAAAAGTAGATGTTGCAATTGAGCCTGAAATCGGCGCCAACTCCTCGTTCAGTTAAGCCGGATCACACTGGTTGGAAACCACGTTTCCAACGGTGTTTCTGACGGTTGGAGTTTTTAGAGGAAGCGTAAGAAACCCTATTGGAAACGGGCTAGCGAACAAAAAAGTGAGAGAAAGTGATTCTGAGTTCTGAGGGCTATTTTTAGTCTGGACTGGACCCAATCTACTATTGTAGCCATGCTAAAAGCAAAGGTAATCTGCGACGATAAATAGCGAGGTTAGCCTGTAATCTAAATTTGGAATGAATTGGTAAATGAGCGCACTCATCGTTGTCAGATTGGCGATCGAGATTATCCGTATATACATACCAGAAAAATTCGGATAGAACCGAATAGGTAAGCATTTTTCGTCTAAATTTAACTATAACAAAACTATATATATTCATGTTAATATGGGCATGTATTCTGTGTGAAAACCTATGTTTTTTAGTAATAATCTACGGGTGAGTCATTAATATTACGTCATGCATAGTTTGTTGATAAAATTATAACTCTATGATTAGACGTACCTGTTCGTAAGTAAAACAATCGTTCGCTTGTTCGACTCCAATCCAACTTTACAGAACACTTCTATAACAGAAAATAATTATATTTTGATATCGACGCATTAACACTTATTACGAACAATTCTATTTAATGCTAAACAATAATTAAGGAGCACTAATTACAGTAAAAAAAAATGCATAAGATTTCGAATAGGCTACTCGTAGCAATGAGCTTGCACATAACTATCATAAAAAGCTATTCACCTAACTTATGTATTAGCTTTATGTAATCAATTCCACGCCTACGCCACCGTCAAACCGTGTCACACTGGCTTCTACCAAAAAAGTAAGGGTTATCGTAACACTTTTTTAATGCCAAAATATTTTGCTCTTTAATTAATTTTTGTTCCGTGGATTAGAATATAATATTGTGGGTTTCCGTTAAAGAACCCAAAATATCCGTGTATCAGCTAAAATTTTCCCACATAGTCCCGTTATCCGCACTGAATACAAAAAATCCGTACAACCCCGGACTTATCCGTGTATGTGGCAACACTGAGCGCACTGCCCTAGGCTGTCACCCCTGTGACCTGTGATTGGGACCACATGAAAGGCGGACCTCCTGGACCTCGGACCTCAGACCTAACTAAAGCTAGCTTATAACAAGATTCTTTTAGGGGTTTGAGATCTCTAAGCACCTGAAAATAAAAAATAAATAAATTAAACAATAAATTAAAACTATAGATTAATATTTATTAAATAAACACTCCAAACATCTATTAAATTAAATAAATACTTCAAATTTCCTGGTCCGAGATCTGAGGTCCGAGGTCCGACTTTTATGTGGTCCTCCTGTGATTTCCAACATGAAGGGTGGCCACAAAACAACAACAAATAGGGAGAAAGGTAAAAAAACTGAATTTCACTTTCGAAGCACACACCACACAAAAACTTCACGACAGCAAGTTTCAAATTGCTCCACAGCAATTTTCTACCAACGATCTTTCGAATTGTGTTGGACGACAGTGTGAATGTCAGGCTTTTCGAAAGGGGTTTCCAACGCCGTTGCCAATCGGTTGCCAACACGTTGCGAAAAGCTTGCCAGCGGTAGTTTCTAACACCTTTCGAACGCTTTGAAAAACCTGGATAATTGGAAAGCAGCTCGCAATTATGGTTGCCAAGCCCTTTCGCTACGCGTTTCCAACCAGTGTGAGCCCCGTGTAACTGAGAACAGATAGGTAGGGATCCCTGCAGTCATGCCATTGTTGCAAAGTTTGACATGATAAATAATCAATAGTTAAATAACTTCTTTACTTGGCTGAAAAAGTACTAGTAGAAGTAGTAGTATTCTCCTAGTTTAAGCCTCCTTACCCACACAGTACACTGTGATTCAAAGAGAGGAACAAAACAGGGACACAAGGAAAGTCATAAGAAACGTGGAACCAATGCACGAGTCAATGCGCTTAGGAACAACAAGTCGGGAAAGAAGAGGAAGAACAGAACAAAGCATCATCAGCAGGAGTATGGAGATGGGAAGGAAGCAAAGTTGGCACGAAAGGCAGACATTCCAAAGTCCTAGTTAATGGCGAAGGCAACTTATACAATTCCCCCTAGGGGCGCTGCGCCCCATAACTTAGGATTGGCGAACCTAACTAACCTAACCCCATGGCCCATCCTATGCCTCCAGGGACTTGGCCGAAAAATTATAATTCACAGTCGCTAACGATGTGTACGATTATATTTTTTCAAGCTCCGTTAACATAGGTGGAGACGATAAATTTGGCTCTCTACCTCAAGTAGTTTTTTTCATAAATTTATCTATGGTGACAGTGAAGTTAATACACAAGCTGTGTCACAATTAATATTTCACATATGGAGAGCTCGATGTTCAAGTGGAGCAAGCGTCAAGAGAAGCTTTTTTACCCGTTAACGAAATATTTGTCTTCCAAAATTGTTTCAATTTACTAAGAAACCCTCCGAACATTAGACAGCTGCTGGACAGATCAGCTCCGGGGAGTACGTTGACGGGCTAACCAGACAAGGAATGTATGAAACCTCGAGTCCTCACAGGATCAGCCGTGCTGTCAACATGCTCCATTAAGGACGCCGGGTGTTATAGGGGCAATTTCGTCAGTACAATTTCTGGGGACTGAAATACAACAGTGAAGTTTGTAGTTCCACAGCGATAATTCTGATATATTCTTGCACTAGCGATTCCCATGAGATAGTCTATGCGCAAAATATTCTTCTAAACAGAAAGCAAAACAGTTCAGAGATATTCTCTGCAATGCCGGCAGCCACGATGATGACGTCCAATTCCACGGCTGCAAATGCTGAAACTAAAACACTGCGAGCTACATATATGTAGGCTTAGTTAATGTTTGCAGTAAAGTAACTAAAGCTTAATTACCAGCAAAGGACGCTTAATTTAAAACAACTATAAATGAATTTCATGGAAATGCCGTTTAGTTCCGCAGAACTGAGGTATCATTTGCAAAAAAACTGGAATTTAGGGCAAAACAACAATACAATACATATTCAGAAGCATAATACCCGAGTATTTTGAATAATGCTAAGACTATTTATAGATTAACCTACTGTTATCTGAATCGACGTTCAGCTTAAATTCGAAAATGATGAACCTGGCGTTTCAAATTTCTCATTAACTTTCAATAATTTACTGCAATGAATACGGGAAATGTTAGAGGCGAAGATAAATTTAATTAAAAATCGTATTTTTTTATTTGATTTACTTTGCTGTTGACGGTCAAAGTTCAGGCAACGTTATGAACGCCACTCAACGTATGTAGGGTATTCATTGATGTAGTCTGGAGCAAGTGGAGATAATCGATTAACTCCATAGCGGCGTAACCTTAATCCTGATTTGGATGGCGTCTCGAGAGTCCTTAATTGAAAATCAGGGCCTGAAACTAGGTTAAGAGCACCGAAACCAACGCTTGTGACTCAAGTTTGGCCAAGTTAAACTTCATGGAACTTGCTTATCAGGGAGAAACTGGGCGGCCAAATGGTGACGCATTAACGCCACATGTTGATTGGTTTCGCTGCTGAAGGAGTACATCCAGATACTAGACTAGATAACGGGTTGTAGATAGACCGGAAGCCTCATTTCTAGAGAGGAGCCGAGACAAAGGCTTCGGCTCTCTATAAGCGCTTTTTAGCATAAGTTATCAAACGCAGGACGTTGTTTTACCATTAAAACTCTCACGACAGCTCCAGCAGCTTGTCTCGCTGTTTTTGCAGATCTTTAAATTACTTAGTATAGAAATGAGTTATTTAGACCGGTAAAAGTATTTCTTTTTTGTTACAAATTTGCTTCGTAAACAAGCAAACAAAAACATTTATTTCTCCCCATTAGAAAGTTTTTTTTTTTAACTGAAACTATTACGGCGTTAGTTCAGTAAACTAGCTTAATGCAGTCAAGATAGCAATTTGGCTTATAAGTTAAGTTGCAAGCAAACTTTCAGAGCCAAAGATAAATATCCTGCAAATGGGATAAGGCAGGAATAACAATCAATGTATGACAAGATGCTCAGTCGTACAATTTTCTAATGCCGGTCTCACACTTTTATTTATCTAACAGGAGTTGTGTATAAAGCACCGAAATAGCCGTTTTTTTAGGGTAACCTACCCTTGCGGCTCCCCTCGCGTGTGAGCTTTCGGTTTATAACGGCCGATGCACTACCGGTGTAGGGGGAGTCTGGGGGGCAAACCGAAAGTGGCCGGGGCCTGGGAAACCGGAAAGGGTTTTGCGATGACCCGGCGACGCGAGGGGAACCTACCCTCAAAAACGGCTATTTCGGTGCTTTATACACTACTAACAGGTTCAATATTACATTGCACATTACTGATCTAAAAACACTCGATACTTATCTTCGCCAAGGAGGTTATGTTTTGTCAAGTTTGTCTATTTGTCTGTCACCATGTTAACTCAAAGAGTTATGAACGGATCTTTACGAAATATAGGCATTGGCAGGCATGTTAGGAGGAACAGATGATTAACTTTTGGTCAAAATCCATTCAATCGTTTGTTTGTATGACTTTTTCTTAGTACCATAACTCAAAACTTATGGACAGAATTTTATGAAATTTGCATCAATAGTTAGGTATGCTACGGAGAACAAATAACCAAAATTCTGTGATGATCTGTACGTCCATCTGTTTGTCTCTATTTGTGATTTTGTACTTTAGCTATTTGTCAGCAACAAAGGTAAAAAAGCCATGGACGACTCAGTATGAAACTTGCAGGAATAGTTAGAAATGTTAAAAAGCACAAATGACCAAGTTTTGGTGATGAAGAAAAGGAAATCCCAGTATCAGGACCAATTTGCATTTTCCGTTAAAATTGCCTTGTATGGTGGAGGCATGCTCTTTCAGAGTTTTCCAGTTATCAAATATTTTCAGCATTATACATATTTTCAAGATCCATATGAAGCATTCTTTATTACAATGCTCAATAGCCCTCTAAAATGCTCTGTACTGCAATGCTGAAAACTCGTCTAAATACTTCGTTTATAACACACAATTTTCACTGGGAAATAGAATATAATAAGGGTGCAACTACAAAAGTTATTACCTACCTGTGCCAACAGCGCAGTTAAGGGGACACAGACCTCCTCAGTGAAAATAATCATAAAAAGTACAATATTGGTGTTTTTGACCTGAAATTTACAGAGTGTATTCCAAATATGATTTCTGACATCATGTATGAGTGAAAAAGTGATCCGTCATCAGTGACGTCATACGTCACCATGACGTCAATAATTGTGATGGNTGGTTCGCTTTTTGTGATAATTTTCACATATTATGAAATATAAGGTCTTACTTTCACCTACCATGCAAAAATTCATATTTTCATGTATATAACATGTTTCTGGTCTAATAAATCAGTAAATTTATATTTTATCAAAAATTTCAAACCATACGTCTGTACCTACTACTTATAGCAGTATTCATGAAAAATGTCAAATGAATAGAATGAAAAATGAATTTTTCATGATTTTTTCCAATACAAAAAATTAATTTTTCACTACAGCCGTTCAAAGTTTGGGTAGTAATCACTGATTACGTGACTCGTCTCTCTTCAATCGTGTGTCACGCCTAACTAATTGAGATAATGATTTTTTTAACTTTTCCATGATTTCTAAAGAGTTATAGAATGGAAATATGTAATAAAAAAATTGACAATTTTAGAGGTCTGTGTTCCCTTAATAGCTGACTAACAACACACAGCGGTGCAAAAATGATCAAATTTTAAACTTAAGGAAACCTAATGCTTGTAATTTTCAGAGTGAGACACAAGAATCCTAACTCTGACTTCCTATTGTCAGTAACTCGGTAAGTAATAAGCAGGTATTTGTTTGAAGTAGGGCTCTCTTGTGGATTCTAAATATGATTAGCAATTATTACTTTTGCAACGTAAAATTAGAAATTTCCTATCAATTACCGAGCCCCACAGATTCAGAAGAAAGATTGGCTTTTTGCGGGAAAAGTTGTACAAAAAAGTCGCTTTGAGTAAAAGGAATCCTGTGTAATATTTCTCTCGGATGAAAGCAAGTCTCCTCCTCTTAAAATGCAAAGAAACTTCTAGAGAGAATAGAGCTTTCCGCATTATTTTCATTTGAAGCAAGGTTCCACTTTGTAAAATGAATAGACAGCCATTTTTGGGGAGCAAAGAGAATGTACCGCAACATTTGAACGCATTGTTAAGGAATATAGGAGCGTGAAACGAAAGGCAAAATTTTTAGTGATGCAAGACATAAAACACGGTGGAAGCTAATGCACCATGATGTATTAAACAAATGACGATACACGGTTGCGTAAAGTGATGTAAGAAATACAGTTGCGAGCATAATTAAGGGACAAAAAGAAAAAATTTCCCATCTCAAAAACTGTAAAAGGTTCAACGCTGAAATTTTTACACAAAAGAGGTATTGGAATACGTAATAATATGCTAAGAATTTATTACGATCCGAAGGATAAGAAAAAAGTTATGTATATTTAACCTATAATTAGGAATTTAGTGTGAGCAGAATTAAGAGACACTTTTCAAATATTGTAATTTAAATCATCAGTAACCCCATTTTCTTGCGTTTCCGAAGAAGAAGAAGACTGCCTACGTCATATGTAAACATTGCAAGTACTGCAAGCATGGCTACCAGGGAAAAAGTTGATAAATCTTTACGCATGAAAATTGTTAATT
>LQNS02276883.1:7612758-7624241 GCA_001587735.2 Parhyale hawaiensis | reverse complement strand
CCCCTAACTTGCGATATTGAATACGGGAACCGTAAAATATGACCGACGTTTGAGTTTGGCAAATTAGAGAGATGAGGGGCGGGACTTCGAGTTACGACAGTAAAGATGAGTTACGGTATCGCAAATAGTTTTGAGTTTCTGGCCCCTGCTCCGTAGTCTGAGATTCTGTTGCCGACTGTCATCTGAGTTTGCTTGACAAAGTGGTTCGTCGATGTGCGTTCATGCTCGATGGTGTTGTGCCTTGTGATCTGTCGCATCGTTGCACTGTTGTGGGGTCTGCGTTCTGTATAAATTATATAATTGCCCTAGTCATCCACTGTCTGATTTTCTTCAAGAGCCATTTGTTCGGGTGAGGTATACTCGGCGTACTGGTGCTCTTCACGAGTAGACTTTGGAACCGGTACGATGTCATGCGGGCCAGTATTCTCGTTAGTTTTTTCCATCATGTGTAGATGTTTGAAATGGTCTTGATGGCTCTGTCTTTGTGGTGCGGGTATTGGTAGCTTTAAGCGATCTGTACACAGGGCTATTCTGTGATCTCGGATCATCTCTTTCTTTCTTCGCTCGCTGGGCTGGTTGCATGGGGGTTTGTCAACCTAATGGAGTTTCTCCGTTCCCACGTCGCCAGTCTAGTGCTATTCATTAATAATAAACTTTTCGACACGTAGAAGCTGGAAAGAAAAGCGGGCGGCCGCCCGAGTTCACTCAAAACGAAGATCGGCTGATGTGCAGAATGAGTATGAGGGACCGTTTCTAGTCTGCTGCGGAAATTTTACCCGAGATTAAGGTAAGGGCGTAGGCGGGGTGGCACAGGATGCACGTGCAAACCCCCGTCCCCCACAGCAGCAGGGAAGTTCCGCTTACCAGAAACAAACAAACAAAAAAAAAAAAAAGCACCCCTATGCAAGCAATGGAAGAAATAGCTATGTGCATTCAAAAACTAGTTTTACTCTTGGCTAGCAAATATATACGGCAAGGGCTTTTTACCTGTAAACAGTGGCTTACCAGGTAGCTTTTATTTGGTAGAAACATAAAATCTCTCAATTCCTTTCCTGGTAGACATCAGTGAAAATCTGAATGCTCAGTTCTCAAATTGGTACGAAAGGCAGCATCACAGTAGGGTCTTGTCTATGAATGTAAGTGAAAACTTTAGTCATTGATATTTGATGAGGCCATTGACCAATGCAGTAGTGCCCTTCCATCTCCTAAGTTGGTTCCACAAACGCTACAACGACGGCAGTCTATGTACGAGGGACGTTTCCAAAGCAATGCCTCCTACTTTTCAACTCAAAAAGTTGAGTTGAAGAGTTACAAAATCAGAAGTGGCACCATTGAAATGAGAGACCTTTTACGCACCAGAACTTATTTTTATACCTAGTACCCCCATCCTCAATACTCCTTTGCCAGTTGTGAATGAGAGCCTTGATGCCTCGGTTTTGAGCGTCAGCGCCTGCCGAGTCGGTTCACTTTTTCGCGAGTAAAATTATGGTGTTGTTGTCAGTTAAACACTGGCCACGTAATGCGTGCTTCAGAGGTCCCAACAAGTGTAAGTCTAATGGAGCTCGGCCTGGACTAAAAGGCAGGTGACACAGCACCGTCCAGCCGAACTTTGTCGCACATTCCGTGGTCTTCAAGCTTTTGTGCGGCCTAACGTTGTGTGGCAAACGGAATGTTTTATTTTTTCTGGCTTTACACGGGTAATCCGGGCCTTCAACTTAACCAACGTTTTATCGAAACGGTCAGCGTTTTTTAGACAGTCGCTCGCCGTTCTAAAAACTCCGGGAGGATGACGCCCTTCCTGTCCCAGTAGACGGTGCACCGTGCGTATCATTTTGCCTGCAAATGTCTGCGTCTTGAACTTTATCTTTACTGAGGCAGTGTGGAGTGGTACCATCCCACTGAATACCGTTTGGACTTCAACTCATTGTGGTAATAAAACGTCTCGTCACCAGTGATAATGCGGTCTAAGAATCCGTCACGTTCGGTTCCGTAGCGATTGAACAAGTCCTGAGAGACAGCCTGTTGGTGGTCCATTTGTTCCTGATTGAGCATTCGTGGAAACCACCCAGCACATGCACTTCGATGTATCCTAGGGATGTAAACATCTTTTCCAGTGCACCACGGTATCAGCAACTTGCATGCTCCACCGTTGGCATAGAAGGTCACGGGATCTATACCATGACAGGTAAGGGTTCTTTGTGCCACTTGGTCGGCAGTTGCTAAGTGTGCCCAACTACCGTGGGGGCATTTGACCTTGCCCAAAAATAGGAAGGGTTGCAGGTGCGGGTCATTTAACCTTTCGTCGATTGCACCATATTCTGAATGTCCTGTGGCCAACTGCAGGCGTACCTATTCCTATACCCGCAGCACCAACCAGAGCGTCTGGGTTTTCCCATGAAGGGTGCGAGCAAGTTGAATTTACTTTTTCTGACACCCACATCTAACTCTACACGTATTTCATTCACTGTTAGCCGCCAATCAGTGTGGATAAGTTGATCGAGGAGGGCTTTCTTTTCTGGGGTGGTGGCTGTGCATGGGCGTTCAGAGCGCACTTTGTTACACGCAACTCTGTGGCCACTCTGAAATCGACGAGCCCATTTCCTAACTGGGCTGACAACAACTGCATCGGCTTCGCAAAGGCCATGAGGTACCTGTGAATGTTGATTAGTTCAATTTTTCTAAATGGAAGAATTCAGTGACGCATTTTTACTTCTGTCGCTAGTCCATTACTGGGATGGCCATCTTCGAGTGTCATACCGTCAAAATCTGCTACAGAGATATAAAACTTTCAGGTTATGAGTGCATAAGCTCAGTCATCATAACAACGTAATTTGCAATCCTTTCGGGGAGTAAAATATAGGAGATATTACTTTTGCAATGACCCTCATATAGGAAGACGCCAGAGAAGAAACGACCAAAGTTACCAGCCGAGGCCGTGAAGATTGTGACCTTACGACATTGCTAATATCTCTGCTCTTCTGCAAATTGTCTCCACCCTGCTGCTGACCTGTGCATGTGAAGAGAATTCAAACACACTGCAACGCCTCCATTCATATCTAAGATCAATCATGGGACAAGAGAGACTTTCATCAATGACGCTCATCAACATTCACTGCACTTAACACTTAAATCTTTATCGTGTTAGTAACATTTATGCCTCAACAGTCCCAGCGACTTCAGCTGATATGCCAAATCAAGTATTTGTTTTTTTACAATGTAGCTGATATCACATTTAGTGATGCATGACCGTCACTGGCGAGAAAGAAACTTCATGTAGCTGAACACTCAACTGTGAAATGGACATTCATGTGACTTTTGTGTAGATTGAGCGCAAATTGATTTCAAATTTTTATATATTGATTTGGTATTTTTGCAACGAGTGTCATCTACGATTATCATTTTGAGTGCTGTCATGATGAGGCGTTCATGTGTTCATGATTATATGCAACTAAATTAGAGTGGTGTTCAATTGGTATTGTTTCTTAACGCCTACTTATTACATAGTTTCTTGAGTTCCGGTCGCCCAAAATGCGCACCTCCCATGGTCAGACCAGCCTACGCCCCTGTAAGGTTATGTCTGGTGGGACTGTGTCTCGGCCCACTGTACTGCATCACCTTCAGCGGTCTGGCTTGAAAACACGCGTCCCTGTCTCCAAGCCCCGATTTCTTATTAATCAGAAACGTAGGCTCAGTTTGCCCAGGAACATGTCGTCTGGACCGATGAACAGCGGTCTAGGGTACATTTTAGTGACGAATCAAAGTTCAACGTCTTCGGGTCTGACGGTAAATCATACGTAAGGTGCAAAGTAGGAGAAGGACTATCTGTGAAGTGTGTCAAGAAAACAGTGAAATTTGGTTGAGGAAGGGTGGTGCTTTAGGGAGTGTTTTCTGGTGATGGGCCTGGACCACTAGCTCGATTACATGGTGAAGTCAAAGCAGAAGTTTATAAACAGTTGTTACAGCAGCTACCTATAGGTCACAAGTTTGCAATCCCCCACTTTTATTGAAGATAATGGTCCTTGTCACACCGCTAGAAAGGTTAAAGCTTTCTTTGAACAGCAAAACCTCTTAATTATGGACTGGCCGCCTCAGAGCCTAGATTTAAATCCAATTGAGAAGATTTGCAAGATAATTGGGGACAGAGTTCACAGTAGGAACCCTCAAAATGCAGAACTGTGGAGGATACTTCAGGAGGAGTGGGGGCCATCAATTCCCTGATTTTGCAATAAATTGATTACTTCTTGTAGTCAAAGGTGCGCAGCAGTTATAGATCGTAAGGGAATCTTCACGAAATAGTAGTTCTGTTTCTTTTCTTATGACTGTTTGGCCATTTTTTGAGGTGTTTCTTTACTAGTTATTAGCACAGGAGCAAAATTCCCTTATTTGCTTTAAAGTTGTATTATTTCATTGAGTGAGTGAGATGCTTTTATATTTTGAATTATAAATACTGAATACTTGAATGAGTTATGTTGTGATGCACAGCTGCGTGCGTGCTCTACTTTTTTCATATTAAACGATTTTCTTGAACTCTTTTCACTGTTCCTTAAGTTTTGCACACCACTGTATTCCAGACACTCTATTTGCTATCTGAAACGTCATGATATAACATCTTTTTATTCAGTTCATGAATTTTTTTCTATGTAAATCCTCAAGAGGGTAACAGAGAGAATGACCAACTGAAGTAGCAAGCAGACAACTAACAACTGTGTATTATTATATAGTGGACAAGTCGTAAATTTGATTGCGAAAATGTGCTGCATTATCGTAACGTATTAGAGAGTAGAATGACTCAGGATTTCATTTTGATGATCCTTTTGGGTTTAGAGTTTTGTTGCAATTAAGCATCGACGATATTTCGAGCGGTTGGAGCTATACAGAAGAAACAAGTATTCTGTATACAGACTTATCTTGAAAAGAGCAGAATGACAACTATCTCGGCATCAGTCAGAAAAAAATATTCTGGCTAAAAAATCTTGAAGAACTGCCTGTCTGTTTCTTTCTAAGTCTATGACTCATACTGTCCATGCACTACTAAATTTTGGGTTGCCAATTCTTTAATAAACAACATTTGATATCAAATCTACCAACGGCCTTGAGTTTCAGTCCAGTCTTGGATGATATTTATATTTCTTTTTTTGCCTGAAGGTTCCTCGAGTGAGCTGGTGCTTCAATAAGTGGCTGATGTGGTGTTGGTTATATGTAAGTACTTTTACAGGAAAACTGGCTGCCAGCCAGTCATTCAGCTAGGATATCCGCCAAATTTGGGGTATTGGAGGTTAAGGCTACAGCTATTTCCCAAGGCACAAACGTGCATCAGAGGGTGTTGAGATATGCTCCAGTTATAGTTCCTCCCACGGTTGATCAGCTTGTGTATTCAAGTAACTTCATTGCTTGATTCCTCAAGGCTCGAAGTGCCGCCCAGGTATGTTATTCCTTTTCAGCGTGCTTTGTGATGTATAAATATTCAGGGTGCTGCGAAATTGGTGGTTGAAACCTCAGCAGGCGGCATGAAATGACTAAATAAGATTTTTTTCTTCTCTTCAAATATGCTTAAAAAATTTTATCTTTTGAGGGAAAGAGAAATTATTAAGCATTTACCGAATGTGCCAATAACGCAGTTAGTTGTGATGGAACATTGGAACCTAATGCATAGTTCATCGAGTAAAGCTATTGTTTAAATCAGTTTAGTAAAAATCATAGGTATGGAGCTATCAAACTTTTCGAATATTTGAACCTAATGCATAGTCAACCGAGTAAAGCTGTTTTTTATAGATATCAGTTTGGCAAAAACATAAGTCTGGAGCTATAAAATTTTCAGAAATCAAAAGATCACCTTTATTCATGAACAACGACGAGTAATATAATTTGCTTCCACAGTTTCCTATTGTTCCCATTAATAAACAAGTATAATTTCTGGCACTAACTACTACATACCCTCATTTTCAATTACAGTATAACCTCTTTGCCAAGAACAAAGAACACCATGAGGTGTCATTTTGGAAATTATCGTTCTTATCTACGAACAGCCGCTTTAGAGGACGATGATCATTTTGGCAAACTGTAAATTTGAAAGTGTCCTTGTTTACGAACTAAAACTTTCTGCCGATAAAGACCAAATTTCGAAACTTTCCAGTGCATTAATCTTATTCAAGAAGATGATCATCTAGACTTGTGTTTTCGAATATTCACGAACGACTGCGGGAGGCGAAAATCATACGATGGAATTTCAATATTTTCTATGCAGATTCCATGTAACTCGGGGGCGACATGCCCTCTGTTCCCGTCGAGGGCAGGGCTCTAACACCGACTCTGTTGTTTCCCATAAGACAGGTCTCGCGTGACTCGATATGAGGCGCGCATCTTCCATCTAAATTCCCTGTTGGCGCGAAAAATTACACCCAAGCCTGACCCAATCGATAAAGTCGACTTCAGGAAGCTGTAATGAATGCATTGTCTCACACGGGGACATCGCTTCTAGGAAAAACGGAAGGACTTCGAGGCGAGCGTAGAGAAATATGTTAAAAGAAAGTTCTTTCCTTCATGACCTCTTGAGGGAGTATATATTTTTTAGTGTTACGTGTCAGGCTTGTCCTAACTCAGTAAGTGATTTGGAAGGGGTGTGATGAAAAATATACGTAGGACATTTATGAACTCCATGACCGCTTGACGGACTATATTATTCTAATATTAACGTGACAGACTGGTCCTACTTTTGTAACTGATTTATATAATGTACGAGTATAATGAAACACCATACATCTTATTCTTAAAGCATCTTAACTGTCCGTTACCGGGCAAGTGTCTATATATGGTTACAGCCATCATGCTATTCTTCTGAAAATATTTTCACCTGCCCGACAGAGGCTTAAGTTGTCATTTAGTTTTGTCATACTCGTCAGAATGGCAGTCATTGAAACGTTGCATGCACTGTAGGTGGCACATCAAGGGAATGAGGTATATGCAATAAAATGGCAGTCGTCTCCGCTAAGTGACACGACGTACGATAATACGAGATATCTTCCAGAAAGCAAGGAGTGCGGCACGTTTAGGGTTTGTTCGCTTTAGTAGTAATTTATTGACAGAAAGCCTAAATAGACTACCAAAATAATCTCTATATATGAATGAGACACCATTACAACCGAAGTAGGCTACTGCTAAATAGACTGGTTTGGCGCTGCAAGCGTGTACGTCAACAGATTGTACGTGACACACTGGACTATTTGAGCTACTGTACCAAATGATACCGTAGGTACTCGAATTTCAGTGAAGGTTACACAGTAATTGATGCACAATATACACTAACTGCACTAAAGTGGAAGTAATTCTCTCTGGAACGTATAACATCAGGAATAAAATATAACGTGATATCAATATTAAGAGCATAATCTACAGCATATTTTGTACGAGGGTCGTTCCAAAGGTAATGCTTTCTATTTTTTTTTTATTCCGCCCGAAAGGGATCCGAGGGTATTGCGAATTGTATTTTTATGACGACTGAACTTATGCAGATCTTAGCTGAATGCCGATAATTCTTTCCTGGTTGAGTATAGTCGCGAGGTTGAGGTTTCTTCCGATTGCAGAATTTGATAAACGTATAGAATTATACGCGCTCGAGATGCTTGCGCACTGCGATCAGAACTGCCGATGCTGCAGGGTGACTCGAAGGGTAAAATACGACGGACAGAGCCGTGATCGACGTGTTCAACGGCTGGATCGAGAAAGTTCGTGGGGATCACTGCTCTGTCACCAGAAGAGCTTATCAAGTATCCGACACATGACGGAAACACGTGGTGACTTGAGTGGCTGAATGCGGTAACCCGGGCCAGCTAAAACCTGCTGATCTCGCGTCTAATCCAATACGGCAAAATGTCTTTCTTTGCTGAAATACATGATGAGTCTCCAGCCATATCTGCTGACGATGTGTCTGATACAGAATACAGAATTAAGATTGTCACCTAGAAATAAGCTACCGTCTCTTGTGTACCATGTAACGTTTGAACCTTGTAATCTTTCCTTTAGTACTAAAAGAAGTTTATTATTATTATTATAATCATTTCTCTAGATCTAACCGGAGTGGAGTTGAATTAGTGCGCATTCATCGAAGAAAGACTTTAAGTAATGGAAGGATGATGCGATAGATGCATGATTTGAGAACGCGCTTTAACTATCTCAATTTCAAGTAATGAAGCTACGTTGCAATGAATCAATCTTACATTAAAATGCAGAAACAATAAGGAAGTGCGAACACTAACAGCGTAACATGTTACATTTTTAGTTCAATAAATAATATAAATAAGGTTTGCAGTTCGACAATAAAGATCCTCCAAAAAGAATTTATACAGAGCATAGTATGGCTGTTAAATAAAATTAAATTCAACTATGCCAGTATAAACTCTCAAATAGTACGAGTCAGTTAAATTGAGGAGTAAGTAATTTCATTGATTGCAAAACTTGTTTACTCTGTTAATAACAGACTGTAGCCGTACTTGCCTCAAGCCAATATTTAATTTGGTAATGACAATAAAATAAGGAACTTTGCCGTGATCCCACAATTCAGATTAAAGATTCGTTAATATAGTGGGTCCGATCCGCTTAATCTAATATGGAAAAGGCTTTTAATCAAATGATATTGCGACTGCGAGACCCTTGATGCGGTTTGTGCAGAACTTTGAGATTTGTACAAATATGGAACTGATGCCCAGCAACGGTCGTTAATGGAAACAAGTTGGGAGTAAATCTTACTTTGCAATACATTTGTGTTAGCTAACATGTAATTGATGCTTAAGAAGAGTTGCTGATGATAATTAAGTGGGAATAAATCTTACTTTGCAATACATTTGTGTTGGCTGACATGTAACTGATGCTTAGCAGCAGTCGTTGATGATAATAAAGTGGAAATAAATCTTACATTGCAATACATTTGTGTTGGCTGACATGTAACTGATGCTTAGCAGCAGTCGTTGATGATAATAAAGTGGAAATAAATCTTACTTTGCAATACATTTGTGTTGGCTGACATGTAACTGATGCTTAGCAGCAGTCGTTGATGATAATAAAGTGGAAATAAATCTTACTTTGCAATACATTTGTGTTTTTAGCTGACATGGAATTGGTGCTTAGGAACAGTCGCTAATGATAATAAAGTGGGAGTCAATCTAGTTTTGTAATACATTTCTACAAATACGAAACTGATGCCCAACAATGGTTGCTAATGATCATTACTTAGAACCGATTCTCACTTATGAAATAGGTACATTACGTGAAACTGTGGAACTGCTGCTTAGCAACCGTTGCCAAAGATAGTAAGTTGGGATGGAGCCCTAATTCTGCAGACGATATGCTTCACACGTCATATGAACACCATCGTTTTACTTTGCCATCAGAGTTTAATTGAAATGCAGCGTAATTAAAAAAAATATAATGATTTTAGCTGAAGTAAACTCGCTTCACTTTTGTTGACTATCATCTTTGCAGAAATTTTATCTGCCCAGGCCGTTGATTTATGGTTCGGGGAAAACCCAGAATTCTGCCAGAGTAGCAACTTGCTTAGTTAGCTTCATCAATATATTGGACAAATTTGCGCTGGCTGCAGATATTTACAATTTTACACTGTGCAGTGCAATCCGGTTTCAGCTTACAGGGTGTCCTCGTTATAGACCTGCCCTGGTTTAACGCAGTTAAATTGTTTTAGGTTCAATGCTTCAACTTAATTAACCCAATATATATTATTAACTCTTGAATCAAGAGTACATGTATGAAGTCATCGGAAGTAAAAAAACTGAAGTTAGATAATAAGACGGCATGAAAAAGGGTGTGCTATTTACTGAGGGACACCTGAGGTGTGACGCAATCAGCATTTGTGGGTCACCGGTGCAGCACCGGTGACCCAGCTAAGCACATCCCGTATTGCAATCATAGTTCAAATGACGACTATGACACGGGTTACGGCGATGTAGGTCACCGAGCACAAGCGTCTATTTTGAATAAAAGGAGCGCTAAATTCATTCCAATACGCAACAAATTAACTCCACACACCAGAATAAGTAAATCAGATCAGTTACTTGAAACTTCCATATACAAAATTTCAATTAAATTGGAGATGTATTAAAATTAAGCTTACTTCGCTCGTCGCTAGATGGCGCTCTCACAACCACTTTTTGGGTTACGGTAACTTTTTTTTAGAGCGCGGTAGCCCAGTTTTGGTGTGATTGCAACACACCCCGCATCGCGAATGGACTTTATTTATTTGCTGTCAAGGAAAGTTTCAGCATCAATGTCTAAAATAGGACTTGTATTATTATTTTTTAGTATGTGCTAGGAGTAGACGGTGTTCGAAATTATATTAAACTTAAAATGAAGATTTCCTTTGCCGTGGCAATGTTTAGTTCATGTTTATTTAATAAACTAAGTCAGATAAAGCGTATTCACTTCAGCAAAGTACGGATCTTGAAAGTAAGCAATGGTGTTGCCAGAATGCATCCAATGTATGTACATCTATCCAATACCTAGCACCAAAAATGTGCATCTATAGCGAAACCTACCTAAAACCAGTCCGACATATAGTGAGGATTACCAGCAGCTGGGACGCCCAATTATTAATCATGCAACGCAAGACTAGCACGTGGCGTTTCCTCCTCAACCTGCTCTGTAGTTTATAGTGACATAAATACATTGTACTCGAGAGAGAGCGGCTTCGAGATGCATAATGCTGCAGGTTACCTTAAGCTGTCACAACACTTGAACCTCACATTTCTTTGCAGTTACGGGTAACGGTTACCTATTCTAAGCATAACCTGTAGAACTTTACTTTACCTGTTTGCATGCGGCGCATCCTAGCTAAGGTAACTTAAGCTGAACGAGCAGAACATCGCTCTGAGCATGATGACTAACATTCACTGTTCTTCGCGTACAGTAGTGTAAACCTCTGGAGTCAGTTGACATATATCTGTAGCTCGAACTAGTGCATAAGGGTCTCCCACTAGGGGCGTGGGGTTAAGATGACTTTACCTTTACCGTACCTGCCGTGCGGCCTTTGGGAGCGATGGAAACAGGAGGCAGCACTACCACAGTCAATTCCTGGCTGTTACTGTTTCAGATATCTTGTTATGATATATGCGTGGTTCTTATTTTTTAATTGTATATATATATATATATATGCACATATAAATGGCAGTTTAGCACGACACAAACTCCCGTTAGGACGACATTTTCCTGTTAGGACGACAAGAATGTTGTCAGGTTATCAGATCGCTCCCTGTACTTAGCGTTAATCTTTGATTAGCCTTACTTAGCGTCAATCTTTGATTGGACTTACTTAGCGTCAATCTTTGATTGGCTTTACTTAGCGTCAACCTTTAACTGACGCGTGGCCTGCGCGTTATCAGGCCGCCCCCATTGTCCGGCCACCGGACGCCTCTTTGTTTGTATGAGCCGGCTGTGGGTTTGGGGCTCCGGGTAGCCCCTGAGTTGGAGGAAATGCCACT
>LQNS02276883.1:7567041-7609533 GCA_001587735.2 Parhyale hawaiensis | reverse complement strand
TTTTGCTGGATTTCCTTTAGCAGCGTATTGGGCTTCCCGGTGTTGCAAATGCTTCATTTGGGTTGTATTACCTGTCCGTGGGAGCCCAAGCGTGAAGTTTTAATAATAATAATAATAATAATTACTTAAAGTAAATTCTTAATGACGACGCTAACTAAGTAAGACCAATCAAAGAGTGACGCTAATTAAGGCCAATCAAAAATTGACGCTAAGTAACGAACAGCTAACCAACAATGAGCTCCTACGACGAGAACCTTGTAGGTTAGGAGGCCAGGACTGGTTTTTCTAATATTCTAAAATACGCTTTAAACACTTTAAAACCCTTTAAACACAGTACACTAGACAAACCAGTCCTTGCCTCCTAACTTGCAAGTTTCTCGGAGTAAGAGCTCATTGCGAAGGGCTTCTCTACTAGGGTGGTGGTCGATGGCGGTGGGTGGCAGCGTCTAAGCTCGCATTTACTATCGAAAATACGGAGGAATGACCGTGGATTTTTAAAATGTCATTCTAATGGGTGGATTTTGCATCATGTCGTGTTAATGGGACTTATTACCATATATATACATATATATTTATAGATGGGGGTTTAGGACGACATTCTCGTTAGCCTACCCAAATGCCGCTAGGCTGACAAAATCTTGGTAGGTTATTGAACAGCCCCCTATGCTTAGCGTCAGGCATTGATTGGCCTTACTTAGCGTCGTCATTAAAGATTGACGCTAAGTAACGAACAGCTAACTAACAGTGGGGTCTTACTCCGAGAACCTTGTAGGTTGGGGGGGGGGCAGGTCTGGTTCTGCTAAAATCCCAAAATACGTTTTAAAACACTTAAAATTCAGTACACTTGACAAATCAGACCTTGCCTCCTAACCTACAAGGTTCTCGGGGTAAGAGCTCATTAGGAAGGGCTTATGTACAAGGGTGGTATCATCTAAACGCACGTTTACTTTAGAGAAGACGGCGGAATGACCCGTAGAGTTTTCCAGATAGTTAAATGTTCGGAGTATTTCCCGTACATTATGTCGTTTTAATAGGCGGATATTCTATCAAGTGTTAACGGGGGTAACAGAATATATATGTATAATGAATGCCATGATTACGAATTTAAAGAGTTAATAAACAACAACACAATTAAGTGAACAGGAAATATGAATGGATGCTATTAGTGATGTAATGCGTTTGACATGAACATGACTCATCAATCAGATCTACAATAAGTTCGATAGATTGATCGATGCAAACAATGTATTTACAGTTCGAATTATGCACATAATAACACCTGGGCCTGGCAGAACATTTGCACACGCTGATTTCGTAAGGAACACGGAAGCCTTGATCGCTCTCTGATTATGAATTAGATTAATAGGTTGTGCGATGTTTGCGTCGTTAACGTATCGCTTATATCAAAATGCATTCATAGTTCATAGCCAAGGAAATTCCAATAAGAAATTTGCAAAAGGTATCTTGTGTTTAGTTTTGATAAGTCACCATGTTATTAAGATCTGCATTGACTTTCAGGGTGTCCTGAATTGCCAGAAACTTTGGCTGTCGTGTTCCGTAGGAAGTTCTGTTATTCTACTTGTGGTTTTGTGGCGGGTCTATCGATAACCCTTCCTCGTTTAGCGCATAAGTACATAAGTATTAAAATCACTATCCTTTGGTAAATTATAAAATTGAAATAAAGTCGACACGAACTAATAAAAGTTTGACGTTTCGGGAGCTTTATCCCATTTTCAAAAACCAAATAAAATCTTCTAAAGATACCTAACAAATTTTTTTGATTTAAGAAGACCTAAAATGTGACGGTGTTAGCAGGGTGGGATCTAGAGGGCGAATGACCACGGTGCGCTATGGGGTCCTCATATAAGCGTCGAGCGGCACGGGAAGCGGAGGAAAAACGGGCGAGTGCAGTCGGAGGAAAAAGCGTCAGCCATGGTTGGGACGAGTGGTACAGCTGTAGTCATCATATAGGGCGGGAAGAAAATGAACACGTACAGTCATGGGGAAAAATGTCTGTCCTGCACAAAGAGCGAACGAACCAAGCAGTGGGCAGGGGCCGGGCGCCAGCTCCCGTACAGTCAGCAGATGTGTAGTTAGTTAGTCGGGGATAGTGTGAAGAGGTACAGCTGAGGTCATAATGTTGAGGTTAGGTCTTGTTCTATGGATATAAAGGGAATCTAATGTTGTGAGCTCGATTGGATTAGAGGAGGCAATGATTGAGAAGTCATTTCTGCTTATGGGATGGTCATTTTGCTCAACATGCAGACGGGGAGCTGGATGGGAAGGCTTAGCAAGTGGCAGACAGGTTCGGCTTGATACACCTAAATGTTGGTCAATGCGAGCTTTGAAATGTTGTCCAGTGCTACCAATGTACGAGGCGTTGCATCCTCTGCATTTGAAACGGTAGATAACACATGACTAGGATCGGTGTGGGTGGTTTGTCTTTAAATTTAAAGTATGAGCCTATGGTAAATGTGTTTTTGTTCGAAAATTTTATGTGTGGGTAGGCATCAGAAAGGAATGTTGTCAATGAGTTTGCTGCGCTGACAGAGGCTTTGCTATATTACGGGAGCGAATGAAAGAAGTCTAATTTAGGGACAGAGGGTTTGCTGATGCCGGGATCGAACAGTTTGTTTAGGAACAATTTGCAATGGTGGTCCAATAGATGGTGCGGGTAACCGTTATTTTTGAAGAAAGTGCGAAGAAAGTTAACTTCGTTTGAGAAGGTGAGATAGGAGGAGGACAAATGGTATGCTCGAAATAGTAGGGTTTTTATAGCATTGATCTTAAATTGATCGTAGTAGTGACTGAAAAAGCTTGTCCCGAGGCCCGAGAACGTTGGCTTTCTGTAAGCCCCTGTGACAAGCATTGAGTCGTTGAGTCAATCATTGCCTCCTCTAATCCAATCGAACTCAAAACATTAGAGTCCCTTTATATCCATAGAACAAGACCTAACCTCAACATTATGACCTCAGCTGTACCTCTTCACACTATCCTCGACTAACTAACTACACATCTGCTGACTGTACGGGAGCTGGCGCACGGCCCCTGCTCACAGCTTGGTTCGTCCGCTCTTTGTGCAGGACAGACATTTTTCCCCATGACTGTACATGTTCATTTTCTTCCCGCCCTATATGATGACTACAGCTGTACCACTCGTCACAACCATGGCTGATGCTTTTTCCTCCGACTGCACTCGCCCGTTTTTCCTCCGCTTCCCGTGCCGCTCGACGCTTATATGAGGACCCCATAGCGCACCGTGGTCATTCGCCCTCTAGGTCCCACCCTGCTAACACCGTCACATTTTAGGTCTTCTTAAATAAAAAATTTTTGTTAGGTATCTTTAGAAGATTTTATTTGGTTTTTGAAAATGGCATAAAACTCCCGAAACGTCAAACTTTTATTAGTTCGTGTCGACTTTATTTCAATTACATAAGTATTTATACATTAAACTTGTGAAGGTAGGGTAGGCCGTTTTTCACCACGAGCTTATTTCCACAACTTGTATTTTTTAGTGCGATATATAGTTTACGTGCTTTAGTTACCATTTAAAGTTGTGGCAGAACAGGGAGTTTTTATTTCTATTCCGGCGTATGTTTTCGCTCAGATCTTAGGTTCTCTGATGGAGGTCTGCTCTCCCGCCAATTTATGGGAACTGTTTTCTGATATTTCTTTCATATGATTATTATTCACTGAATATTTTTATTCATTTTTCATTATTTATGTCGTAAAGTGATGATGTTATATACATATTTGTCCTATACTTATATATTTGGATATTATTTATTAATCATTAAATTTTTATCAATTGACCTTCCCCACCATAACCCCATAAATCCAATGACAATCTTCCCTTTACATTGCATATTTAACAACGCCTTTGTGCTAATTATTCTGTAGTCCAAATCTAGGGAAACCTAAAGTTACACGACCACAGTCAATTGGAGAGCTAGTATGACTAGTGCGGTAACGCCTACCGCTATATCTATCGTGTTACTCCTAAAGTCAATTAGCCTACTATTCCCATTTTCGGCTGTCTCTACGCCGCATAGGGCATCTTGCCTTTACTTTGCATTTTAATAACAACTTTTGTATTGACCATTCTGTTATCCTAACCTTGCCAAACCTAAGGTAACATTATCACAGTCAATTACTGGCTGCCTCTACGCCACATCTCCTCTTAATTTCCTGGTCATCGCAGGATACGATGACTCACTTGTGTATGCATGAGGTGCCCTGTCGCCAGCTCCTGCTGATGGACCGCCGCCGCTCCTTATTTTCTTAATCTCTGTGTCTTGCTTTCTCAAGTACAGCGATCGCATTCTTTTTCATAGCTTCTTCTAAATGGAAACACTGTAAGTGCGTTGAACTTTGCTTTTCACTGACTTCGCAAGAGCTGTGGTTCTCGTTTTCTCGGTTTTGTTTAGTAGAAAATTAGAGGCATAAATTCGGTGAACTTTGGCTGTCGAGTACTCTAGAACAGCTATCGCTTTCTTTTTCTCAGCGTTTTTGTGCTAAAAATATTGGAGATTCGGTGGATTTTTGCCTTCACTGACTTCAAAACAGCTATGGCTCTGTTGTTTCTTGGTTTCTGCTGAATAGAAATCTGGGTATTTATTGCCTGCGCCAAAGATTATGTTTTTGTCGTGTTTGTCTGTCTGTTAGTTTCTCTGTCTGTTTGTCTATCACCAAGATGAGTAAAACAGTTATGAGCAGATCTTTGCGAAATTTGCAGGGATTATTAGGCATGTTAACAGTAACAGATGATTAACTTTTGGTGAAGATCCGACAATCCGTTTGTTTGTTTGCCTCATTTTTCTTAATGGCATATCTCAAAAATTTATAGATGAATTGTTATGAAACTTACATGGGTTTTTAGGTATATTACAAAGAGTAAATGGCCAAATTTTTTTGTGATGATCTGTTAGTTCGTTAGTGTGTTTGTTGCTGTGTTTGATTTTATGCTTGTTAGCACAATAACTTTAAGAGTGAAGGATGGATCTTTATGAAATTTACAGGTCATGTTAGTGCTGCTAAAAGACCTAAATGATTGAATTTTGGTGATGATTCGTGAGTCTATTTGTGCGTCTGACTTATGTTTGTCATAATGTCTGCTAGTAGCATAACTCAAAAAGTTATGAGCGGAAGGAAGGTGAATACCAGGAAGGCAGTACGAATCACCATATACTAAAATTGAACGTTTCTGATTACACGCATCATCAGCAAAACGTGAAGATAAAACACAGAAAATTTATTTACTGAGACTTTCATTAATGACTTCCTCGTCTCACATGAATAACACAGAGATTATTGCAACCGCACATTATTGCTTATAAAAGATGAGAGAAACATGTGAAAGTGAAAGTTCGTTTCCAAATTGAAAAATAACTGAACGTTATGGATGGTTTTTTATATCACCACTACTGGTAAATCTGAATAATTATTTCAATCAGGTAATTTATTTTCTTCTCACGCTTATGACTTTCAAACACTAAGAGTGTAAAATAACAAGCATATATAGTTTTGCTTTCAAGTAACGCGCGATACGATAGAATGTTGCTCCTCTAATAATAATAATCCTTCTACTACCACAATGTCATACAACATCCTATTGGGGTAACTGTCGCAAACTTATATCTTGTTCAAACATTTGCGAAACATGTTTCCAATCAGATTAGCTGATAAACAGTTTTACATGAAGAATCTTCGAGACTGTAAATGTTCTGAATGGAGATGGAATATACCGAATAAACACTGAACTCCTGAATAGTCTTGAACCTAATTAAAATAATTTTAATATCAGTTGAAACCAAATAATCGCATTATAAGCCGAGACCTCTAATTGCCTTTTTGTTTGATGCACAATAAAGCACTTAAATATAAGTTACGATTAGATTTATCTATTGTTATGTATCAGAAAATTTTACAATAACTTCAGTTTTGCAACTGAGTAAACGAATGATTTTCATTTAGATAATATGAGTATGAGTGGGTTGACTGATTATCATAAAAATACAATTTTTGTAACGACAGCAGAAAGTAATGGGAAATATGTATGACTATTTGTCAGCAAGCTGCAGTATTTTCGTGGAAACAAAAAAGAACGTTCCATGAGTCCACCCTAACGGATTACCAATGGCTATACGGCACTTGTAATCTGAGAATATAATTAGCAGGAAGAACAAAGCCTGCAATCATTACAATTTAACTCTAGTCAGTTAATAAATAACAGGGCGAGTCCAACAGTTCTGGTACTTTCCAACTTAGCTTGCGTTAACAAGAGTGTGCGTAATGTGTTTCATCATACACAACTAAGGTCAATGCACTTCTGAGGACGGTGATTCTACCTCTCTCAATCTCCAGTGTTGAAGTCTATACTATGATTTGTGCTCTGTCTCGAAACATCGGCTTGTGTCTTGTCAGTGTCTTCAAATTTTGCACCTTTCAAGTCTTTCTAAGGTTTTAGAGTAAAAAAGTGTGACGGGGCAAGATTAGGACTACAGGGAGGGTGATACAAAATTTTTTACGATATCTCGTAGATCCGCTCGAGAATGAGCTGGTGCATTGTCGTAATGAGAAAGAAGTCCCCAGTGCAACCTCCCAGGTCGTGTTTTCCACCATCAACAGCCACAGTTTCCAGGAAACATTTCATAACGCGCTATTTTTATGGTTCTTTGGTTCCCGAGCAAATCTGCCAGGTTTATCGCCTTTGAATTGCAGAAAATGGTGTCTACCACTTTCCAAATTGACCTGCTTGTTTCGAGTGGTAAAAAAAACTGTTGTGCAGCCACTGTTTCCCCATGATCTTGCTCTCGGGATCATACTGTTAAATACAGTTCTCATCTGTGGCTGCAAGTCCTTAAAAAATCTTCATCAATATCTATCCTAGCTAAGAGGCACATTGATATTTCTGCTCGTTGAGTCAGCCAGTCCGCAACACAACATTTAGGGCTCCCGGTGGGTTGAGAGCTCAATAATTGAAATTCAACGGCCTGCTTCCACTATTGTCTGAACCTGGCTACCGGTCCTTCATTTGTACAAGTTGATGGCCTCCTCTTTCTTAGGTCATGTCTGAAATCCACTCTTGCCTTCTTGAACCCCAGTTGCTGTTTTGTGAGGGGGTAGTGTATCTATAAACGTTTTGCAGCTCACTAAAATGTAGCTTCTAATTGAATTTAGTTGAAAATTTATGTTTGCTCTCATTCAACTTTCCGCCAATTTTTTGAAGTTCCTAAAAGTACTCGTTTGGTGGGTAGTTCATAACGAAATAACCGCATCGAACTAGTTTCGAACCTTCAGTGTGCATGAACGAGCTCCGTCTAGAGTTATAGCCTTGTAGCAAAAGTTTTTGAGTCACCCCATAAAAATTTCGAAAGCCTGGATATACATTTTTGCTCTCTTATTCCCGCTTCAATCATTCTTTTCATTATCAAGTACGTTTCCGAAAAGTCGATCTTTTTTTGTTTCTGGGACGAATATCTTGAAATGTATTTTAGCCATTGTTTGCTCTTTTGCCATTAATATTGTAGAATGATCTCGTTTTTGGGAGTTTCGGAAAAATTGTGGGGACGTTTTTTGCGATTTGTAAAACGATATGTTTTGAGATGTTCTTTAGATAAATTGGAGACGTAATTTCCACCAGCTTATTTTTTTTTATAACTCAAGTTGACTCCCAGTAACACACTGACCTTGGTTGAAAGGAGCGGTGCATCGCCTCATTGATGCAAGTGAGCTCTAACTTCATTTGCAAACTTGTTTATCATGATTTCAAGTACTCAGGATAATTCAATGTTATTTTACATGTAGCGTTTTCATCTGCATGGTATTTTTAGTGTATAAATATTGGGGAATAACTGTGAGCTCAGAGTTATTTTCTGAATTTCATAATAGATGCATTAAAGTAATGTTAAACGCTGTGTCCCTGAAAATTTACTGAAAATTCTTTACCAGAGCACGACCTGATATATGTATTGCAGCGGGATATATTTTAGTTGAGAGCAATAAATCGGTCATGCGGTAAAACCATTGCAGTACTCGCGAAGAAAAACTTCGTGAACGCAACTTATTGCCATTCGACAGGAATTTCTTGCACCATGTCTATCTTGGATGAAAATTACGTCCGAAGATGCTCACGGCTGAGATTAAATGTGATGCTTGTTAGAGTATAGTGCAACCAGCACTTTGAACGATTTGGTCATGTCCTTTGAAAATTGTGCAAGCTATTTCTATGCGAACTCCGAAAATCACACGGGTGTTTCTTCTGTCTTCTGCTCCTTTTTTCTGTTTTTTCCTTTTCCCGTCTATTGGCCTTGTATTGCGTGGTTGATCGACTTCGTGTTCGTGCGGCCGTGCCGTGTGAGGTACAGAAACTGTGTACCTTATGTTCCTGTCAGTAGCGGCACCCAGGCCACTTGACGTCGGTAAATGCTCTTGGCCCTCGCATAGAGTTTGAGACGTTCCGGCAGGAAGAAAAAAGATAATAATAATAGTAATAAATAGTAACTGAAAACTGCGGTCCCAAAAGGAGCAGAATATCTCCGAGCAGGTAGCCAACCCAACCTTTTATCTACTTTATTAAGGCCTGTTCGATTGCGAAGCGAAATTAATGAAGTCATTGACGCTTCACTTATCCAAATCTTCAGACAGGGGCTCTCGTTTCGACTTGTTGACGAAAGGTTTAGTCGTTCGTGGGTGATAATCTAACTCGTAAAATAGAGATTTCAGTCGCCTCAACATAACCGGGCCGCTTAATTCCAGCACCGACAGCACTACTCAAAGTGGCGAAGCCAAAGCTCCTTCCTGTCAGCATTTCCAGACAAGTCCAGTCAAGTCACATGGGCTTAGCTTGGATCGAAATTGAGGACCCAATCGAACGTGCTCCTACTCTCGCTAGATTATGGGTTATGTTTCATGGAGCCACCATCTGCAACTCAGTTCGTAAGCGGAACTTTCAGCATCTTTTTATACAGATTTGATTTTATGAAATAATCTGTTATATTATTAAGCAATGAATATAGATTGCCTTGTTATTAAATAAGCTGTAATATTATAAAGTAAAGAACGTAGATGTTCTTTTTATGAAATAAACTGTTATTAATCCAAAGTCACCTACCGTCCGGGGCGAAATATACGATATCTGTCTAGACTAGAGCTTACATAACGAGATTTTGCTAGCCGGAAAGGTTAAGTTTTTTCTGCGAACTTTTCCCTGAGCTGATGTATCTTGTGGCCACGAAAAACTGGTCTTTTTTTTATCAAGTTAACAATTTTTTACTTGATTGCTTCCTGCAGAAAACGATTTTAGTTTTTCTTTCAAATAAACGACATTTTTATATCTGCAGGACAGCACAAATTCACGTTTGACTTCCTAGTGCATATTTTTCCGTGTAAAAATCGAGCATAAAAATATGTATCTTTTGTAACAGTAGCTTCTTCCTGCCCTGCAGCTTCCACTTTTTATTTTCGTTTCTTATCGCCACATTGAGCTTCCAGCTGAAAATGTTTTTATTTTCCCATCTGAAAAAATTTTTTCCCTCCAAGAAAGCCATTTTTTTCAGCAGGATTTCTCCGTCTAATGCAGCAGTAATGGCGAACACACCAAACGGCTGCTGACTCAGCTGCTTGGTTCGTTTAATAGCATGAGGGCCAATATTTTCCGTCCCTTTTTTGTGTCCGATGATTTAATGGCCTTTACTTTTCTAATGCAAGCCGACTGAAGGTTGAAGCTTTTAGGCCTTACATCAGATTTGACCTTGTCAGGGAAATCTTACCGAAGTGTTTCCCTTGCATCTTCTGTATCCAATGTAACTGACGAGGCCTAAAAAGATACTTATAACAAGGATAGACGTGCAAAAAATATATAGTACATGCCGTAAGTCACAAACCTGTTCCCGAATGGCTTCCCTTAAGTGTACTCACTGCTTGTCCTCTTTATGAGTTCACGTCTATGTTCTTTTCTATGTCTTGGGATATTTTATATCTAATGTGCCTAACTTATATCGTGTCTACTACTTTAGCTATTGTATCTCCAACTCTTGTTGCTTTACTCTGTACATACTGCATTGGCTATCTCTAACACCTGACTTCCTATTATCTTTTTCACATTTACTAGCTTTCATATTTCAATTGCTACCTGTAGCATTGCCTCTCTAATCTTTCTATTGTTAATATACTACCTTTAGTGGTTCTTTACAAGTAAATGTGGCCCTATTATATGCTACTTTATTGTCTATATTTCCTTGCGTAAAGCAGCATCTTCTGTCTTAAATATTTCTTAGCTACTTTAAAATATACTTCCTATGAATCTCACCCACTCATACTTTATAAGCTTCCTATAGTACTTTTCACCCCACACAGTTTACATTGATCTGCCTTATCTATCACGTCTTATACTTGAGTTACCCATTTCTACTTCATTTTCCATCTCCAACACACCTCGTTTATACTTTATCTGTTATCTCAAACATTACATTACCAAACCCCCTTTTTTACTGCAGTTCGTATGTCCAGCCGCGCACTTCATTCACTTAACTGTGTCATTGACAGTTGCTATCGCGGACATTTTTCTTCTTTAGAGCGCGAGTGGTGGGACATTTAATATTGCTGAGTTCTGAAGCAGTTCACAGGGTCAGGACGGCACGGGTCTCTTTCATTAGAGGCAGTTTGCATTCAGTCGCAGCACCGGACCAGAGGGGCTTCCACTCTGCACCCTCACTGCACACTGAGCAATTTCGCGTTCTATCGCACATGCTCTCTAAATACAAATAAACGTTAGCTCTTCCAATTTCCTAAAATCTCTGAGGAGTCTCACCGGCTACAAAAAAGGTTACTGCTTTAAATCAGGTACTGTGATGAAAAACATCATTACATGTATGTGAATTATCATGAACACTATCGATTTTTAAAGATTTAAAAAAAAATTCATGCGCATTCCTACAACATAAATGTTCTATCATGTGATTCTGTGATAAATAAAAGTAAAGAAACCGATTTACGTTTTTTAACACAAATAATTTCTTCTATATATATAAGGATTGCTACCGTTGGAAATAGGCTAATGGTAAATGAAGAATTTGGTGCTCCTGTGGTAAAAAGGATAAAAAGTCATGCAAGTAACTTTCGGCGAGCGCACGTTTGAGATTATAAATTACGTAACTTTAGAAATTCTTCGTGTAATATAACAAATTGGCAACAAATTTTCGAAGCAGGACCTATATTTCACATCGAAAAAAATTCTGAGCCTTTTCAATGATGAAATACATGCCGGTTCCTTAAGTAAAAGAACAGTCCCAGTATTTCAAGAATTTCTCAAAAATTTCTTAAATTCATGACAGGAAAAATGTTAGTTTGTGAAATCAATGACTCTTGCCACACATAAAGTCAGTTACTATTAGTAAAACACACGAACGTTAGCACAGAACAGAAAAATGTACTGCTTAAAATCAGGTGCTGTTCGAACGAATATCATAATTAGGGTAAATAATTACTTTATAAAATAGTGTTAAGACCTAGCGGGTTACGAGGCATCCATATAGTAAATATTGCTGAAAATTCCTATTGTTCAGTTAACGACTTCTTTGGTGTCAGAATATACGATCCTGCGATTAATCACCTGCTGTACTAATCAAGGTTTATTTCATGAAATTTTTCATGAATTTTAACTAGGGAGTTTTCAAGTCGCTTTTCTGTTCCTTTAAAACTATGTTTAAAACAGCCAGGGAAAGAATATTCATCCAGTACTATTATTAGCTTAAAATAGTGTACAAAACTCAACGTACAATTCTGCACACACATGTGCACATGTTCACTTATATATTAGGCTGCAGGATTTAATGAGTTATTGACTGGGACAGTTCCATGGAGATTAGCTAATCTCATTAGATGCGATTAGCCCAGGACTTTAGTCACTACCGTTGATGGCAATACTTTAGATTAAGGAGTTCAAGGCGTAATGTTGAGCCGATTACGGTACCAAGCAGTTTTCTTTGGTCTCAGTCCTGTTCCTTAAAGCACAGGTAATATGATGTTGTATTAACGCCTTGAACTCAATCCATGTATGCAAAAATAACGCTCGGGGCTGAAATTTCATACAATTAATCAATAGTATTGAGATTAACTTATCTTGACGAAATTTTCCCGCTCAATAGCTCACCTGGTGTCCTATGCACTGAACCTTCTAGAAACTACGGGTGTTGCACCAAGGACTGTTTCCCTTTTTGCAATGACGCTTATATAATGAGTACTCTAGCCCATGTGATGCTATAAAAGCTAAAGGATGCATAGCCAAGGGCTCACATTAGTCGATACGAGGGCTAACTTTAGTGATTTTTCACTGGAAGTTAGCATTTCTGCCTCTAACGTTTGTACAGTAAACGACATGAGATATGACTGAAAATACGAGGGATTAATAAATTGCTTCTTCGTTATGTCTACTTTTCCTTCTGTTCACTCAGTTAAATTGACAAAACGAAAAGTAAAAAAGTTCCTAGACTTAGAAGAAACCTTCATTTGCGTTTTAAGGTCGTTGGGGATGATGCCGGTGTGTTGCCCTACCCGATTTTTTTTTATAAAATTCTCCCCCACTAATCCTACCAACTTTGGCCTAAGCCAGAATTACTGAATCTGGTAAAATAGTAACGCAAATTTTTGAGTGTAGCGCAAAGCGTTAGGCACAAAATCACTGGAAGACCGTAATTTTCTAACTCTCCGTTAGTTCACTTGTTAGTGTGGTGATGGTTATTGTGGTGCGCTCGCATGAGGTGAAAAAGAACTCTAGATTTTTGTTCACATTTGAATGAAATAGCGATGATTCGTTGTAAAATGATATCATCCAAAAAAACAGAGGTCACTACCTTATTCTTGTAATCATTTAATTTGACCCGAAAGATGCCATGCTATGCGGCTATAGGCTGACTTTCATATTAACCCTATCTGCTCCCGGGCGAGACAAAATTGTACCGCCCCACCTTTTTTCGTTCACTGCTCTACTCTAAGTGAATCTCAGTGCCCATAGTTCAGTGCCTTTTTCTAATTTTTCATGAATAGCAGTAAATTCTAAATGTGCCCGCTGATTTTAGCCAAAAATTCTGATAAATATAAATATTTTAGAAAATAAGGTCATTAAATTTCCGTGAATGGTTGAATGGTGGCATGCGTAGATATTTTTACTAAAAAGAAATTTTGAAATAATTACTAAAAGTAAAAGATCATGATCTAACTTTACTACATGCAGTTAGTGGTAGGAACAGAAGCATTGACAGCAGCACTGTCGCCGCCATAGAAGTAATTTGCCGCCATAGATGAAGCATAACTGAAGTCCTAGTTTAGTGCATAATTGGTTAGCTTAAATGTATTAGGAAACAGATTAGTCTTGAATGCAGTCTGACCAATTCCAACGGTTCTCTGCTGCAACTATAGATGCAGTGCCACTGTGCAGTTATCTGCAGCTTCTTCAGTTACCGTGAAAGTATGACAACTGCTGCAGATGTGCTGCCGGAGCATTCGCCTAGTACTGTTCCATGAAATCTTACATTTAAAATTAATTGAAGTTAAAACTACTTTTGAGCATTATTTTTAAAGTAAATATGTAGGAGAACTATTGAATAAATGACTTTGAGATTCAGAAGAAGAAAAACTTACGTATTGATGAAGTTATAAGCTTTTTCAGTGCGCGGTAGAACTTTTTCTCGCTTTGGCGCTCAAGCGGCTGAAAAATTTGGTAATGATGGGGTTAAGTGGTTTTAGTACTATTGGTTCAGCACTCTCGCTCTGCGCCATATTTATGTGGGAAGATTTTACTATCCCTCGTATTTAGATGCAAGTCTAAACGAAGATGTTCTTCTTGTATTCACTGTATATAAAAAAGGCTCATAGCTGTAATGATTTAAGGTGGTGTGTGAGTTCTTCAGGAGTTCCTCCAAATATTCAGTAGTGATCTTTAACTTTGATACAGAACAATAAGTTGGTTCGGCTATAGCACAGAGTAGTAAAAGAACGATGTTAAGTTCCTCTCATTTATTTACATCCTATATACATCATTATAAGAGTAGGTTAGAAGTAGTAAGCAGCTAAGGCATAGCTACTAGCAATGGAGGCTAAGGGACCATTAAGTGTAATGCTTCTATGTGCCAACAATAAACGTAAGACGTCTCCACCGTTAATGCTGCTGGTCTTTGTAAGCACGCGCTTCTATAAACACGTCACTTCTGCCCACACATTTACGACTTGAAAATCGGCATATATTCTAGCTTCCGCTGACCTTTAAAGTGTCAGATGTTTCATAAAATTATCAGAAAAAGTGTTTGTATTTTTACGAGACCGGCAAGTATATAGCATCAACAGACACTTAGATGTCCCACAACAACTGCTTCCTCTGGTCATTGACTGCTGATATTATTTGCATTTACTTCTCTTTTTGCTTTAGAGTTTTCTTCCGTAGCATGGATACGTGTTTTTGTATATAGCTCCAGGACATATATGCATCTTTCCCTTGACGACGGCTGAAGCAAATTCATCCCGAAAACTTGGGCTAGTAAAACTCTTGTCTTGATGAAGTCCTTATTATCAAAATGGAGACGTTATTGAGTTCGTTTTGGTCAAGTGACGGGCGTTTACTTAGACGGTGTGTGTTACGTTAGAAGAGCTGCTTTAGGTTAAACTCAGGTGAATTACAACAGCGTCACGTGGTCTCGTTTATTTGGAAGGTATAGACTTTACTCAACCGTGGAATTTCCACAGGTCCCGCTAGTTGCACTATTGTAGTGTGAGGCGTCTCTTAAATCAACTTGAAACTACACTTGAGAAAAATGTGTTGTATCTACACGCTGATCATCTAAATAATTTTAATAGTACACTTGGCATTCGAAGCACCTCTTTATAAATAGTGTCACTCTTGTCAGTTTAAAAATTTGCTCTGTCAACAAACCAATTCTTTTCATCAAAATTTCCATACTTTTAGCAGTAACTCTTTTGACGTTATAGTCTTTTGAAGGCATTCTTTCAGTTCAACGTCCGAATGCGCTGCTTCGTCGCTTTCATAGCAGAAAAATGCACAAGTTTTTGTGTTCTGATCTAGTGTAAATTTGAAGAGACATTGCACACGTCACCAGTGGCTTGCATAAGCCAATGACTTGACGGTTAATATTTTAACCATTCAATTGGCAGGCTGTCAGTGGTCTATATAGAGACGTAACTAAACAATGGGACGATTTAGTGAGAGAACACGTGGAAAAGACTGGCACCCAAACTTGGCTTAGAAATCTGTTTTGCGTCTTTCTTGTTCTCAATGCTCGAAACACCTCCTAAGGCTAGCGCTATAAGGACTAAATGAGTATACGATTTCTTTTGCAAATACCATCAAATCTCACGAACGGCTTTAGCTTCTGGTTAGGTCTTGTAAATACTGGATACTCAGCCTCCATCAAAGTGATTTATTTTAATGTTCGATTGGGCTTTACTTACATCAATTTCTGAGGTTATTACTTCAAATCCGTCATTGGAAAAACTCAGTTGAATGTGATATTAACGTACATTGCGTGTAGTATCTATGAGGCCATTTTTCTATAAAATTGAAATAGTCGTAGAAATTATGACAAATTTTCAACTTTTCTTGGTGTCTGAAGGAACGATGTATATCGCCTACTGAAGACACGTGATTGTGCATTTATATGCCCTGCTCTGTAACGCATTCCTTTTGGTACGACGAAGAAATTTATCTTTGTTTCAGGCCTCTGTGATTATAACACTCATTTTATTAACACTTACGTAAATTGGCCTTCAGGTACAATAGCGAGAGGCCCGATTTCAGTGTCCAGTCAATGTACGGTATATATATATATATATATATTACAGGATACTTCCAGCGCTGTCAGAATGACAGCGAGGAATTTGGCTCTGCTGCTCTCTGTTTCCATTTGTTTTGGCGGCGGTCGTCGCAATTGTTTACAGAACTTATTCAGCGCTATCCTAACCTGCCATACTGCTTGAACGTACCTCTTCTACAACTATTCCGACCTAACTTACCTGACCTAACCCTAATATACCTGACCTTACGTACCTAACCTAACCCACCCTGCCACCCAACAGTCATAAGCGGAATAGCAGCCGAAAGTGGAGTTCCAAGTTGCTGCCGTAAGCTAGGATATTTCCTATATCACCCTGGCATGTAAGAACACGTTGATGCAGCCAAACATAGGTTCACATATACAAGGGTCGTTCCAAAAGTAGTACTTCCAATTTTTCACCCGAAAAGTTGAAAAGCTACGAAGACGGAAGTGACACCGTTAAAACCAGTGACCTTTGTGCTGCATTTACTATCTAGTCACCACTATTCTAAAAGCCCATTTGCCAGAGATGAATGAGAGCCTTAATGCTTCAGTCGGAAAAATCAGTGCCTGTCGAGGAGGTCCATTTTTTTACGGCTGTGATTAGGGCGTTATTGTCATGAAAATGCTGCTCACGAAGTGCGTCTTTCAGAGGTCCGATCAAGTGTAGATCTGAGGGTGTCAGACTGAGAGTGTACGGTGGATGAGACAGCACCGTCCAGCCTAACTTTGTCACACTTGGTCTTCAAACCTGTGTGTGGGCTAGCGGTGTCGTGCTGTGTCCTGGGGACGATAATATCTTTTAGAGTGCTGATACTCACATCCAACATTACACGCATTTCATTCACCGGTATTCGTCGATCAGTGAGGTTGAGTTGACCGAGCGCACTTTGTTTCCCGGGGTGGTGGCAGTGCATGAGCGTCCGGAGTGCTTTTTATCACTCATATCTCTGTCGCCACTCTCAAATCGACAAACTCGTCTCCTAACTGTGCTGACATCTATCAACTGAATCGGTTTCGTAAATGATCCTCCAGGCGTTGGTTGGTTGAATTTTTTTCTGCAGGCTTGGAGCAATTCAATGACGAATCTCTGCTCCTGACGTAGGTCCATGACAAGCATTGCTTTTTAGAGTGTCACACTGCTCATATTTGCAACATAGGGATCAGATTTCCAGATCATGAGTGCATAAGTTCAGTCATCATAATAATGTAATTTACAATTCCATGGAATCCTTTTTGGAAAGAATAAAAGAATAGAAGGTATTACTTTAGGAACGACCTTCGAATATCCCCAAGTCTTCCGACTGTGACCCCCGTATCGTGGATCCGGGAGCATTAAATCTTGAGCGGTAACACATATAACTATGTATATTTATTTAATGTGCTCTTTCCTATAATAGATTCTTTCCGTCCGCAAACAACAGGACTCCAACTAAAGCGATTGCAAGTCAAGCATACAGAATATTATGAATTATATTATGAGCTGAAAGTCCCAGCTGGAAATAAATTTATTATGCAGTCTGTGAATTCCATGATACGACAGAACCCTACCCACGGAGCAGCACTTTTTAGGAGGAGGGGGATGGTGGGGGTGGGGTAAGGGTTTTAGTGCTCAAGTTTATTTTAACACGGATCAACGGCACTGGGCTTTTTATGCTGAAACTCTTCCTCCGTTTTCGTAGTGGGCATGTAGGAGCTAGCTACTGCATACATTTTCAGTTTTAAAGCTTTGCAATGCTCATCAGTGCACATCCAAGTTAGGGGTATGTCTGTGGTGGACTATCCGGAGCTTTAAACACCAACACGCGCGTAATTGCAAAAGAAAAGAAACACTCTGCTCACTTTCCGACCTGCTGCACCGTGCGATTAGGAAGGCACTGCGCAATAGAGTTATATCCCGTGAAGCAGGAAAATGACATTGTAATGTTGCGTATCAGTAACCGGAATTTTCAAATCAGCTGAGGAATATTGGAATGCCTCTCGCCTTCTGCGAGTATCAAGCATAAAAAAAAAAACAAAAAACAAAAAAAAAAAAAAACGACGACATGGCGAGGCCCACCAGCTGTGAGCTTTTTCCCGAATCTCGAATATTTTTCTACAAGCTCGGAGGTACGGAGCTTCTAAATTAAATCATGTTCCCCGTGACTGTTGACAAGACTTGTGCAAACCTTTTTAAAAAAGTTTTGTTGCGGGGCTTCTTTGAAAGGCTTCACGCTTTTTTCCAAGCTTCATAACTTAGACCTTCGCCGGCCTGTATGATATTCTTTATTTTGGATGGTCTGTGCTTGGGTACACGTGAATACGTGTCAGAAGTTGTTGCTAAAGTGAGAACATTTCTTAGTTCCGTGCCATTTTTATATACGGGTGTATTAAACGAATGGCATCGTATTCAGTAGATTTGTGCTGTGAATGTATATCGGTATTGCTATTAATGTCTATATAGTAAGTTTAATTATTATCATTTCGTAAGGAGCAAAAATCTACAAAGCAGCGACACCTTGCACATATATTTTCCGTGTGCTTTTAGTGATTTGCAGTGCGTACGGAACATTGATAAAAAGAATCACAAATCTTTAAATAGGAACAATTAACAATTTTGTATTAATACTTAGAATGTTTTTTTACTAATATGGAAAGGGTAATTAATTTCTCAGCTTACAACACCGAGATACTTCATAATTATTGAAACTCTCTGGTTCAATAGAGCGTTCTGTGAGCACAACGCTGCTCAACTATCTTGCCTTGATTATAGTGCATGAGACTAGGCGATTCTTCAACTTTTTTCCCTCGATTGTAGGGCAAGAGACTAGGCGATTCTTCAACTTTTTTCTCTCGATTATAGGCAAGGACTAGGCGATTCCTGAACTTTCTTGCCTTGAATATAGGGATAGAGACTAGGCGAATCTTCACTTTTCGTGCCTTGAATATAGGGAAAGAGAATAGGCGATTCTTGACCTTTCTTACCTCGATTATAGGGCAAGAGACTAGGCGATTCTTAAACTTTCTTGCCTCGATTATAGGGCAAGAGACTAGGCGATTCTTGCACTTTCTTACCTTGAATATAGGGCAAGATATTAGGCGATTCTTGAACCTTCTTGACTTTGAATATAGAGCATGAGACTAGGCGATGATAGAACTTTTTCCCCTTCGGATATAGGGCATGAGACTATACGATGATTGAATTTTTTTGACTCTGAATATAGGGCTTGAGACTAGGCGTTGATTCAACTTTCTTGCCTTTGAATGTAGTTCACGAGACAAGACGATGATTGAATTTCTTGACTCTGAATATAGGGCATCAAACAAGATGATGGTAGAATTTTTTAACTCTGAACACAAGGTATGAGACTAGCCGACGATTGAACTGTCTTGACTCTGCATGCAGGGCACGGGACTAGGCGGTGAGGACTGAATTTTCTTTGCCTCTGAACATAAGGCATGAGACCGGACGATGGTTGAATTTTCTTGGCTTTGAAAATAAAAGACACTGAGCCAGACTTTGGCTGAGGACGTTGTCGTCTTAACGTCTTGTGGTGAGAGTAAGTCCAAGGTCATATGACAGGAGACAGGCCCGTTACATGTATGGTGTGGCATCAATACTACCTACCACAGTGCAGTTATACCACAGGGGAGGGCTGCATGATATGCTTTGAAACCTGACGACTGAAGAATTTTTTCTTCTTGTCCTTGGGCTTCCTAGGGGTGGATATACTTCTGTAACTGCTATGTTGGACCCGATGCACTTAGTAAAACAACTTTGGATTGAAGTCGGCACAACATTGGAAGGTTGGGTGAATGTTGGAGCATTGTCAACCGATACTGGACCAATGTTTTACCAATATGTATCAAGAAATGGCTACAATTTTGGGTTGAAATTCAGTCGCTCTTGGGGAAAGTTTTGTGGAAAAGAGCAAGAAATCATACTGGTAGTTTAATTTATTTATTATTTTACTACAAATCTCAGGAAATTTATTAAATTTCCATTGAAAGGAAAAATTTACCAAAGTTGAATAATAGCTCTATTGGGTAAATAGTAATTTCTAGTATGGATCCCACACTTAACAGTTTCCTGTGTAGAAACTACGACGCGTTCATTAATATTGAATAAACACTCGTATATCAAAGGAGAATTCATGTCATATGATAAAAGAATATTTCATTCATTTATTTGTCACCTTGAATGAAACCGAGAAAATTTTACAACGTTGCCAATTCACTATCGTTAGCTTCGTATATTTATTTTATGTCAAAGTTGGTTGTCTCATTGACGCTAAGAATAATGCACGGTGCCGAATCAGTATTAATATCAGTGTACGAAAGTGCTGTTGACATGTAGGTAGGATAATGGCTGATCTACGTAACGTTACGTAGTTCAGCCGTAGGTAGGATACTCTACTGCGTCTTTGGTTGAATATTCATCGCCAATGTTGGTCCTAAATTGGGATGCAATATCGGATCGACTTTCCAAATACAAAGAGAAGACTAACGTTGAGGAACAACGTTGGTCCGACCTGGAGCTAAGGTTCATTTTTAAGTTAGTGGTTCATTACTGTGTAAATCTCTCTGCTGTAGTAGGTTAACCACGAGCCCAAAACAACTCATTAGCAGGTTGCAGGTTAAACATGAACGACAAAATGGTTCATTATCAGTTCACTGAGTCACCGGAAGTTTAACTATGAACAACAGAACAGCTCATCAGCAGCTCTAGAGTATTCGAAAAGTTAAAAGTGTATACACAACAATTCTCCACAACAACAACTCTCTTCTCTACCAGTCAGTAAGCTGTCAGCAGCTCAACATCAAGTAATCGGTCTGTAAAGTTCAACTTCGAAACCAAAAGTAGCTAAGTAACAATTCCACCTCCCAGAATGGGCCTGTAAAAGGTTCACCGCAATATACAAAATAGCTCATGAGGAGCTCGCAATAAGTCAGTCAAAGCTCAAACGCGAAACACCAATTACGGCCCTAAAGGCTTAAGAGCGCGTCCATTTTTGCCCCGCAGCCGGCGGCCGCACTGCCCCCGCTGCAATTCCTTTTAATTCGACTAACGTAGCGGAGCTTCCAGCAGAGAGCCTCGTAACAGCTTTAATGATCAATTAGCTGCCTTCGATAGGAAGAAATCGGAACTGCTCTGACCATCGCCGCTGCCGTGAGGTAATAATGGCAGATTTGGGGTACAGCTTTGGTGCCGGTAACAGTAAAACTGCAGTGTAGAGCTTTTATGGGCCGGAGTATAGGGCATATGAAATACTTGAGGTGGAGCTCTGGTGCCGGTAAAGCTGCTGTGCATATGTTTTACAGGGAGAGCAGGGAGGACTGTCAAATAGTGAAACGGGTACTATCATGGGTTTGGAAAAATTCATTGTACTAGGGAACTGTACAAAACCGATTAATTTGGTCATTAATACTGTAATAAATTAAACAACGAGGTTCGAACTCTAGATAGACACTAAAAATCAAATCGACACCCCGGATGCACTGCCCGCCTTCGGACATCTTCGAGAATTAGCGACAGTAAATTAACGATAAATAGGACATGTTCGATTGCGTCGTCAAAGTCAATCTAAGCCAAGCACACTTGACTTAACTTGTCTGAAACTTCAAACAAGTTCCCTGGCTTTGATCTGCTTATTGAGTTTCAGGCGCTTACTCAAAATTGGTCATCTGTGAAACTTCAAACAACTTAATCTTATTTCGCAAAATTAAGATTTCAGATCGGTTCCACATAATCGGGCTGCTGCTACCACCTGCAACACGATTCAAAGTGACAAAGCCAAAGTTACTGTCTGCAGTTCCGAACAAGTTAAGCCAAGTGGACTTGGCTTAGATCGACTTTGACGATCCACTCAAATACGTCTTAAACGTTGCTAGTTTGGTGAGAGGCCCCTAGTTGCTCAAGGCCAAGGGGTTGTTTACCTCTCATTAAAAAAAAGTCAGTACTTACGTATACTTTGGCTGAAAAATGCTCGATATACAGGTTTCAAATGCAGTACATTTGTGCATGCAAAAGCTAATAGTAATAGAAAGAAATTATCGTGAATTATATTCTCGCCCACAGCTTTTATTCATGTTATATTTTTAAAAAACAGTGCTTATATTCACATAGAGTTATAGAGATTTTAGGACTAATGTTTCTTCTTCTTATCACGGGGAATAAGGAAAACTGCCGGTAGAATCTGTCTCGCATGCAATATATTCAGTTTATTTTGTGATAAGCACCGGTTCTGCTCCAATCACAACTATATTCTTCTTTCTTTTCGAAATGAGCGGGAAAAAACATTACCTACCTATTTTAACTTAATCTAATCTAGCCTTATCTAAGCTAATCTTCAACCTAATGTAACGTAAGTGATATCCATTGCAGTTTTAGATAGGGCAGGTAAAAAATAGATATTCTTGACCATTGTAGCGTAGATTCATTCGTAGTACCGAGCTGCTTCAAACTCGTAGCAGAGCAGCTTTGCAAAAAAAAAAAAAAAAAAAAAATTCCTACTAGAAACGCTATTTTCTTTGGTATATTAATTGAATCAATGCATGGTATGTGAAATCAAAAAAATAGTGTGTTTGTGAGTACAGTTTTTTTTGTTAAAGTTTCAGTACGCTATTCATATGTTCAAAATTATATCAGACAGGAAAGTAATAAAATCTGTAATATAAGTCTAGTTTACAAAATTTGCGATTACCTAAGCTGCGATAGATTTGCAGTGAAAACATGTTGACACTCACCGGCAAATATTGCGGCCTTTAAGCAAAGTGTTTGTGAAGTTGAATGGAAGGAAAATATGAAAAAAATTTTCTTTGCAACTGTATGCTCTCTAACGATGACACAAAGATTAGGTGCGTCACATACAAAATTTGCCTAAAGACAATTTCCGCTCGGGTCATCACTAAAGTGAATTTATATTACTGGAATATGTAGTATTTATTCCAAATTCTTTGATGTTTCAGTTCTTAAGATTATTTTCATGAATCGATTTTTTCATTTGATTCTATATTTTTAAGGAGGAATCACACGAGATTCACATGAAAGTGTTCTCTCAATTCAGGGTCCCATTGTTTTGCTCTGTCAGTGTAAACACGACGCAGTATCAGCTTGAAATTCAGTACAACATTAGCGGCCTCCGTCACCTGGCTTAGTCATTGTCACGAGTAAAGCTTCATTGTCGAATCTGTGCAGTAACGGCATTGCAAAGTTAACTCTCCAAACATTCATCTTAAATGATGCAGAGCAGAGACATCGGCATCAATAATTTCAACTGCCAGACCGACGCGTCGCTACTAAGATAACGGTTGACATTTTCAGAAATTCTCCATCACGCAGTAAGCCAGTCTCATTACTTATATAAAGTTACGTTGCCAAAATAGGGAGGAGCGCACCCTCTCTATTTACCCTACGGGTGAGCGGCATTGCCTTACGCAGCCTGTATAGGAAGGAGTCTTGAGCTCAAATTATCATAGCCATTAACCATCGACGAAATTCCGAGCGGATGGGAGTATGTAAAGGAAATTTGTATCGTGTATACCTTCTGATGATGAAAGTAACAGGGTGAGCACTGGGATATAGACCTTCAGACACGATTGTCTTGCAAAAATATTGAAGAACTGCCTGTCTGTATCTTCGTTACTTATATGTGCTGACCACAGCCACTTCAAGGACTCCAAACGCCAGCCTCCATCACATGCTTACTCCCCCAGAGAGTGGATGGGCTTGCTCCTCCCATTAGAAGCTCCTTGGTAGAAGTTACTAAAAAATCATGGTGAATTGGTGTCTGGGCTGCTATTCTTGTGTCCTCGATACGCCGACTACGATACAACTTGAATGCCAATGCTTGTTTTTCTCAATACTCACGTAGTTATTTTCAGTTGGTATTACCCAGGAAGCAAATAGCGTAACGGGAGGACTCACGAAAAAATAGCACCAAAAAGTGACGTCATCATCGATGAATCTATGGCTGAGCAGCCTAGGAGTATTTTAACTAATTTAACCAGAAAAATCATCTTAAATTGCAAAATTTATCTCTAGCGTATAAATATATGAAGATAATATATACTAATTTAGCAAATAACTATAGAAAATTGCAGTGCATGTTGGTGGAAACTTTCATTACACTAGCGCGGGCGCGGAATTTGTTCCCTTTCGGCGACTCAATTTAACTTATTTTTCTTGATTGAAGCCTTATTTACACTTCATCATCACTTCACAGTACTCTTCACAGAATACAATATTATCTCTTCCTTACCAACATATATTGGCACCACTATAGCCAATTCTGTACGCGAGAAAAACTTCAGTAACAGTTAGCCATTGCCCGAACTTTCTGTACTTGGCGACAACATTTTTCGATACTTTGCAGCTCAAGTAGCTGGGCCACTCATAAGCGGGAGACTGAGTGAAATAAATTGAAAAAATACGATGATATGTTCAAGAAAACCATATACGAAGGTCTGAGGCCCCACACCTAAAACATTTCGACTCGTCGATGTGATGTAAATTTGCTATGTGCGGTCACAGCTATGTTTTATTTCAGTTCTATTGAGTCCTCCCGTTGCATTCTTTGCTTCCTGGTCTTACCTGTTAATGCTCCTGCTCCCTGGATGCGGCATTTTTACGTCCGCATAAGAAGTGAATGTTTTTGTCGCCGTTCATCACTTGGTTCATTAGTCTGTTAGCAACATGATTCAAACAGTTATGGACGGATCTTTTCGAAAGTGACAGGAACTGTTAGGGCCGTCAAGAGGAACAGATGATTAGATTCTAGGTTCTAATCCCGCATTCCGCTTCTTTCTCTGTCTAATATTCTATAATTAAGCACTGCGTTTCTTGGCGCGGGTGTATGTTCTCAGAATGCAGCTCTAATTTCAATTCATATTGGCAAACATCGCCGACAGTTTCAGAGTCAGATAATTTTCCATACTCATTTTCGTGCGGTCTAATCAGTTGTGTAAGTACCAGTGATCGCTATTTTATGAGAAATTATTTTGAGGAAGTATTTCATGCAAAAATTCGCGACACATTGTGGCCTGGGACAACACCCTAGTACTGTCACACTGTACCAACTAGAAAGATAGAAAATTTATTGAGGCATGCCACTCTATCGCCAACGATAATATTTTCAACCGGCATTTAGATATTAACACCATCTATCACAGCTTCACTAAAACTACTCTCAACTCAAAACCGAGACATAGAAGTTCATGAACATCTCCAATATTTTAGCTTTATTATAAACGTACTGTATGTTGTATAATATCCAGAGGAAGGCATTGAGGAAACAAAATTATTAATTTTTTTACGTATGACTGAAACGGAACATTGATCATGATTTGTAAAACTGCTACATTCTCTTACGCAACTTACTGCGGGAGATGCACTTATCTTAATATTTAACTTAACACAATTTCGGATTAAAACATAAAATGAATTCCATTGAATAAGTAACTTTTTACAAAGTTAAATAGTCGCTTCAATATTTTGCGTATAACTTCTGTTCAAAGAAAATAGTTTCTATGTGTCTACCTTAATGTATAGATAAAATTTCAGTCGGGTATATTAGATATCGGTCTCGTAGTAATAGCTCCGTAGCACTTGTAGGTTTTCGCCTTGAAGAAGGCACAAAATCGACCTGTGCCGAAAACTTGACCAAGTAAAATCTGATGTCTGTGCTGCAGTCATTAATAACCTGATATGATAAATTTCCTATATTAATTATCCTAAAGCAGTTCCTAAATTTTTTAAAATACATAAAAAATGGAGTTGTGTAAATACTTATGTCTAGGCACTGTATCTGCATTGAGTGGACTTCAACGTTAGAAAAGAAAGAACTGCATTCAGATCTACGTTTACCATTATATGGGACGAACGTATGTTTCGAAGAATGGAAAAGTAATAAAAATCAAATTCCACACCCGAGCTAACAGATACTTAAAATCGCTTCATTATTTCGATATAAGGAACTATTTCAGGAAAGAAATGCATTCAGATAAATGGATAAGGATTTCACTTTGCTACCTTCTGCAACCTGGTAATCGATCCCCAAGAAAACGAAGCATAGTTATAAAATTTGAAACCCGGCCTATTTTTCGCCTATGTATTTCGTTAAGAGCGATACACAAAACATACAAATATATAAAAGTATAAATATACGAATACCTCTAAAAACAAATAAACACAGGACGGTATTTATAATATTGTGTTTGCTTTTTCACCGTTATCATTAACAGCCTGGTACACTAGAAAAAAAAACTGCACTGAGATCTCCACAACATCAGCTTTGCCACAGCATATCAGTTTAATTTTAAACAAGTACCGTGTCCTCACAATATCGTGCATCAAAACAAAAGATTACTGCTTCTTTTAAAAATTTTATGATCAACAAAGAGCTCAATAGCCAATCAGTGTTTTTCTGAATTGTTGACGTATCCGTATTGTCTAAATAACAGACAGCTGACTTTTGTTTACAAGACCTATTGCAGTAGATTCCATTTAAAAAATACAAGAACAAGTTATGCTCAACGTTTTTCTGAATTCTGTTAATTGGTTATCGGATTAAAGTGAAAAGTTGTGCAATGCTGTTGAATGTTCTACTGCGTCTATCGTTAATGTACACCACTGAGAATTGCCATGATGCCATTTTACTCGTATAAGATTCTAGGTTGCCGAATTCGATTAATACTGTCCGTCTATATTAATGACGTTATAGGATGACAGGAAGGCTTTTTCCTTTTGGCAGTAGAAGTTTGAGTTCTGCTAGACTAACCAGTCTGGTATTCTTCGCCATGGACAAATTTCAAATTTTATCACCCACCGGTAATTGCTATTTCATACAGCTGACCTACTCAACTATCGTAATATAGATGCGAGTAAATAAATTTCCTCAATTTACTCACCCACCATCTAGCAGCAGCGGCTGCCTAATTGGTGCCATGTCGGCGGGAAGCTTACGAGGCCGACATGATTTTTGGGCTTCCCGCTTGGCAGTTATGGCAACTGATGCGCTGCTGCTTGGTATCCTACGATTTTCGTTACATGCATCGCATATGGATAGTATGAGGTATGGGGGAGTTTGATTGTTAGTTAATAAATATGAGACAATTTTTAGTAAATGCAGGCTAAAATGGACATGGAATGTGGATTGTGGATAGTTCTTTTCTCAGAACAACTTCTGTTAGAAACTGTACCATGTGGACACGGTAGGAAATCAACAGGATTATTGGTTATTAAATTTTAGATCCAAAGCAACTTTTCTTATATGCACAGAACTGGGATTTGCTATTTTCTTCTGCACCGCCGTATCGGTATTCGGTAGTTAAAAAACGAGTCATTCGGTTCGGTATTTCTGCATTTTTCAAAAAATATACTGAATGATTCGGTATTTGGTTCGGTATTTTATATTAAAACTTCAGGCCCGGGACCCACGGACAGGAAGCATAACCAAATGAAGTACTTTGCAGCACCGGGAAGCCCGAAATGCTGCTAAGGAATGGAACAGAAAGCCATTTACAACTGACTTTAAACATCTGGAGGCCAACACGTCCGAAAGCCGATGCCGGCAATGAGTTCCAAACCCTTACAGACCAGGGTACGAAGCACCGACCGAACTGATTAGTTCGGCAACTAACATTCTCCAACGTGAAAGAGTGCGCACTGACCTCCGCACGTGTAGTTTGAGGGCTGCACTTTGAAGGCCGGGACAGAAGAATACAGCCAATGCCTCTCATTACTGTAACCTTATAAAACATACAGAGTTCAGCCACCCCCTCTCTTGTGAGACAGGTTCACCAGATCATTATCGGCGTGCAGCTTGCTGGCCGAACTAACAAGTCGGTTCAACAGACGTAAGTGACTGTCGGCTGCTGAATCCCAGACCGGTAAACAATACTCTAACACAGGCAGCAAAAAAGCATAAAAGTATCTGCGGACGACCTCACTGTCACCAAACACAGAATTCACCTTGTGCAGGAGCCCAATCTTACTGGAAGCACGTGGCACCAGTTGCTTAGTATTCGAGAGAAAAGTAAGCTTCTCAACAACACAAAGAATCTCCACGGAGCTAGACCCCTGAAGCAGTGTCACCTATCTCCAGATATGGATGCTGAGGTACAAGTGTCCAAGACCGACTGATAATCATAGACTTGGTCTTACTGGCATTCAGCTTCATACTCCAGGCCGAGCACTATGCACTAATGAGTGACAAATTCCTATTCAGAGACTGGACGACAGCGTTACGCATGCTGGGAGTAGGTATCACTGCTATCAAAGTGAAATCGTCGGCCTGGTTGATCATCATGTTTTCCAGCGAAGAGAACATGTTACTAGTAAACAGAGCGAACAATAGCGGGCCAAGCACGCTGCCCTGACTGACGCCAGACTCCACCGTGACTGAGGTTCTCAAAACGCCGTCAACAGACACACTCTGCTTATTTCTCAGCGACGAAATCAAGAATGATTGACAGAACCCTACCACCCACACCATCCTACTCCAGCTTCACTAATAGACCCCTGCGGTTGACCCTATCAAACACCGAGCTAAAGTCCAACCCTACAAGGCGTGCCTCAGACCGATAATCCATCGCTGACTGTCAATGGTATGGTACCGACAACAAGGCGTCACAACAACCCAAACCAGTTCTATACGCAAACAGACCAGCAGGCAGCAAACCCATAACCTCAGTAAAACGATCAAGCGGACAAGCGACAATTTCTCGAACCCTCGATAAAATGGGTGTCAGAGTAATGGGCCGGTAGTTGACGACATGGGGCGCCACTTGACCCTCGGGATGGGAGTAATGTTCCCAGTATTTCAACAACGGGGAAAATTTCCTATCCGTATCAGGTGCCGAAGGATCACTGCTAGCTTAGGGGTAAGAATGCCAGCCAGCTGATTATAAAACAAAGGAAACATGGCCACCGGGCATTTAGATTTCAAAAAACTGCTAAATATGTATTAGGGTGATGCAATCTGCAATAATGTTCCAGAACTCATCAGAAACGCGCTGATGCATCGCTTATAGTTAGTTATATGTAATGATAATCCATAAATAAACTTTATAATATTTGAAATGTGCAAACAATGGTAAACACAATATTGATACTTTGAGAGTAAAATTATTCTACAAGAAGATGTTACATTAGTTTCAATAGAATAAATCTGCAAGAATGTTCCAAAACTCGTCAGAAAATGTGCTAATGCATCGCTCATACATATTTATATCAAATGATAAATTCATAAATTAAAATAAATGAACTTCATAATAGACATAGTTCCATTGTAATAGAAGTGTCTTCAATATCTCATCATCGGGACCTAGCTGTTTCTTTAGCAACAACTCCTGCATTACGGCATGTGGGCGAGGTAGTATAGAATCTTGGTGGATCCATTGTTTATATGAAAGTTTTGGCGTAACAGCCCACTGTATTACACGTAGGACACTAGAAAATTTATTCGTATCACTTTATAAAACAAAGTTTTTTTCAAAGGAATGCTGAAACGTCTTTACACGTGCATGAACTATTATAGCACTCTATAGTCACGATTAGCAAAGCACTTAACAGAAATATACGGAGTGTATGATTACTCACTGGCAGTTCACGCTGCACTAAGTTCGGAAGGACGTGACAGCGTAGTATCTCTTCTCTTCAATGAAGTGCAATACAGCGTGAAAAAGCTGAACTGAACGAAAATCAATGGGATTTTCCCAATGTCTTCCAGGAAAGACGATGGGTCATATAGGGCTAAGAAGTTTCTTTGCTGGCCCGGGAAATTTAAGTGTACCGAAGAAAATCATTCGGTATATCCATTCGGTAACGGTAGAAGATTCAGAAAGGATTCAGTATTTCGGAATATGAAAATACCACCGGTACTACCGAAATACCGAATTTCAATATAATTTCTATTTTGCGTACGGTACAATTCCTGCTTTGTTGCTGTGTAATTCCTGCTTTGTCTTTCGAACAACTCTTGCTCTGATACTTTTCCTTCAGTATAACTTCTGATCGTCTTCAATATATATCCTGCTTGTCTCCAATATAATTTTTCTGTTTTGTCATCATATTTTCTATTTAATTCGTCTTCCATATAAATCTTGCCTCGTATTCTGTACTACGCCTGATTTATTTTCTTATATTTCTATCTTCATCTCGCCTCACTCAAGCTCGTCTCAGTCGGGGTCAGATCTCTGTAGGATTAACTTCATGGTCCAGAAATGACCACCGTCCTCCTCAGCAGTCAAGGATTCCAGGGCGAGCTCGACGTCATTCTCTTGTCACTGCACGAATTAATGGCGCCGCCATTTTGTGCTATCATTGCTTTAAATGATCTTATGAACTACTGCGCGCCGTTCTGGTGGTATGTATTGATATGAAACCTTTCGAGATCGTTCTCGGAGTGATGCGGGTCTTTATACCGTAGGAATGAAGTAAACACAGTAGTAGGTAAGCGGTATAATCTTCAGTCTAGCGTTGATATAGACAAAGAATCAATGTAAGTGCAAGTTGACAACAAGATGGAGAGAGCTGTCGAGGCTGTACAGCTTATGTTAACACCAGTGTGTTCTATCTATAAGTGCTGTCAGCCGTGATGCGAAGGGCAATTTATCACTTCTGCTTGTTTCGGGACGTGTGGTGCACAATCTTAAGTTTTTGTATAAGAACTGTTATTATTCTGGTGCATCTTTTTCTCTGCTGCACGTATAAAAATTTGTGTTTATTTGCACAGCTGCCAATGTCGTGCGCCATTCCAGGTATCAGTCTACATTTTTTCCACAAGATTGCACTAGAAGGGAAATAATCAAAAAAATGTTTGTAACCGAAAGGTTGCTGGTTTTAAATTTCGTCTGGCGTTATTTGTCAAAAATGCACCTAGAGAGTAATTATCCAAATATTTTATTTTCAAAATTAAAATGTAGAAAGGCACAAAGTAAGTTGCATTTGGATAAATGGTGTTTTACTGAGATGAAATAAAGGCGATTTGCTTCACGATAATGTAAAATCCGTAGTTATTGAATGGCAGTATAGTATATGACAATTTACATGGTAAGCTGTTCGTCAACCTCTTGGATAAATATCAAGCTACGCTGTAAATTGTAATTGGTAAATGATATATTATTTTAATTTAATACTTATGCCGTACAGAGTGTGGTATCTTTGTACTTTGAAAGTGTGAATACGGCGGCATGTGTGCACAAATTTACGATGTTTACGTGACCTGTGAGTAGCTGTCGTTAACATAATAAATTAATGAATTCTTGCATTGACTGCCTGATAACCCTTCCGGCATTATTATTATCACCATTACTGAAAAAAAATGCAATAAGATCAGCAGACACAGGACTCGCGCTTACAGTGTCTGCGATCCACTTCTCCGTGCCGCATCTCTTCTAAGGAGACGGGCAAGGAAAGGCAATCAGACTTGGAATTTCATACTCATGCTACTATTTCTATTTGTGCACCTATATTCATGCTACTATTTCTATTTGTGAGCATATGTTCATGCTGCTATCTCTATTTGTGCGCATATGTCTCTTGGAGATCCCTCAAGAACTTCAAATTTATGTTAACTAGTAAAAATTTACAAAAGCTACGGAGTTTGCTCCAAATAGTTAACTACATATGGCCTAAACTATATTAACCGCATCTTACCCAAAGTGGGCTGTCACACTACAAAGGATTTTTTACCCATAGGAATACTATAGGAGAAAGAAATCTTGTAGCAGCGAACACAGTCTAAATAAGATAGGGTTGAATCTCAATTGCGGCTAGTGCTAGTTCACACCAGGTTTAAAATGTGTTTCATTGAACAGCTTATGACGTGATTGCAACAAATCCGTAAGTCCATTTTTATCAGTACATTAATTTTAATTAGCATTCACAAAGCGACTACCAGCGATTAAGAATTCAGAAGGGAAATGAATGAGCTACCAGTCTGTATTATTGGAAGTGTATATTACATCAATCCCTGTCCTAAGTCCTATTTTTTTTTAGTTTTTTAGCTGATAATATGAGGTCCAGACAGTGTTAGTGCTGTCTATAACTCCGTCTGGACCTTATAAGGTCTGCTAAAAATGAAGGAGAACATAGGATAGTGGTTAATGTCGTCTACACATCCAGTAATACAGACTGTCGGCTTATTCATTTTCACTCTTCCATTATTAGGACATGCAGTAGTATATCAGCACTGTTGTTTTTGGCTACGATGTAAGTTTCAATTTCGTGCTTTGTGCTCAAGTAACCAAGTATGTTAATTAAATTGTATAGCTATATGTGCAGGTAACGGATTATTTTTCAAAGTAATAAATGTTTGCTCTTGTTATTGATTGCGTCAGTGACAGCATTATCATCCTAGGAAGTAAAGAATTTATCATTAATTGCAATTTACCCATTATATTTAATATCACGGTGATGCTTCTTATTGTATTTATATTTAACTTCAAATCAGTATACGATACGTTTCTAAAAAAACTCCTTTTGGTTTTCTACGAGAATCCGAGCGCAACTCAGCCGAGAAGTTAACTGTGGACGGTCATCAAGGAGTGCATTATCTTAGCGGATATAAAGGGCAGATTTAAGGAGTTTTTGCGACCAAATAAATGGAGGTGAGCTTCTTCAGTTAGAAGATTAGTGAGAAATTCCCCGGGAAGTCGTTCGGGATTGAAAGAGAACGTTTTCTTGCTACACAAAAGGCTCGGTGGGAGAGAAAAGATGGAGGGCTGCTGCTTGCCATTAAATACAATGTTTTGATGTGCGTCTGCGTTAGCTGTGAAGGGTGAAATGGTTGGTGAATAGAATTCGATGTAGATAAATTTTGTCCCATAATCATGCAATATACTACGATAGATATCATATACAGTATATTGAAAATTATCCAAATGGTTATTGTAAAAAATTAGGGCCTACAGTATCACCTATGCATATCTATATTCATTGGCATAGACCGCAACAGTACTTGACTCTTAGGTTCAAGTGGTCTGTGACGCTGGCGCCCAATATGGGAAAAATGGGATTTTCTCAAGAGCTATTATGAACATGTCCAGACACGGTCATGCAGGCAAGCGCCCAAATGCGTCCCCGCCGTATCCAAGATACTTTCTCCGCAAGAAAAATGTTAGATACCTTGGAATTTTTTTCTTCAGTACTAGATAGTGGGAAAAAATAGCTCTTGAGAAAATCCCATTTTTCCGTTGCCGACCTTTGGCCGCCAGCGTCAGACCTAAGAGTCAAGTACTGTTGCGGTCTGTGTCATTGGTATTAATCATTATGTGAAATCTCGAGCCACCCATCGCCAAGTATTTTTTTTAAGTACTGCACACATTTATATTTTTTTAGCTCCTGAGTAAAAGGTCATCTGAAATAAAAAAAAGAGGAGTGAGAGCTGCATATAAAGAACTCATTGCAAGGTATTGTATTCCACTGATGATACAAGCTGAGAAATATAATTACATCCACAAAGAAGGTTATGTTTTTGTCGGAGTTTGTCTGTCACCCAGATAACTGGGATCTTTATGAAATTTACAGGGATTGTTAGGTATGGTAAGAGAAGCAGATGACTGGCTTTTGGGGAAAATCTGTTCAACCATATGTTGTTTGCCATCGTATTTTTCTTGGTAACATAGCTCCGACAACATGAGCGGATCTTCACAAAACTTGCAGGAATTGCTGAGAAGAGCAACTAACCAAATTCTTGTGATGATCTGTCAGTTCCACTGTTTGTTTTCCTTTATACTTTTTATGTTGTCAGGAAACTTACTCAAAAAGTAATGAATGAATGTTCAACAAATTTGCAGGAATTGTTTAAAATGTTGATAGACGCAAGTGACCAAACTTTGGTGACGATCGCTTGGCCTGTTTGCGTGTTCGTCACCCGCGAGGGAAGCGACGAGCGGTAATAATGTTTTTGTTGAAGATTTGTATGGTATATTTGTATGGCAAGATATATTTGTTTGACTGTCCACTCAAAAAGAGGGAGAAGGAGTTGAGCAATTTTTTTTTACAGGGAATCAGATGGGTTGATCTAGGTGTGAAAAATGGCAAAGCCCCAGAGTTAGCTGGCCATCAAAAATGTCTATTGTTGTTCTTATTTTGTTTCAAGTGGAGGTCGCACTCGCATCTTTGATTTGCTTGCGATGCTGCTACATTAGCCCTTAGCGCCGGAGGGCCTCCATGTCCGAGAAGTGCGTCTTCACAACTGACAACGTCCTTTTTTCTGCTGTGAGATTTTGTACACTAATTAAAAAATTACTCATCTTAGTGGTAACTTTGAAGAACATATAACCTTTCATTGCTAAACAAAAGTATTCGCGTTCCATGTGTAAAAGCAGTAGTTGCCCTGGAGAGCAGCTAACTTCACGGTGAACATTTTTTTTACTCTTAAAACGATTGCTTTGCTGCATATTTCTGAGTACAGCTAACTTTAGCGTAGGCAGAAGAATGGCTGTATTGAGAACAGCGTGTGTGCCTGGCTATGTTTCAGCATTTTCTCTCTTTGCGATAGTATCCAGCGTCTGTGTGTGTCCGGATTGACTTATTAATCCCGTGATAGTTTCACAAGTCCGCTTTTCAGCAGCAAATTTCCGCATTAAAAGTTATTAATAATTCAGTAGCTTTCATAAATGTTTGCCATAAAACACTAACACAGAGTATTAAATGGGAAAAGTATTTCTACGCACAAAAGTTAAGTACTTTTTGAGGAGTGAACATATTATTTTGCGGTGTATGCTTATTCTCTGAGTCCCTGACAGTATTCGTATTTAAATGTGGAAAGTTAATAGATGTTAATGGCATCAGAGAGAGCTAAGTGATGTTGCTCTTACACGGCTGCGTAAAATTTACTTTACATTTGATGCAAACGTATAAACTTAAATTAGATTAAAGACAAGCGCCTATTTCGGTAGGTATATGTTTTATGCCAAATGTACCTGAAATGAAGAGGGTAAGAAAAGGAAACACAGGCCACCTACACTGTTGAATGACTGACATGCAAAACTTAAGGCTAGTTGCCAAGTATGTGAGTGTTATTAATAGGAGGTGTACTGGTCATTAAATTATATGTATATTATTGTCTAAGTTTGGAGCAACTGATCCGTAAGACACGTTTCACTAAAACGAAGATGAGATATTTTCCCCATGCTTATGCTTGTGAAAGCAATATATCATCTTAGTTTTGACATAACGTAGCTTATATATTTCTATATTTAATATATAAGGTTTCTAGGGTATTGTGGCTATCAGAAATGATGGTAAAGAATTTATGCGATGGGTTTTCTTGTTGCCTGCATGTAGTCGAGACAATTGTTGAGAGTACACAACACGTGCCGTTTTGATCTTGAATTCAAGTTACCGAAAGAAGTAGGAGCGACCAATTCTATTTCAGCAAAGCAAACCTTGTTATCGTTTGTCGAAAACTATAAACGAAATAGTAATCTTTTGAATTTGCCTGAACATTCGTGCCCCTTACTAGCATTCGCGAAAACAGTCAGCGAAATAACAAGCACTTGAATACACCTCAGCGATCATAGTAGCATTCTTCCTCATTGATAACCAGGTTCCAGATAGACTGGTTAGTACAGCATATTCAAATATTTGAAGCGAAACAGAAAATACCCAAATGTTCAGTATCGTCCTTATTTGACCCACCGCTGCTCAGCTTCATTGTCAGTTTCTCTTGTAACGAAAAACGGCAGTGGAAACATATCCCGATTTTTCTACGCAGCTGATCAGCACTAAAATAGATGCCCCTAACAGGAACTTTCCCTCCCGTCTGCATGACTAAAGTTCAGCAGCAAGAAAATTGCAGGGAAAACAGAAAATTGCAAGTGAGGATTGATCAGGGTTTTATGAACATTTCAATTTAATCGCCTGCATTAACAGACCCAATCTATAACTGCAGTCCCTGATGCAACATTTCTTAATGCTATTTTTTTTATTTGTAATGGTGAGGAAATGACCTTCCATGACTAAGTTATTTACAGTATAGCGAGTCAGACATCAAGAAATTCCAAAGAACAGAAAAATCCTACTTCGTTCATACCTGGACATGTAATTTTGTATTCCAAAGAACAGAAAAAGCATACTTCATTTATACTTGGACATGTAATTTTGTTACGGAATGTGAAAATTAATTCCAAGAGAGACATTACACTCATGACCTGTTACTAGAAACAGATTTAAAAACTGGTTGCTGTGGTTCCCACCCCATACCGGATCAGAGATACCCTATCTTATGCTTGAAATGGAACGTGCAGCTGATGAAACCGCAGACAGAATAACTTTTTAGACGTAGAAAAACGCTAAATATTGCTGTTTAAGGCACCAATTTTATTATTTTTTGGGCGTTTAGATCTTAATTTCGAATGTAACTTAATTTTGTTCTTCGAGCAGCTAGGACAACGTAGCTATGGTGAAGCTCCTTACATGCATCCCTAACAAAACTGTTGGCTCCCCAGATGCTGTTTTAGGATTTTGAGCTATGGGCGGCCAGCAATTCTGACTGTGAAGTCAGAGCTTTTTGCCAGTTGAACGTTCCTTGATCTGGTGTTGAAGTCTTAACATGCAGGCAGACGTATTGATGGAAGGATGGATTAGAACACAGCTAAAATGATTTTATAGACCGGTGTACCTGGCCGTAAATGACGGCGAAGAAATCGGAATATTTTTCCACTGTCACTTTTCGTTAATGCAACTGTTGACTTAAAGAAACACAAGAAATGGGCGTTGTTGGCTTCACACCTGCTGAGGAGCGAAACCTTTTTTCTTTCTCTTACATGGAGAAATTTTAATTGCTTTTAGCAGGCTGTCAAAACCAACTGAAAATATGAATTTCTACTAGGTGTCGTGGATACGTCAGAATATCATATACCGTAGGTCTAATTTTTTTTGTTGATTGGAGAGCTGCTTCGTCAACGAATGAAATCTAGTGAGAAGAAAAAGTGATACAAAGAAATTGTTTGTGAGAAGAAACTAAGAATCACGAGGCGTGAAAGTGCTAATGGAAGTTTAAGGAACATAAATTCAGTGCTTCGATTTCACCGTTGGCAACACAAGAAGTGAATTTAAGTGTAAGGCTGACGTATATTTTACCATCATCTGCAACCAGGTGTAATTTTCGCCCATGTGTTTTCTTCAAGCGTAGCAGAAAATGGAAAAATAAACAGGCAATGAAAAAAAAAATATATAATTTATATATACAGATAAATACATATTGGTCTTTCTTATATTGTAAATATCCTAAGCTTTCGGAGCCAATCCGCTCCAAGAAAAAGATGCACTGTGCGAGTAAAGCTGCCCACAAAAAAGACGTAGCCACAACAGGACAAGAAAAGTTCTCACTGAGAAGAAAATGGGACTAAAAAAAATGCCGTCAATGCTTTCGCCACTGACGCGGTCCCCAGATACCGATATCAGTTTCCCATTATGCAAAAAGCAGCGGACAGTTTCTGTCTGCGAAAATTCTGACCGATCTCAAGTTTGTGTACTTGAATTACAAAGAAATTGTTCTAATACGTAGGGTTTATGCAAAAATAAGGCGATGCAGAGAGTAGTTATGTTTTTCATAAATAAGTAGCAGTATTACTGTAAGCTTTCGTATAGCCTATTAAGCTACTGTGGTAAATCCTTTTGGTTCGTGGGACTAATATGCTGGTTAAAAGGGACTGTAGCCAGGCACTCTGAAAGGAATAGAAAGATTTGTGAGGCATACATTCCAAGCAGAGATGGTGACCAAGTGGGCGGATAAAATATTCCAGTATCTCTACTTTCAGGGGACCAAGGACGATGAAGTTGTGGCAGTGATGAGTGCTGTGTGTGTCTATTTATTTTGTTGTAAATGCTTGATCACAGGCATAAAGAATAAAGACGTGCCATTGCAAATTATTTGATAACAGAAGAAATGAAATAACCGTAAAAAGTTCGGTAAAAAAAAGTTGAAAAATTTGCAGAATAATCAATAAACTTTGTGTCGAGGTCAGTATGGAGGTAATGAAATTATAGAGTGGGAAATATAGCTCGAGAACATGGAATGACTTGAAAAATTTACAAAAGAGTCAACAAGCTCCGTGCCGAGGTCAGAGGTCAGCATGCAAGGTAATGTATTAGAAAATTAGAAAATAACGAAACCCAGCGGAGGGATGGCGAATACAATAAATGTCGCCGCAGCTTGGCCCCTCATTAGTTACGTTGTCCAATTAAATCTAAAGGAAAATTTGTGCAGATGTCTTCCTGAGAAAATTTTTCGAGCTCGTTTATAAGAAATGATATACAGCAGGCTTAACTGGATTTAATGAGGCACTCGGAGATCTTCCTTATCAGCTGCGCAAGAAGAATATGGGATTTTGTTACGTCAAGAAATAATTTCTATCAAGGCTTAAGTGTCAAGGAATGTAAATGCTTAATAAGATAGAAATTCTTCGATGTTCCTATGGAGAGTCTTGACTTCAATTTCTTTTGCCTTCGGAAGTAATTGCAAGGGCATTAGTTTTATCTGGGAATTAATTCTTTATCCTACGCATGTTTATTCATTTTTGGATATTTCATTACTATCAACACTTTATATCAAACGCTACAGTATTGACCAATGCAGAATTATTTGTGTGTATGGTTACTTCTGTTGATCTCTTCATTTTCTGTCAAGCTTAAAGTAAGTGCATAAGTAGATCATAGAAATAGCCAATATAATCGTATCTTTGACACGCCTGAGCTCGGGGGTATTTATTTACGACAGTTGTTGGCCAATTCGAAGGTTGGCATTTATCTTTCTTCACTTTACGTGAGCACCGAAAGACCGACAGTAGTACCCTGCTCAAGTGGACTTGGACGCGCAAATTTCTTATGCTATTTTGGGACAGAAGGTTAAGCAGGCGGGTGCACTGGTGCTCGTATGGCACTGGTGCTCCTATATCACCTCAGTGCAATGCCTTCCCAGTCATTCTTGATAGCTGAGCACACTAGTCACGCGCAGTCGGTCAGTACCTACAGCGTAGTTGTTCTTAATGGTAATGCAGGTGAGACCACTACAGCGCATAAGAACCTACTTTCCATTCCAATGTCAGCACGTTCAGCAACAAACAGTATTAGTATCACGAATCACATAAACATCAACACATTCATTAAAAAATGGTTCTAGTTAAGAGCACTATTATCAGTGCAATTGTCAACAAATAGTACACTAGTTACACACAACACACTAGCCCCAGTACATTACGCAACACAGCCCGTTATAACCTGTACTTTATTGATTCGAAGATTGGAGGATTCCCAGGCTAGGTCATATTGGAGAAGTGAATAAGAAAGCCTTCTGGGATTTTAGTTTTATTAGACCCCTAGTTCTTGAAGGATCTCGATCTCCGTGAAAACACAGGTGTTGATTGGAACAACTCGCATCGGTGCTGGTTCAGGAATATTCGTAACATTTTCAACAGTAAATACAGAGGTGAAATAATGGCACCTCAGTGCTTTATAAACAGCGTGAGAATATTGAAATTAATTTTGCAATATCATGGCTGCACAGATTCTCCAAAATGAGGCCAAACTAGAGCTTCACGTGTTGGTGGCCGAGTGAAGTGACACACAGTTGCTATGGTCCAAGAAATATGCAAGATGGCCCCGTGATGCTTAATTGCAGCTACTGGACAGAAAGGCTTCGCACGAGGCACGCAGCTGTTCTTGATAGATAAGGTGCCAGCTGTTTGCCGAGTTTAGTATTGAGAACATAGAATGGGGCACCGAAGGAGTTCCACACTTTACTCTCTAGAATTGGTCATACTGAAAAGTCGAGCGGATTCAAATCAGGACTCCACGAGGGCCATTCGTCATTACAGCTAATGCCCCCAGGAATGTAGGCTTCCATCCAACGTTGTCATTTTGGAGCTGTAGGATTGCGCTACGTCCTGTTTGAAGGACTGAACTGTCTACTGGAGCAGTTCTGTCCACAAAGTCTTCCATATTTACTACGGGGTATATGTAGATATTAACCCCTGGGGCACGATGCGAGAACCCTTTCTGTTCTCTAAATCGCAGACCATCACCGACAACAGAGATTGGCGTCGCTTCACACATTTACCTTTAACAGACCCTTTTTTGGGTCAAATAAACTCAGGATTTGTGATGATTTACTGTCTGTTACACGTCGGTAAGCATTACTTTGGGTAGTGCATCATCCCTCATGTGATGGACGATGCGATAACATCTTGCTGGTCTCATATCCTCGTTATAAGTCTTGAGCTTCCACCCTTTCTTTCATTTTATATAGCAAGGTTGAGAAAGCATCCAAGGTGGGCTCGCCTTTGCCGCTGTCCCTAATATTCTGATCGAACACTGAGGCTTCCGTTGTATTTGCCTATTTTGTTCTTGACAATTTGAGGACTCCTACGAACACTTCAATTATCTTCAGTCTTAGCCAGAGTTATTGTATCTAGCACCGTTTCCTGAAACTTCTTTTGCAACCTGCTAAGCCATTCCATGCTGAATATGATTTTCCTTTGCAATGGTTGAGTACTTGCACCCTTATCATACAGCGACATTATTGCTTCTTGGCTTATAACTATAAACAAATTATTGTTCACAGGAATGAAAAGCAGGCAACTTCTGCTTCAAGGCGCTCTGTTTTCTTTTCTATGGAGCATTACAGTGTGTCATTTTGGGTATCATGAAAACTCTGTTACAATAATAATTATATGCATCTCTAACGTGTTAATAATTTCGATACCTTATCTCCTTATTAGAACTCTGATTCTTTAATTTGCTCGCATAGCAAATTTAATGTTTCATGCATACATACGAAATTATCTATGCTTCATCCTTTTCAGATAATAATAACTGATTTATAAAATATATATAAAAAAATTGTACGGAAAGTTTAAGACATATAATCTCAGTATATCTCATTGATTAGCAGTAGGCTACCCCCAAAAGGGTTTCTTTAGTACTGTACGTACGATTTGTTTCTGCGAGCTTGGAAGACAAATTTGGCTAACTCTTGAAAGCAAGCTTACTCGTTCTTAATTTAGCTAATCCCGTAATTTATTCTTTTGACAAAACGTATTCCAAACAAATTAGGGGATTTATCTACAGTATAACAAAGCGTATTAGTTCTATACAACATATTAGTGTTAGCGCATTCACCAACTGATCGCATTAGTTCCACACAACACATTAGTGTTAGCGCATTCACCAACAGATCGCATTAGTTCCTCACATCACATTAGCGTCATCACAACACTATCGCCTTCTCAGCACATTCGTCAGGCGCAGCTCTGCAGTCAGGACGTCGATCACCCATGATGGATGAGTGGAGGTCCCAGCGGCTCTGTTGACATCCGATGCAACAAATTACCTGTCCCGTCTCTATACGGTGCCTATAGTGAGCTCATAGTTACAAGTTAGGGTATTGTGCGGTAGTCACTTCACATACCGTCAAAATAGTCTGGGTTTATGATGATGAGGCAAGATTTTGGCGGCAAAGTAGACTTTCAATAGTATTATCTATTTTGGCTATTAAAATATTCCAGTCTTATAAACATGCAAGGTTGTAAACTGACTAAATCGCTGTATTGCAGGTTAAGATTTTGTTTATTTTTTCAGTTATATTAATCTCACATAAGTGACAGTTGGTGCCGTGAAAAACCACAGCTCGGCACTTAAACTAATCATATTTAACCTGAATGCGTGCAATATTTTAAAGTTATAAGTTGTTCTGAATGTTGAACTCATTTTTAACAGTCAATTGCTTCTTCGTAGGTAGCAGAAAACCCTAGCTGAGGGTAATGTAATAGTGCTTCAATATCAAAATTGTATTTAATACGAACTGTGAATCCCTCGGTAACAATATAAGCAAACATAATGAATGACTTTAACAGCTATACATTAGAAAAACAAGTTATATGTCGACATAATTTCTTTTCTTTGAAATTACTTTAAACAGCCTTTTGTCAACTGAGGAAGTGAATGCGTGAACTTGAGATGATGATATGGTACTACCAGCAATATCAGCATGTTTTCAACCAGCTAGAGGTTGTCTTTCGATGTAGATAATATTATCGGACTCTTCCTTCATCAACCCCATTTTCAAAATTCGCGAGAGCTCTTCATTGAGATTAAGATCAAGACAGCAGGATATATCCAAGTCATATGACACTCTCCTCTGATCCCCAGAATTCCAAGGAATGACGTGGGATGGAGCATTGTGGTACATGAAAATCATTTAACGACGACGTGACAATGGTAGGTCATCGAGCCATGGTGATAAATGTTCAATTAGAAATGCTATGTAAGTTTGACTCGTAAGTTTGGTACCTTTTGCCTTTCCGAAAGATCGGATAAGCTCGTCACCTATTATACCTGGCCAAAACATATGGTAATAACACCTCCACCTCCTCTTTGGCGTCGCAATCAATGCAGAATAGGGGCTCTAAGAAGGCTCCATACTTTGGCTTATCCATCGGGCCATTAATTGTAACTCTAACCTCATCCATAAAGAGAAAATATTGGAAATTTGTTTTCATTTTCGTGCCCAGCAATATACTCTTTATTTGGGGGTTTTGTTCAGCAGAGGTCTAGCAACAGGCTTAAGAGTCCTGTTCAGAAGTTTTTTCCTCTCTATACATTTTCTTCTACAGATTACAAGCGTTTTATTTCACCAATCTGTCTAGAATTTTTACAGGCAGAAGTGCGGCGTCAGAGCAAGAG
>LQNS02276883.1:7513527-7525297 GCA_001587735.2 Parhyale hawaiensis | reverse complement strand
CACGACCTACATTCTGTACAACGCTCTATGATAGCAATAGGTTCACAGTTCACACCCAGGTATATTGCAAATCAATTAATACATCATGTTAATTTCGAGGCTAAAAATAGGGGACATTAGGAAACGATGAAATTATAGATATAATAAAGAAGAAAAGAGAAGTAGAAAAGCAGAAGCTAACATACAGCTGTAAAAAAATTTTTAGGGGTGCCAGGCGTAGATAAGGTGGGGTATGAAAGAGCATGCCGTAGAAACGCTCAGGTATCCAGCCCCTTAAGCTTGGAAAGCCTTGGAATATTGCCTGATGCTAGAATACGACTGAGGAGAAAAGACTATATATGCTATCAGAAACTCAGAAATAAGTTTAAAACGATTATGTCAAATCCTTCCAGTAACACTCAGGTATCCGCCACAGTTGCCTGATCAACAATTGCTGATAGTGTATCTGCATGTTGTTCTGGAATGTCAGTGAGCATGAACCAGACAGGTTAATCTTATATGCATCTGAATTAGTATGGACATATAGGTAGGTGTTATGTGCGTACCTCATATAACGGGCCAGGGCACGACAGTCAGATACAGCGGCAGAGAAGCTAGAGCTCTCATTGCAAGGGTTGTGCAAAATTTCTTTTTCCCTCCGCTGGCAAGAATTGCACAGAATCGACTGATGATGGCATTTGTGACGTCATCCTTAGACGCCGACAGAAAACCGAAAACTAGAAGGCTTAGATTCATTGACTGATTGTTTTTACTCATTTGATGCATAGATTCATGTCGAAAAGTTTCATGCTTGGCAAATTGATCAGTGATTCTAAATCACCAAAGCAACTTTTTTATGCCAAGGCCATTACAGTGATCATCGGTAAAACGATGAATTTTCTACAAATCAATTTCATTTACAAGGTACTTGTCCAATTATTATAAATTTTAGGCTGTTATCAAAATCATTGTGTATAAAAATTTTGAGTGAACTTCACCGTATTCGCAACAAATTATGAACAAAGCTGTATTCTACCGAACAGTTTTGGCCTGGATTTATATGAAATTTACAGCAAAATAAAAGCAAGGCAGTAACAAATATAACCTACTCGGCGGAGGTAATTAAAAGCCTATAATGGTTGCGCAGCGATAAATGGGTTTTTAGGCAACAATCATAATGCTGCAACTGTCTCTGTAAAAAGAAAGATTTCCATCCTCTCCATTTTAGAAAAAATCACACAAACTCAATTGAAAATAACGGAGATGTAAACTGGGATACCCAAAATTTACTATGGGATAAAAGTTGAAGAGTAATTTAAAAGAACTCAGGAGTAAATGGAAATGAATCAAGCGTTATTTTAAATAATCGAAGCGTAAAGCATCATGACTGAAGTAATGTAATACTAAAATACTCAAGCGTAATTAAAGTTAACTGAAAGGTAAATTAAAATACCTTAAGTGTGAATCAAAGTAACTGGAGTTCAACTTGTAATATACTTAGTATCATTGAAAATATCTGAAGTAGTAATGAAAATAATTGATCTGTCACTCAAAATAAATGAAGTGTAATTCCAATTGAGTGAAGTTCGTAATAATTGAAGCGTAACTTGAAAGACTTACAAAATATAATGGGAAGAACTGAAGCGCAATTTGAAACAACTGAATTGTAAGAAAAAACTGAAGTCTAATTAAAAATTAAAATATAATGTAGAAAAATTGAGTGTGCTATAATAGAAAAATCAAATGTGATTGCAATTGAAAAACTAATTACCTTTGCCAAGGAGTATATGTTTTGTCCGCTTTTGTTTGTCTTTCTGTCAGTTTGTATCTGTAGGTTTGTCTATCTGTCTGCACGTGCCTGTTTGCTTGGAAGTAACACAAGCCAAAAAGTTATAAACGGATCTTCGCAAAATTTACAGGGATTATAAGGCATGCTTTGAGTAAAAGATGATAAACTGCTGGTGAAAATTTGTTCAATATTTTGTTTCTTTGCATCATAATTCAAGAAGTTGCAAACGGATCTTCATGAAAGGAGAAACAGTCAAGAATGTTGCAACGAACAAATAACCAAATCGTGGTGCTGTTCTGCTTGTCGGTTTGCCTTCATGCTTCTTTTTGTTTGCATTTACGTAGCTGAGAAAAACACAGGCAGATGTTGATGGAATTTGTATGCTATATTAGAAATCTTATGAAAAACAACTGATTTAATTTTGATTTTGATATGCTCTTCCGTCTGTCTCTTTGCCTCTCTGTTTCTTGTTTCGTTTATCAGAACATAACTGAAAAAGTAATATGTGCATCTTCAAACAACCTACAGGAGCTACAAGGCTTGTCACCAAAAGCAGATGTTTAGATTATGGTGACTATCAAAAAGAAATCCTGAATGATTCAGTACCGATTGGAAATTTTTCCTAGCATTGCGCTGCTTAGCGTAGGTCCGGGCTCTCGGGGAGCTTATCTATAAAGTTTAGTAAGATTAATCAACTGTAATTCAAACTAACTGAGCCTTAGTTGAAAGTAAGTGAAGAGAAATCGATTAAAAATAAAGTTAAGTTTAAAATAATTCAAAGTGTGATTTGATATAACTAACGTTCTACTGAGAACATGGCTGAAAACTGCACACGTGCAGTGGCACTCCTAGAACAGGGACAAGCATATTGTCTTAGTTTCGGGAGGAGTTTTAGTTTGGAGATGACCAGTTTTACAGCATGATTGGTTTCCCTAAGTTAGTACACATTTTTTACTTTGGCTAACACTACATGCATTCGTGAAGTTATACAGTTGAATATACCACCAAGTGAGTACGTATAATGTACTGGTCATTCACGCTGGCATCGGCCATTGCTACAATGCCCGACAGATGACGCTGAATACAGTCTCCCTTTCCAGAGTTTTTTTAGTTTCAGGGTATCATTTTCAGGAGTTTTATCAGTTTCCGAAGTCTCTGTTAGAGGATTTCTACAGTATTATACAGCACCTCATGGTCAATTCAGAATATCTTAGATTAAATTGAGAAGTACCAAAGCTCAACTGGTTATAGCTGAAATTCAGCTTTATTAGAATAACTGGAGTTTAACTAAGATAGATTGTATCTTTAAAGCAATTCAAGGGTACTGAAAAAATGAAGTTGAATTTTAAGCACTCAAAGTTCAATTAACAAAGCTAGAGCGTTTTCATAATATCACATATTATACAACTTATGGTATAACTACTTAACACTAAGCTACAAGTAGCTTAGTCTGATAGTTTTAGGACTAAAATGAGCATCTGCAACATTTCTTTGAATGCCGAAATTAAATAATGAAAGTATTCTTCAGCTAATACGCGCCATATTTGATCACATGCTTGAATAAAATCGTGCATCCATCTTAGAGAATATGAGCGTTGATGAATCCCTATCTACCTTCATAACATGGCGCACATATATTAGAGGAAATGAAAGTGTATGAATCCTCACCAGCGTGACCTTTGTTCACATCACGTCTACATTTTGCGTCTCTTTAATTAAGGAGAGCCACTAAGAAGGCTGTACGAGGTTCAGCTTCCGCATGCCAGATATCAAAGGTCCCGACTTCCTTTATGCAGCTCTGAATAGAGCGAAAGAGACGTAAAATTAATGTAAATACTTAGCTTAATGCAAAGAGGTCGCAAGTTAATTATGGGAGTGTTTTATCTTCCAGAGAAATACGTAAAATGTTACTCTAAGTCAAACTCAACAACACTTACCTAAGTTATAAAAGGTGAGTTTATTTAGACTCTTTTCTTTTTAGCTGAAAAGTTTCTTCCTTGAATAATGTAAGTAATAAATAGTGTGTAGTGCTTAATTATACATAAGTGAATGCATGTAATATACGGTAAGTACAGTTTCGACGACACTCTTGAGACTTTTTAAGGAATTTTAATGGTAAGTAGTCTTACGACTCACATTAAAAAGTTTTTCAGAAGATTATTGATATCTAGTTGGCACTATTTCACAGTGAATTTATTCTAGCGATATCTGACGATAGTAAATTCAATGGTTCTCATATATAAGATTGTTTTAAAAGCGTCGGAGATTTTCTACTGAAAAGACTTATTCCTAGGTATTTTTACCAACAATTTGGACTAACATCTAGTTGTAAATACTCCATCATTCTGGAAAGACTTGTTAAAAGATCTAAATCTCCTATGAAGTGGGTAGAATTCCATTAAAGTATAAATTTTCTGTACAGAATACCGGCTTGTAGTCCACAGCAGCATCCACATCTGGAGTTCGATGACACATTGCTTCCGGAGCCTAGCTTCTTGGAGATTCTTGGTGGTGTCTTTGATGAGAAATTTACCTTTGAGCCGCATATCAGGCGACTGGTGTCACGTGCTTCCAGTAAGATTGTGCTCTTGCGTAAGGTGAATTCTGTGCTTGACGACAGTGAGGTTGTCCGCAGATACTTTTATGCTTTTTTGTCGCCTATGTTGGCGTATTGCTGTTGGACCGACTTGTTAGTTCAGCCAGTAGGTTGTGCGCGGATAATGATCTAGTGAACCTGTCCCAAAAGAGAAGGGTTGCCGAACTCTGTATGTTTTATAAGGTATACAACACTGAGAGGCATTGGTTGCATTCTTCCGTCCTTGCCCTCAACGTTTTTAGGAGAGAAACACGTGCTGTGGTTGTCGCATACACACACTTTTACGTTGAAGGATGCTAGATGTCGAACTAATTAGTTATGTCGGTGCTTCGTTCCATCCATGGTCTGTTGGGGTATGGAAATTATTGCCGGCATCGGCTTTCGGTGGTGTTGGCCTGCAGGCGTTCAAGTCAGCTGTTAATGGTTTCAGGTTGGATTTCTTTCAGCACCGTTTCGGGCTTGCCGGTGTTGCAAAATACTTCATTTGGGTTGTGCTACCTGTCCGTGGTGGCAAGAGCGTAAAGTTTTAATAATAACTAGAGCACTCTGAGAGCGCATTCCTCCGCCAAGCGAGGCAACGATAGCAAAAAATTCAAATTGGCTCTGAAACCATGATTTCTTAGTATCAACTCCAAAATCTAATCATTTGTGCCTTTTAATAGTATCACAGCGTGTGCGATTTTCTTGAAGATCCGTTTATAACTTCTTGAGTTATGCAGCAAACAAACGTCATGACAAACATGAGTCAAACATACAAACGAACCAACCGATCTGCACCAAAATTTGATCATTTATGTCTTTCAATAAAACAAACGACCCCGATAAATTTCATAAAGATCCATTCGTTATATTTCGAGTTATTGTGCTAACAAGCATAAAATTTAAAACAGTGACAAACAAACGGACGAACAAACGGCTCATCACAAAAATTTGGTCATTTACTCTTCGTGATATACCTAACAACTCACATGAATTTCATAAATATCCACCCATAACTTTTTGAGTTATGGCATTGAAAAAATGAGGCAGACAATTTAATAAACAAACGGATGGACGGATCTTCACCAAAAGTTAATGATCTGTTCCTCCGAACATACCTAATAATCCCTGTACATTTCGTCAAAATCCGTCCATAACTTTTTGAGTTATCTTAGTGACAGACAGACAAACAAACAAAAAGACAGACAGACAAACCCGACGAAAACATAACCTCCTTGGCGGAGGTAATAATGGGATATTTTTTTGTGTGATCAGAATTTCGAAACGGTTTTTAATTTTTATAAAAGAAGGTGGAGCGTAAAATCATTCCAGATCGTGGACTCCTGGAGTTTACTCTGACTGACTCTATAGCTGAAATTTCTATCGCACTAGAAACAAAGTAGTGAGAACCATAAGGGTGACTATCGTGCCTAAACGGGGGTGAAATGAAGCGAGACTTGATACCTTTCTACAAATGAAACCTTAAAAGAAGGCAATAGTGGCATACAAGAAGAAAACTTTACTATCGGTCCCGGCAATAAGATCCCTAAGGCTGTCCTGAACACGACCGTCCATCCATCACCTCCACTTCCAAGACTCACATTCGTCTGATGTTGCCAATGCTCGCTGGCCGTCATTTCTCTTGGTTTTGTTAGTGACAGAAGCTCATGAGCGACAGCCGCGGCTGCTTCATCTACATGTTAGTCATTGATGACCAGCGATGTGGAGTAAGTTCCGTGCTGCTCGTGTGTGCGCTGCTGGCCTCATAAATCTTCATTAGCGGTGCTGGCGTCGCTCAATGCACCAAGATTTGCATCGCATGTTTACTTATGGAGACACGCGAGTGAACAACTGAGCTATGCGCCTCGGCAGCGTATACTGTAGGACAGGCTGAATGTTTTTTGTATGAAATTGCGATATTTTACGGTTGAATCCATTAACTCAGGCTATCTACGTTTCTGGGCAGAATTAATACTGTACTGGTTCTATATTAACGAACTATAAGGAAAAATTTATGCGTTAACAAATTTGTCTCGTCAGTGCTGGAAATGACCTATTTTAAAATTTTTAGGCTCATATATAGAGCTACTCAGACTCTAGAGCTTCAGCTAAGGCAGTGCAGAGTTAAAGCGATACCATTACCCTACCACGAGCAACAATTATAGTAGCTCATGCTGAGAACTATTAGTAGCAGAATATATTAACTTTTTATGAACTGTCATTAGCTCTATTTTTTTTTGCAGTTTACTGCGACACACCTGAACTACAGGGAAATAACTTGCGTCTACTGGGAAACTCTCAAATTAAAATTGACGTGCAGTATACTCGTCAATATCACAGAAAAACTATTGCACTCTGAGAGCGCATACCTCCGTTAAGCAAGGTAACGTTACAGAAGAATTTAAATTGATCCAAACTTAGAATTTCCTTTTACCATCACCAAACTTGGGTTATTGTGTCTTTTAACATTTCTTACAAAGTTCATGAAGATCCATTCATTACTTTTTGAGATATGTTGCTAGCAAACAGAAAACAGACATAGAAACAAACATATAAGCAAACGGACAAGCGGATCAACACAAAAATTGGATCAGGTGTTCTTATTGACAATCCCAGCAAGTTCTGTAATCCTGTAAATTTGATAAAAATTGGTCAGTAACTTTTTGAGTAATGCTACCGAGAAAAAATGACAAACAAACAAATCAACAAGCAGGCGGTAGAACGGATCTTCACCAAAAGTTAATAATTTCTTACTTCTGATATATTGTACCTAAAAATTCCTGTAAATTTCATAAGAATCCGTTCTTAACGTTTTGAGTTATCATAGTGACAGACAAAAATAAGGACAAACAAACAGACAAAGAACTCGGCAGGAATATAACTTCCTTTGCAGAGGTAACTATATGTACCTATTTGGTTTCAAATAAAAACAAATTTATGTCTTTGAGAATAAACTTGATTACAGTGAATCTGATTTTCCCTTAGGAGTCACAGATGCCTGAATATCTTGGGGTTTACATCTCAAGAGTTCTGAGCAACTTTCCGCAGGGGATGTTGCATAGGGCCGCAGTTCCGCTGATAAGCTTAGTCTGTAGGGTGAATTAGGTACTTTGCTTCTTTTTCCGCTCCGTGAGGTGCATGGGCCGCCGGTTGAGGTGGCCGACTGATTGCGCAGAGCTTTGTGGAGGGCTTGCAAAGGGATCTCATTGCAGGCGTCTGCATTCTTATCTTTTTCTGTTTCGCCTCTATGAGATACTCTGCCTTGTTTCTGTGGCCGTGATAGCGCACTTGGTAAACTTGAGAAAACTAATGGGAAATTTAGAGCACTCGGTAGTCAGTTGCGTTCGCACACGCTACCTCACCAACCCTTACTGCTTGGATCACACTTTATGGTGGGGGCGGGGGTGAACCTAGGAGTATGACAATATTAATGTACCATAGGGTTGGTTGTTCGTCTATATTGTAGGCGTTGGGTCCAGAGAGTCACTGTAGGCTACCTTAGTCTTCGGGACGTCTTGCGTTCTTGCCCACTTTACTTGCTTCCACTTTCATTCTCCTGCTGATGATTCTTTATTACCTCCGCCAAGGCTATGTTTTTGTTGTGTTTGTCTGTCTGTTTGTTTACTTGACTGTTTGTCTGTCATCAAGATTACTCAAAAAGTAACGAACGGATCTTTATGAAATTTACAGAGATTTTTAGGCATGGTGACACCAACAGATGATTAACTTTTGGTGAAAATCCGTTCATCTGTCTCTTTGTCCGACTGCCTATTTTTTCTTATGGCCATAACTCGAAAAGTTTTGGACGGATTTTCATGAAATTCATATGAGTTGTTCGGTATATTACGAAGATTAAATCCCCAAATTTTTGGAATGATATGTTGATTCGTCGCTATCTTTGATTTCATACTTGTTAGCAAACTAACTCAAGAAGTTATGGATGGATCCTTATGAAATTTGCAGGAGTAGTTAGTAACGTTTAAAGACATAAATGATTAACTTTCGGTGATGATCGGTTCATCCATTTGTGTGTTTGACTTATGTTTGTCGTAATGTTTGTTAGCAGCAAAACTCAAGAAGTTATGAACGGATCTTAATGAAAATTACAGGACTTATTAATGCTATCAAAGGAACAAACAGTTAGCTTTTGGTGTTGATGCAAAGAAAATCAGGGTTTCAGAACCAATTTGAATTTTTCGTTAGCGTTGCCTTGCTTGGCGGAGGTATGCGCTCTCAGAGTGCTCTCTAGTTCTGTTTTTAATCGTTTACTGTTTTCCTGTGAAATCGAATTTTACTTATTTGAAAAATGTTTGTCATTTGCGTGACCTTGACCTGCAAATAGTAAGGATGCGGTTTTTGAAGTTGGGTAGTGAATAAAAAATGAGTGATTGACGATTAAATAGTACTTTGTTTGGAAATCATATGATGAACAAAGGATAGTTCCTGAGATGCATTACGCGGATCAAAGGTTTCGTTCGTTTAAATTTAACGCTTCAAAGAAGTGATTTTATATAAAGACTTTCCATTGAGAATGTTGTACAGTAACAGAAATAAAGTGTCTTCGTTCCGACTGAGTGCTATTAAAACAGAAATCTGTAAATAAGAGAGAAACATAATACTTTCCATTTCTTATCATTCAGTTAGATGAGGGTCTTCGGTAGTGAAGTCTAGCGTAGAAGTTCCTTAGACTTTTGGGAATTGGACTTTGGTCACTTAGCCCAAAGCACGATTAAGTAAAATAAGATTAGGTAGGCAAAGTTAGGTTAGAAGAGCTTAGATTTCAGTAGCTTAGATTAGATTATGCTAGGTGAGGCCAAGGTTTGCTCTGTTTACTCCATTATAGTCAGAAAAGCTTTACTTCGTGTGAACAAAAAATTCATTTCTAAAAAACTATGCGTTTGCCGATGATAATATGTATCGGTATCATTTCACTTGTCTAATGGTGCCTATTGCTAATCTTTCATACAACTGCTTGGTGCTGGCTTTTACTTAGCGGTTTTAGCCGAATCTTTACCGGCTCAGCAGACGATAAGTTGGAAAGCAGCAGAGAGAGTTGGTTTCATTTACCTTCGTGCTTGGGACATGGCAGCACCACCCAACACTTTGGATATTTCAATCTAAAAATGAAATGGGCCGCGCCCTGGTCTCCACCCCAGAACCAAGAACTTGAGTATGAGAATTGTAATCAATTGGTGTTCAGAGAAATTAGTCACAGTCATTCTGACTAGTTGATAAACATTGTTTTATTGCACGTTAAAGCATACAACCATTTCAAGTAACGTGTTTCACATTATGGTAATACTTTGCTCTTAATTTATTATATGATATTATTTTGTTTTCATCGGGTTTAATGAATCCAGGGCTAAATACATTTGTTGTAAAATTCGATTGCTACATGTCGTTTGCTTTGCTGTTGTAATTAATGCTAGGTGTTATTTGTTATATAATTGTAGTACTACTTCATACCATTAGCTATAGCTACACGCTGTTAGTTATATCACTGTATTATTACATATCGTTTGTATTGTCGCTGTATTACCACATGATGTTTGTTATATTGCTTTATTACTAAATGAAATGTGTTGTATCGTTATATTCTTGCATGCCAGTTGTAATATCGCTTCATTGCTAAGTGTCATTTGTTACAACGTGGCATAGCACCGCTACATGCCATTTGGTTAGTTGCGAGTCACTATTTATATCACTGTATGCCAATTGTCAAACTGGTCTTCTGCTGTTGTTATTTGCCATCAATATTGATACGTGATACATTGTCGAATTGCTACTACCGTTGCGACTGCATTACTTGGGTACCAGAAATGATTGTAAAGAACCTACAGTAGCTATATCTTCCTCACTGCTGTGTGCATGCTTATAGTCGCGATTTCACGATAGGAACATACATTTCGTTCACTATGGTACAGTTTTGATAGATGTATTGCTAGTTTTATCTGTTACACTAGCTGTGATTGCATGTTGTTGTTATGTAGCTTTTTTATCTCTATATTATTGTTGTGCTTGCATATTGTTGTTATGTAGCAATTGTTACCTCTATATTAATGATTACTGTTACAATACTAGGGGGGAATATGTTTTGCAACGAGGCATATTTTAATTGGCCGCGTTAAGGAAAATGAGAATTTTAAAATCGTATATGTTTATTTCCAACTTATGAAATTCAATTTTCAACATATGAAATTCAATGTCCAGCATATGGAATTAAACTTTCAACTTATGATATTCCGTTTTCCGCTATGAAATTCAACTTCTAATTATGAAATTTCACTTTTCAACTGATGAAATTAAATTTTTAATGTATAATATATAAAATTCAATTTCCCTCATATGAAATTGAATTTTTAACTTATGAAATTGAATTTTCAATTCATGAAATTCCCTCATTTACTGATGAAGTTTTACTTCATAGGTAATAAATCTACTTTCACACTTGATAAAGCTACCAATGAAATGAAGGTAAATTTCCTCCAATCATAATTGAGAAGAGAAATAGGGATACGATAAACAAAATATCTCAGTTTTCACTTTTTTTACTTATATGGCTCACCTTGCAATACATGCCTTTAATGTAATCTATCGTCCGATCATAAATAACAAGTGTTTCCGCGAAGAAATACTCTGTAAACATATCGTATTAAAAGTATTATTATTACTAAATATTAGCTATGGACCGATACAAAACATTATAACCACTATATAATAAAACACAGTTGTTGTGTGCTCCCTCGCTTGCTCCAATGTTGGTCCGTCTCTCCGTCACGCAGTTAAGAGTTTAATAGGAGACTAGCGGGACCCGTGGAATTCCACGGTTCAATAAAGACTATACTTTCCAAAATGAACCAACCCACGCTACACTATTACAATTTACCTCAGTTTAACCTAATGCAGCTCGTACAACGTAGCCCACCCCGTCTGAGTAAACGTCCGTCGTTTATCGCTGACGAACTCAATCGAACTCAAAAATGTCTGTTTACCCAAGACTAATTATGACGTATCAGCTAACGTGACCGGTGGGAATTCACCGATTAGTTAATGCTCCCACTTTATTAGATGTAGCAATCTAAGCTATACGCTATTATAACACACCTAACCTAACACAGCTCCTCTAACCTAACCTACCACATAATTAACGCCAGTCACTTAATCCTGACGAAATCAGTCTTACGAAACATGGGAACGTTAGTTCCTACCCTTCTGATTGAAGCTTTACCCTAGTAGCTAAAATATGAACTTGACTCCTTCTTCCTTTGATCCCTTCCCGGGTCGTATCCAAGAGTACCTCGGTGCACTCTAATTTCCTTCTATCTGTTAGAGAAGAGCGTGACACACACGGTTAGGGAATGTTTTCACTCACCTTATTTAATTTGAGGAAGTGCTTCTAACTTAATCCACATTGTCCGAACTAACAT
>LQNS02276883.1:7451661-7481794 GCA_001587735.2 Parhyale hawaiensis | reverse complement strand
CGTTGGCGTAATATTGTGATTCCTCTTAGGACAAAGATGGAGTACAATTACACTTCAGAATAAACATAGTAAATCTACAAATGCGCTGCATGTAACACGACATCAGAAGAATCATAGTAAGTACTAGCATGGTGGACGGGTACTAGACATGTTACCCTATCGATGAGGACGATTCAACCGCGATCAGCTAATCTCTAATAACTTGAACTTGTCTGGGAATTCAATCATAAGTGTAAGTTGGATGGAGTAAGAAAGCAGTAGAGTTCATTAGGTTACCTTACCCCGATGGCAATGTTTCAGCTGATAATACCTTTACTAGCTAAACTTCCCAGACTGTACCAGTTATGTTACAGGCACGTGCCGTTAGCGCAGGCCTAGGATGGCGTTGCTGTCCTGAATGAAAAATACTAGTCTGACAGTATACGTAGATGACAAAATATGATAAATATAGTAAAATATCATAAGATATGACATATATGAAAGAATATGACAAAAAATAGACTGCGTGGATTATATGAATGTAATGTAGTTAACTCTTTCAATCCTTTCAGTTTTTTCTTGTATTTACACATGTTTGGATAATGCTTATTCAGGGAATTTTGGCCGATATACAGTTGACGAGGTGTGCACGTCGTACCGTATCAATCACTTTTGTTTCCAATTTCTTTATTTGAAATTCTGATTTTTCAGGAAGTTTTAATTAAACTCTGCCACCTTTAAGGCAGCAACAGGTGGGGCTGCTGAAGACAAAAGAGGCTTACAACCTTCCAAGTGCGGCGCATAATTCGGATTATATCCTAGACTGAGGCGTGTCGGGAGGCATTGTCTTCCAGGGTACAAAGCAAAATTTCTCGTTAGAGATCCTGGTTTTATGATTACGCTAGATCCAGCGACGGGCCTAAAAGTTTCGTATGTAATTAGTTCGTCAGGCGTAGGACGGTCATTGACGATATCTCATTTCGTGTCCCACAATGCATGGTGTACAATAAGCTCATTTTTTATTAGACAACCATTGCATCCACCAAACAAATCCTCTTCTTTGAGCTCATTTCTTCGTATTTTTTCTTCAGTACTCAGCGACAAAAGATAAAACTTGTGTAGTTTTATTACTGCTTTGAGAAACAAACTGAATCCTGTTCCAAACATATTTTCCACATCTCTGACAGTACACAGAAAATCCACTATTGTTGTAATTGTAAAGGTAAAGTCAACTTAGACCACACCCTCACCTGGGAAACCCACATGCACTGGTTTGTGCTGCGGGTATAGGCCCACTGGCCCCAGATAAGTAAGTGTAGTCGCAGTCGCCCTCGGGTTACGAACTATGGCGCCAATTTGACGGAAGGAACAAATAACCCGAGACCCCCCACCCCCGTCATCTCTGAGGAAAGCAGTTCCGCCACGGTGCCGAGCAAGCACACACACTGCCTAGTCAGCACACCAAGAACTGCAAAGAGCTCGTGTGCACGGGGAATCGAACGAGCGATACAAGGTGTTAGAGCTGAGAACGGAAACATGCAGCTACCGTGGCGGCAAATGATCAGAATATTTTTTATATGTTAGTCATCTGACAGCACACTCGGTTAATGAAAGCCTTTATTCGTGTACAGAATATTTTTTAAATGGTAGCAAGTTTAAATAAAAACACAATTCTTGGATAAATGTTTTCATCAACATATAAAAGGACTAGAACACTCTGAGAGCGCATACCTCCGCCAAGTGAGCCAACGGTAGCAACAATTCAAATTGGCTCTGAAACCATAATTTTCTTTGCATAAACTCCAAAATCTAATCATTTGTGCCTCTTTATATTAGTAACAGCTTGTTTAATTTTTTTGAAGATCCGTTCATAACTTTTTGAGTTATACTGTTAAAAAACGTTATGACAAATATGAGTCAAACATACAAACGAAATAACCGATCTGCACTAAAATTTGATCATTTATGTATTTTACCATTACTAACAACTCCTATAAACTTCATAAAGATCCATTCATTATTTTTTGAGTTATTGTGCTAACAAGTATAAAATTAAAAACAGTGACAAACGAACAAACGGACCATTACCAAAATTTGGTCATCTACTCTTTGTTATATACCTAGCAACTCATGTTAATTTCATCAAAATCCATCAATAACTTTTTGAGTTATGGCATCGAGAAAAATGACGCAGACAAAGAAACAAACAAACGGATGGACATATCTTCACCAAAAGTTAATCATCTGTTCCTCTCAACATACCTAACAATCCCTGTAAATTTCATCCAAATCGGTTCATAACTTTTTGAGTTATCTTGGTGACAGACAAACAAAGAGACAGACAGACAAACACCACGAAAACATAACCTCCTTTGCGGAGGTAATTAATACGCCTACAGTCTAGTTCAATGACCAGATTGATTCTGAAACTGTGGTAGCGCGATGTTTATTTGACTTATACAAGGGAGAATAAAGCAACATCATAGGTGGGTCATCATTTCATGAAGTATTACGGTCCTAATCGTGGGCGACGTTGCTTTGTTAGAAGCTGGGTTTGTTTCGGGGACAAAGTAGTGTTTTCAGCCTACTCAGGAAAAAATCGACCTGAGATTAACGCATAACCCTCGATCCACGGTAGTTTATCGAGCGTTTTGAAATTATGATGTCAGTGTGCTAAAACGAAGTGATTAGAAAGCACCTCTATCCTTTGCAGCGAGTGTATATTACGAGTGTATATACGTTTGGCTTCAGTTAGCTCTGCAACAGATGTACCGCACTGAGTAAACGACGGTTGAAGCAAGACCATTTGTGCCGGAAGACGATGAATTGTCTGGTTCCCATAGGATCAATATGACTGCTGAGATTGGAAGTTTTGTAGCAGTTTGTGGTTAGCATTCATCAGCTTATCTTTGTACTATAGCTTCGACTTGAGAAAAGAAACCATTATCGGCTGATAAATGAATCTAATTTTCACCTTTTTACCCTATGCATAAAAGACACTATTGAATGCGAAGGAATACGTATCAGTTGAGGTTTTGCTATTATAGTACCTGAATAAAGCATCGCTTTATGTACGAATGGAACTAATTGTAACGTCCACTGATGGATACAGTAGGTTCACCTTTTACACCTTTACACCTTTATTGTTTCCAGATCGAATTACATGCAACAATAAAAGACAAAAAATAAAAAAAAACTAGGAAACAGGCCCATAAAAGCTATAGTGGCTTACTGGGCATAACATTCAAGTGTCATTATAATGGCCTAAAAAAGAATCGCTAAATTTGCGTTTAAAATCATTATGGGACATATACTGCATTAGTGGTTCGGGCAGATCATTGAATACTTTAATACATTGAAAAACAGTAGACCTTTTCTCTATGTCTAACCTAATCACAGGAAAGTTAAAACGGCTATTTCGTAAATTATAATGTTGGTCAGCCTGTAAATGAGAGAAGTGGCTGTTAAAAAATTCGTTTTCTCCAGAGATCGCCATACGCAAGAATTTAAGTAGAAAATAGTGATAAATATCATCATATTTCAACAAATTAAGTGTTAAATACAAGGCAGTTGAGGAAACCAAAGGTATATTTTTTTGGTCCCGCCTTACACGCAATATCACTCTTAGCACATCATTCATCAAGACCATTACCGGTTTCACGATATTATTGCTGGCACCACCCCATACTATTATTGCATAAGTTAGTTGGGAATAAAACAATGAGCAATACAGGCTGACTAATGCATCTCTAGGTAAATAACGCGACAATGAATAGATAGCACCCTTTGATTTACTTAACACATTTACTTAACACAAAGATTAGCTACATGTTGTGAGAATTGTAATTTGTCATCGATAATTACCCCAAGATACTTGAATGATTTCATCCACTCGAGTATGACACCATCGAAATATTAATCTGGTACGTCATTCACCTTCGAAGAGCTGAAAAGCATTAGTTTCGTTTTTTCTGTATTTGGTGTTAACTTATTTACTCCAAGCCATCTCGAAAGTTCCCTGATTAATTTCTGCATGCTTTGAAGAGCGATCTCTAGGGAATTACTATTGACATAGAACACAGCGTCATCCGCAAACAATAGTGATATGACACCATAAAAAAATGAAATGTCATTGATGTATATATTAAATAAGACTGGACCCAAAACTGAGCCCTGTGGAACGCCAGTGTCAACTATCCGCTCAGTGGACTGACAATCATCAATGATAACAAATTGTTTCCGTTGATCTAAATAGCTAGCAAATAAATCGTGGACAATATCTCTGATACCGTAATGGGAAAGCTTCTTAAGCAAAATTGCATGATTAACGGTATTGAATGCTTTCTTTAAATCTAGAAATAGACAAATTGTAAACGTTTATTCTCTAAAAGCTGGTAAAAGATCCTGGATTAGCGTAAAAATTGCTTGCGTCGTATTTCTTCTTTTTCTAAAACCATATTAAGCTTGATTTAAAACATTATGAATATCTAAGAACTGGACAATGCGCGAATGAATTAATTTTTCGAATATTTTATTAAATAAAGAAAGCGCCGATATAGGCCGGTAGTTGGAAGGTATATTTTTATTTCCTGATTTATATAATGGAACGACACGAGCTACCTTAAGGATATCTGGATATGTCCCTTGGTTAATACATTCATTAAAAATTGAGCATAGATAGTCATTTATAAAAGGCAAAATCCTAAACAGGTGTTCGGGTTGAATTTCATTTTTGTGATACCGTTTATGGTACATTGCACGTACAAGTTCCGTGATCTCACTACATGTAACTGGTATAAAATTGCACTGATTTTCAATTCTTTGGCTAGGAATATCGTATTGCACATTATTGCTTGGTAGATATTGCACTAAATTTTATGCTACTGTAGTAAAATGATCATTAAAATGATTGGCTAATTCAGTCCCACGAATAACATTTAAATCAGGTACGTGAAGGTTCAGCCAAATTTACAAATTGACAGCTTGGGATATAATGGTTACTGTTCATTTATCTTATGCTTTTCTTTCGCCCTGCATATCAGGTATATCCGTGATGCATACGATATTGAAGGAGTCTGAAACCCTGAGAAGTATCTAAGCAATAAATAGAGAACTTTAATTGAAGGATACTCGCCTTAGTCGTTTCAAAACTTTGGTGAGATCGTGTCTATTCTAATTTACGAATTTGAGATATAGCCTACAGCCTATACAGTATATATAGTTTTTAGAAGAAAAACATTAATCGGAGAGACATTTTGCTTTACTCTAAACTTTGCAGCATAGCTCCTTGCTACACAGTATTATGTTAGTCAAGATGCTTAAAACCTGTTTGATGCATGACCATGCTCTGTGTATTTCAACCCATGTATGTTGTCGACAATGTAAAAAATATAGTGTTCGGTTATTAAGATTAATATAGCTTTAATATCCGTTCCAAACATAGACGCTCGTTTTTTTCAAAGACCCGAAGATCTGCAGGTAGATGACTGCCCAGCATATGCAGTAACGCAGATAGATGTACAAGACAGTTAACAGATCTTTTTTTGCAGGACAGCACCCATCATCGACAACGATATAGTTTGTGAAACTATAAAAGAACTTTCCCGAGTGACGACCCAAGGTGCTCAGTGATACAGATTTAGAAACAATTAAATCAATCTTCCACTTAGATTACCCAACCTATGCTAGGAGCCTGCAAACCGTTTAATGAATCTTCTGCACAGGTAACCTAAAAAAATACTACATGCTTGCCAACCATTAGAAGAATCTAAGCAGATTACCCAACCTGCTTTATAATCAAACCATTAAAAGAATCCTGTGTGGGGATCACACAACCTGTGAATTACATACAATAGTTGCAAAACTTTAAAAGACTGTCTGAGCAAATCACCCAACCTACACAACAAATTTGCAAACCATTATATGAATCTTCTGAGTAGACCATTCAACCTATGCAAAGCACCTGCAAATCGTTATAAGAATCTTCGGAACAGGGAACAGCTATACTCCAAACCTGAAAATAGTTAGATATTCTTACCAGCAGATCACCCCACTTATGTAGACCACCAACATCCAAATCATTAAAAGAATGTTTTCAGCAGACAACGCAACAAACACATCTTGTAACCTGGACCACGTACACTGCAAACCTCCAAATCATTAAAAGAATCTTTTCAGCAGACAACCAAACAGACTGATGTGGTAACCTGGACCACGTACACTGCAAACCTCCAAATCATTAAACGAATCTTTTCAGCAGACAACCTAACAAACACATGTGGTAACCTGAACCCATTTCAACAATGTTACCAGGAAATCACCCAACTTACACTGTAGTGCAAATCTGGATGCCATTAAAAGAATCTTCTGCTGTGACCATCCAAACAATGACCAAGCTGGCAGCTGTTGGTAGCATAAGCGGCGCTTGAAACTCCAGTCCTACAGAGCAATATTTTGACCAGCTGTCGACCATTTTGCCTCCTCAAAGTGCCATTTGTTTGGGCTTTCTTTAACGGCGAATTCGAGTGGCGTTTCTTGCTCTAGGTCTGCCATCTAAAAACGCCGGGGAAAGCAAAATTTCTATGCAGGAAAGCCCTTCTCCCTTCTATAGTAACTCTCAGTCTGACATCTCAAACAAATTGCTTGGGGGTATCGCCGATTGAGCGAGAGGGGTGCCTCGTCACCCTCACCTAACGCTAAAAAATATTAAGCGTTTTGTAGTTGACTTTCCATTTCATGAAGTGTTGAAAACATGCAGTCTTTACTGGAGGACGTCCCGCGACAGAAATATAGTTTTATTACAGTTTGAGGTCTCCGGCTCGGCTATAAATTGATATTCGTAGTTCGTAAAGCGCTTCAGTTTGATATAAAATGAAGGCCTATTCTGTGGAACTGTTGCTTCATTTGCCGCTGATAATGGTGATCTTCTATTTTTGTAAATTTTTGCAATCTCTAGAGTATTTTTCGTATTTTGAGATGCATTCAATTATATCTCAACACATTCGTTAAACAGTATAAGGCAGAACCACTATACTCATGGCCTCAATAATGCTTAAGAGGGCTACTTCTTCAAGGAATTTTCTTTCTCTACATCTTGGGATGTGCTTTCTTGCTTGAAATTCAAAATTCATAGGACCGTAGCTGTTGACATTGTCTTCATGCAGTTGCAAATCGTTTGTGAGCAAGTAAACGAGTAAACATTTTTAGCAGAATGTCTTCTCCTCTGGTTCGACTCACGAGGCATGCAAGTTGTAGGCTATTAGGTGAGGAACTGAGAGTTTTGAGTAGGTTGTGAGAGGAAGAGAGGTGTGTTGCGCAGTACTCTTGCATCAAGTACACAGCTCTTTAGGGAATTTGAGAGTTCCAAATAGCGGTTTGTTGGGCAGTACTGTTGCATCAAGTACACAGCTCTTTAGGGAATTTGAGAGTTCCAAATAGCGGTTTGTTGCGCAGTACTGTTGCATCAAGTACACAGCTCTTTAGGGAATTTGAGAGTTCCAAATAGCGGTTTGTTGCGCAGTACTGTTGCATCAAGTGCACAGCTCTTTAGGGAATTTGAAAGTTCCAAATAGCGGTTTGTTGCGCAGTACTCTTGCATCAAGTACACAGCTCTTTAGGGAATTTGAGAGTTCCAAATAGCGGTTTGTTGCGCAGTACAAAGACCTCTTTAAAGTACAGGCCTGGGTCTCTTCGTCAATAAGTAGGTCTGACTGATATAGTCCCTGGATAAATTATTAGATGCAGCCCGATATTTTTGGTACCTAGTCGGCATATTTCAGATTTATATGGATGGCGCACCAATGACACTGATGCAAAAGCTAGCTATCCTTGGGTGGCAGTGGGCTGTGATCAGTAAGCTGTTAGTATATTTTCTGGATTTTTTGTACACTCTTACCTTTTTTATGAGAAGAACTTTTTCAAGCAATTTTTTTGGTGATTTGTCGACAGGTGTTCAGATAAAACGAAATAAAGTGCAAATAATTCAAACCTAGTCAAAGTGTCAAAGATGACAAATTGAAAAACGGTGAGTGAATAAAATAGGCTAATTTGAATGGAAGCTAGAATTTGTTCAACTTAGGAAAATCGATTATTCATTCACTCTGTGGGCGTATCCCTGCTTGTTTTTCCATCTTACTTTGCCAACCGCCAACTTATCGAACAATAGGCCTACCGGTCCGTTTAGCTCTGGGAATTGTATTCTTGAATGTCCCAGATTGTGTCACCTCATACAAAACTGCTTCTCTTCTTCTTAGAATAGCAACTAGCTGCCAGTCACCTCTCAGTTTCATATAACCAGAAAAATTTGTCTATTTTCGTAATAATGTATGCTTCTCAAGCGTTACATCTTCGCTTGATGTCTTGCGTCTAACAGTAGCCACTGCTGACACGTGTTTTCGTTATCCCTAAACTCATACTGTTGATTTTCCTGAACGAAATTAATGGTACTTACAATGATGGTAATAAAAATGTGATACTGGAATGCTGAACATGCGGCATAGTACATAGATCCAGTATGAATGCTCTTCTAATCGGAAAAGTTTCTCTAAATAGTGAATATTATCCGGAATATTATCCGGTGAATGTTATTCGGATATCGCCTTTCTATCAAAAACTTTCTGAATAGAGCGTGAGTGCTGACATATGAAGAACTTGAGTTTGTCATATCTGTCAGCATTGTTACATACCTTGCTTCAGTATCTTCAGCAGGTATAATATAGCATTACGTTTTGACCTGCGTACTGGGCATTCATCGCAGGTGAAAGCATCTGATGAAGCACTTGGGCTCTCGCCCCACTTGTTTCAGTTTCATCAAATGTTAGGGAGCCTGTTGTAAAGTGAAGGATTCTGTTGGGCGCCAAAATTAGGCCATCGAGATTTGACTTGTCTAAAACTTTAGATAGAAGCTTTGGCGCTTTCAATTGTGGTTCAAGTATTAGAAGCAGCGCGGTTACGCTGAGGCCACGTCAAAACTCCATATTACGGAGCAAGATTGAGTTTCTGGAAGTCTAATGCTCGGGTAATGGATTGAGAGTCAAACCCTGCAACTCAAATGAATGGGTTGCGCACTTGCATGAAGTTTCGAACAAGTCGAGCCTCGAAGGTTGGACTTAAGCGTCCAATTGAACATGCCCTTAGTCTCAATGCTCGTGGGGATGACCCCACGTTCACAGAGACCCACGCGGTGGGGGATAGCACTTACAAACATTACAATATAGGGAGAGCATAGGGGCAGGTAACTTATCTTTAAGTGACGGCAGAGTATCTATCCTATAGATATGCACTAAAATAATTTGAAGGACCAGGTATACACGTAATATATTTGTTAATTAATGTTATTCATCTTTTTCCAGTTTCTGCGGCAGATGGACGAAGAAAGAGAAATAAAAAGCTTCCTTTTCTTTGCAGTCAATATTACAGTATTAGAAAAAAAAAAAACATATGATCTGAAATCGCTATGTAACTGTTTATCAAATCAAGCGGATAGCAATTTTTTTTTGTCAGAAGAATTGCTATGCAAATTCAAATTTGTTGTGAAATGAAATAAAATCTGAAGAAACTTCATAGACGCAAAATAAAAGTCACAGGGAGCATTCGATTGGGCAGCGTCATTGAGCACTCGAGGCTTAACTTGTCCTAAATTTCAGACAGAAGCTTCTGGTTTGCAACGCTGAATCAGCGCTGCAAGTGTTAGAAGCGACCCGACTACGATGAGCAGGCAGGAAACCCCTTTTCGGAACAGGACTTAGTTTCTGGAAGTCTCAAGGGTACCCTATAGTGAGGGCCAGTGCCTGATACTTAATTCATTGGATCGAGGCCAGCGCACCTGCGTGAAGTTTCAGACAAGTTAAGCTTGATTTTGGCCTCCAATCGAACGTGATCTATCCCTGCTTGTGGCAGTTTCATCAATGGTAAGAGAATCTGATGTAACGAACGTGGAAGATTATCTCGCTTGTGGCCGTTTTATGAATGTTTAGAGAACCTGCGGTAAAGTGGAGGATCTCTCTTCCTTAGGGTCATATGCATTAAACGTAAAGGAAAATGATGAAAAATGGGGAGTTTTATTGCTACTTTTGGAGCCTTCATCAAAAGCTTTTATGAAGAATCTGGCGAAAAATAAAAAGAAATCTCACTTCCCCTGTGGCATATTTATCGTTCGTTAAAGATGTAAAGGAGTAATAAGTAATAAGAACTGCATTTGCTGCCCAGACCTCCGGCCAGCAACTTAATGTTAGAAGACAGAGTGGTGGGCAGAGAGACAAAGAGACTGGCAAACCAATCATTACCAATATTTGATCGATCATCTATTCTTTGCGACATTTGTAACTGTATAATAAATTTCGTGAGCTAACTGATAGACCGGTAGACAGGGAAGGAGGCAGACGGGTGTAAAGATCATCATTAAAATTTAATCTATTTTGTAGCTCCAATAAACTTTGCACAAATTCATTTATAGTTTTTGTGTTACATTGCTAAAATACAGCAGTCAGGCAGAGAGACAATCAAAGAGGCAGATATACAGACGGACTTACGGATCATCACCAAAATTGAATCATCTCTTCCGCCTGTCATTATTAACCGTTCCCATAAATTTCGTGTAGATCCATACGTAACTTTTGGGTTATCTTGCTATCAGACATTCAGAATAAAAGACAGACCGAGTTCGGCAAAAAAACATAACTTCCTTTGCGGAGGATATGACTTCGGCACATTTTTGCGTCACATATATTAACGGTACAACAGTGGTTACTTTTACAAGCAACTGACGTGTTGGTTGGCTTTTAAGGGGTTAAAGAAATATTACGCAATCTTTTCTCCTAAGCACGACACGTCATTCCCACTAGCCCAACTGAAATGTGATGGGTTTCTTTGTTTGTTTTTTCCATCCGCATGCTCTCCCTCTCTTCGACGCTCTCCCGTATCAATAAGCAGCTCTCCAGCAGACTGCTAGTCAACAGGAGCTGTTTACAAAGATAGGCCTACACAAGAGCCCGTAACAGATCAAACCTTCTGTTTTCTACCTCTGCACCTCCCTATTGAACGTTGGTGTGTTCAGGCGGTAGCTAATTAACTCATAGCTCTTGTAGGTCTTCCTATTGTGCTTTGGTGAACTGAATTGTGCTAGAAAATAAGTTTTGCAAGCACCACGCAGGTGGTCCGTTGGTGAGTTAATTACTGTAGAATTTCTGAGATAAAATTTACATGCATGTAGGCAGCTCTTGCAGTAAGATGATGTAAGAGGTTGCAGGAACATGGTGTACTAATGGTGCGTATCGTCCTTATATTGTACTGGGTGTTGCCTAATGCCGTTGCTACACTGTATAATGCATGCTCATCTCTCGAGTGGACGCTCAGCTAATTTTGTATCCTGCTAATTACAATCCGGAAAATTTTATGGAAAAAATAATGGCACAAAAAATCTTCAAACGGTTCTGAAGATTTACAGTTGTTCGGTAGATCTTTAAAGAGAACATTTCCGCTTTATTTTACGGTGGATCAATCTATTTTTTAAGAAAGTAGTCTTCAATTTAATGAGATCTCTATAGGGGAGAAAAATATCTCCTAATGTTAAATGGGGGGGGGGGGGAAGAGGGAATTGATAGCACCGTAAATAACGAAGAAAAATGAAGTCAATGATATTTATGCAGCGTGCATCAGTATGACAGGTGTTTTAAGTATCACTAAATGAAATGTGCCGAGATGTGTGGTTCTAAAATAGAGTACATATGTTATCAACTCGCTAACTATAGAATGAAAATAATTTTAATCCTCACTGCCAAGAAAGTTCTGTCATGGTATAACTAGCTGTAATACTAATCTTTTAATCAGCGGCCAAGCTCTACGTTGTTGATCAGTGTGAGCTGAAATTTAATGGTAACAGTTGATATATGTACAGTTGTGCCCTCCGCAGTAATGTGATGTAATAGTACTAAAGTAAGGACACCAAAATTTATCCCTGGTATTTGCTATAATATCCTGTGCATCTAAACGCAAGTTCTCTATACTGTACATTCTTTATATTTTAAAACCAGGGTTAAAGAGCGAAGACGATCGACCTAAAAGACATGTCTATTTAGAATATGGACGTTTCGACCATATAGGTAATTATCAACAATCTGAGATATAAGAAATTTCATAATAATACTATTGTATCTAATGGTGAAATTCAAAAATAAAAAGTAATAACTGCTTACAAGTTAGGTTACACTATCGTGGGCTATTTTCAGAGGATATGACGATTGCATTTCATTTAAGTTAGGATTTTTTTGCTAATATATAATGTTTCAAGGATTCTAAGATCTGTAGGTGAATTTGCAGAGCCTATGATTGAAAAGTTGTGCTGGAGAATTGGAGTGTCGCACTGTTCAGCATGACTGCGTATTGATGAATGTGATAGCCTTGCAAGCAGGTTACCGGTCCAATAATTCCAATTCCATTAGCAGGGTGACGTGCATCAGGGCATGGGCAGACCCGCGACATCATATCTTTGGATCGATATACCTGCACAGCTCTAAATAATACATGTTTTGCCACCACATGGTTGTCGGTCACAGCAAACACACGGGAGCGAAAGCTGTTCGGGTAATTCGACTATACAAGACACTGCAAACTCACCTCTGCGTCTCCCCAGGCCCAGACACCCCCAGTGCAGGACAGCCAGACCAAGGAGGCATCCACACCAGCTACAGGTACCTACCAATTAATCCCTACACAAAAATCTAGACTACAAATACCTAGACTACAAATACTTAAACCATGCTAGTTCTTGCTGCGTATACCCTAGTAAGTCAGGAACTCCTTAAGCAGTGTTAAGCACATATATCCCTAATAGCCACCTCTCTCTTACACCACACTCTTGCCAGGTACTCCTTGACACACTCAATCATCCTCACACTTTCCACTCCATCACATCCAAGCATTCGAGTCAACCATTCCAGGCCCGTTCTCTCGTACCACACCACACCTTCTTGTGCACCCCACTCTTCCAGGACCACTTGCATCATCACCCCTCGTTCCTGTGAATATGCTGTACACTCCAAGATTAAATGTTCTACACTTTCATCCTCACCCCAGTCACACATTTAGCACACACGACTTCCTATTTCATTCCATCGATGGGTGCAAGTATTCACACTGAGAGCCTGATACCGTGCCTGGAACAGCAGGTCGCCACCTCTACTTCCTTCATACAGACGTTCATACTTAGGACATTCTTTATTCCTGTACCATACTAGAGTTGACTTTTCTTCCATACCTCTTACCATTTATCTAGTCCGTATGCCTGCACTCGCCTATCAATTTCTTTCCTCCACTGCTGCACACTCCAATCCAGACCCTCCCCTACTTCCACAAGCACTCGCCATTCATCTCTAGCTAGTCCAGGTACCTGGTGTGCCACCTAACGTGCAGGGCACAAACATCAACTGTACGTCTACACACTCTTTCCCATTTACTCTTGCGGACATTCCAAAGGTGCACCTTCCTAGCCCACCTTCCACTACCCATAGGTTCCAGTCATACTTTATAGTTCAGTATACCCTTCATCATGCGTTCCTTAAATGTGTTCCATCCCATATCCCCTCTGAGTGCGTCTGTTGCTGTCAACCTTGGTGCACTGATCGAGAGCTGCCCTAGCAACCTTTCTTTGTATCACTTCTAGCTTGCTGATTTCACTCTCAATCCATGGCACAAATTCCATACTATACATCACACTTGGTACAGCCACTTGTTTCCAGATCTCTCTCAGAATTTCATTCTTGCAAGCCCTTAAGCGGGCCGCACTACACAGTCGCCCCAAACCATTCATTTGCCTTGCTTACTTTCTCATGTTTAGTTCTGTCACACCCAAGCTCATCCACCCATTTCCCTAGATATTTGTAGTCGCTCGTTCGCCCTATGTTCTGGCCCCAAACTTCCATACCCTATTTTCTTCATCTGCTGCCGAATTTACTACTAGTACTTTGCTCTTCTCAGCACTAAATTTAACATGAAAATCCCTACCATAACCACTCACAGTAACAAGCATCTGTTGCAATTCTTCTCCACTTTCACTCAGAAGCACTGCATCATGAAAACCCTACCATAACCACTCACAGTATCAAGCATCTGTTGCAATTCTTCTCTACTTTCACTCAGAAGCACTGCATCATCAGCATACAAGAGCAAACGCAGTCGCTGGTCATCACCAACATTCACTCCCAGTCCCCTCCTCCTCAACCTAGCAGCCATTTCCTCAGTATATAGGCTGAACAGAGTTGGTGACAGCACACATCCCTGGCGCACACCCCTCTTGCTTTTTACCCAGTCCGTCTATATGTCCCTTGCTTGTATTTTCCTCTCGTATTCACATACTTACTCTTGATAATATTCACTATCTTTGTGCTTAGTCCCACATGTCCTAGGACCCCACATAACAGTTCTCGATTCACTCTATCATATGCTTTCTCAATATCCAGAAAAGCCAAGTACACTCGTCGACCCTCTTTCTTCATTCGTCGAATGATTTCACACACAACATACATATTATCTTCTGCTATGCTATCGCTCCTAAAACGATTCTGTTCCTCACCCAGCCCTCCCCCTCGCTCAACACACTTGCTCAGTCGGTCATTCAAGGTAGCACAGAAGATTTTCCCTATAGTGTCAGCTAAGGCAATGGGCCGGTAATTCTTCATCTCTTTCTTACTTTTGTGTCCCCCTTTGTGCAGCAGGGTAATCTTGCACTCATTCCATTTTTGTGGAACACATTCATTTTCTAGTACTGCATTGAACAACTTTGTCAATATCCCTATCATCGGCTGACCACCATTCTTATACATTTCATATGGTAGCCCATCTAAGCCAGCAGCTTTACCATTCTTCAGACATTCAATAAAATTGCTAACCTCTACCCTAGTTATTGGAACATCCATCTCACTCGTATCGACACTCGAAAGACTCACACAGCTTTGCCGGATCTGCACTTCCTCATTCATCCCTCCTATGTTTTCCCAGTAGTCTTTTATAGCCTGTCTCATCCTTTCCCTGTCAGTCACATACTCATCTCCTATCAGTAACCCCTCTACCTCCTGGTGATCTGTGATACTATCACACCTGAGAAAGCGGTACCACTCTTGTCCCCCTCGTTCATCCTTTTGTCCCAAGTATCTCACTCGCTCTCTTTCATACCGCCGTTCTAAAGCTCCTACACATATGCTCAAACACTCAAAGCCTCAAGGCACGCGTGGATGACCCCACGTACACCGACCCACACGATGGGCAGCAGTACTTATAAACAAAAGAGGAGAGCACATGGGCAGGTAACTTATCTTTAAACGAAAACAGAGTAACTATCCAATAGTTATTCACTAAAACAATTTGTAGGTCTACACTCATAAAAAATTTGTTAACTAAAGTTTTACTGTTAAATCTTTTTTCAGTTTCTCCGACTGATGGCAGAAGAAAGACAGAGATATAAAAAGCTTCTTTTTCTTCAAGGTCAACATATCAGTAACAGAAGAAAACTTATTTAAAAACTTCCTTATGCAATCGTTTACTAAATGAAGAGGATACCCATTTTTTGAGAAGAACTGCTTTAAAAATTCAAATTAACTGTGCAAGGACATAAAATCTGAACAAAATTTTAACCCTGGTTTTGAAATTGTGTCGTCTTTTACAACCGAACTTGATAAATCATTCTTTATATGTAACACTAATTTTTTATAATAATAACAACAATGGCATTAAAAAAACATTGTTTTAAAATAGTGAAGCAACATAAGTTTCTACACAACAATTTTTTAAAAATTGTAACAATTCCAGTTTCTGAAAGATACTTATCTAAAAATAATAACTATTTTTTTCTAACATTATAATATTCTTATAGTGACATGATTCTAAAATATTGGCACTGTTGTCTACAACACCACAATTCTACAAGGCGAAGACATTTTTTTTCAACAACTTGCCCTACCCTGGCAGTAAGGATATCCGCACGACAAAGACAGCAAGCAGCAAGCTCAGCACAAGTTGCGGCAGTGAAGCCCTGCACAAAAAACACCGCATGAAAAGTATGCGAATTATTTCAAGCGAGCTGGCACGTTCGTTTGCATAATCAGGACTTATGTAAATGGATGTTTGTTGTCCATTATACGAATCAATGAAATTAAAATGGGTCACGCTCAAGAGCTCGGGCATGCCATTAGAATATGATTCTAGGTTACGAGCGCGTGCTCGTCCGTTTGGGGTATACGAGTCTCGTATTGCCTCATAGCTCGAGAGGGGTAGTGTGGGTGCACTGACTCCGAGGAGACGGAAAGAAGATCGACACACATGTGTCGTCAGACAGGATGTGTTGAGACATCCGAAAAAGAGGGGATCATCGATCGGGTCAGCATATGAAAACTAGAGCACTCTGAGAGCGCATACCTCCACCAAGTGAGGCAACGGTAGCAAAAAATTCAAATTGGCTCTAAAACCATAATTTTTTGTATAAACGCCAAAATCTAATCATTTGTTCCTTATGATAATAATAACAGCTTGTGCAATTTTCTTGGAGATCCGTTCACAACTTTTTGAGTTATACTGTTAAGAAACGTTATGACAAACATGAGTCAAACATACGAACGAACAACCCGATCTGCACTAAAATTTGATCATTTATGTCTTTTAACATTACTAACAACCCCTATAAATTTCATAAAGATCCATTCATCATTTTTGAGTTTTTGTGCTTACAAGTATAAAATTAATAACAGTGACAAACGAACGAACAAATGGATCATTACCTAAATTTGGTAATTTACTCTTTGTTTTATACCTAACAACTCATATGTTAATTTCATCAAAATCCATTTACAACTTTTTGAGTTATGGCATTGAGAAAAATGAGGCAGACAAACAAACAAACGGATGGACATATCTTCACCAAAAGTTAATCATCTGTTCCTCCTAACATACCTAACAATCCCTGTAAATTTCATCTAAATCGGTTCATAACTTTTTGAGTTATCTTGGTGACAGACAAAACAAACGGACAGACAGATAAACCCGACGAAAACATAACTTCCTTGGCGGAGGTAAAAAAGCGCTTTGGAAAATGTGGGAAATTGATCGCCATTACTGGAATGTTAGTAGTCTACGGTTGCTAAATATCATGAACATATGAAAAATACTAATTACAAGAAAAAATAAATGGTTACTGAAGGTTCACCTATACCCTTATATTGTTCTGACATATTAAAGTTGCAATTCAAGGAAAAGTTTACATGTGTTCATAGGTACACAATCTAGGTAGAGAACAAGACCTTTAAAAGTTGCACTCAACTTATTGGGCACAAAACATGCTACGAACTATATTTGTCCAATCAATATTCTTTAAATCTTTGCATAAAAATATCATCGGACATCGGTAAAATTACATGTTCTGGCAATTGATTGAAAACAGATACTGCTTTAAAAACTGTGAAACGCTTCGCGACTTCCTATCTAACTACTGGCAAATCGGATCGGTTGTTTCTTGTTTCGTAGTGACTGCTAGGGAACAACGGTAAAAAATGTTCCTCGCACACATTCGACTCGGTGGTTAGTGCCTTTCTAACGAACTTGAGCAAAAAATATTGATAGATTTAATTGTATTTAAGAAGCTTCAGCTTACGATTCATCGAATCTGTAGCATCACCGGAATGCTGTTCCCATCTCTTTTAACGTTGAGTATGATTTGTAAAGTTTCGTTCGTTATTGTTTTTATTTTTCTTGTTAAATTGAAAGTCGCACCACCCCATACAATAATAGCATTAACAATGTGTGTATAAATCCGTGAATAATATAAAGACAACAAGGAATCTGGGCACAAACATTTGGTGACAGAATAAATTGCTCATCTACCCTTATTGAGTTTTAGGCACAGATCATGAATGTGACTAGCAAAGCTCAGTTTGTTATCTATCATCACTCCCAAATATCTAAATGAGCTAACCCATCCCAATGCAGTATTGTTCAGGTAAACAGGTAAACGACAGGTAATTCTGGGGTTGGTTTTGAACTGAATAACATAAGTTTCGTTTCCTGTGCATTTGGAGTTAAGCGATTTTTACGGAGCCAGATTAAAAGGTGGTGGTTATACTTCCCTGTCCGATACAAGTGCTCTTCCAGTCAAAGTAAAACGGATAAAACATCCATATCGTAAAAATATGGCGGCAGCACAGAATGTAAGAGATTGTGTGCAGATGGTGCACATTTCATTAGGCGTTTTGAAGAGAACAATCAGAATCTGCCTAGGCCTTCTAGAAAAGTAAATGCATACTGTTCATAAATATACTGTTTCAATTCACTCCAAAATGGACTATAAATTCTTTTTACTATTTGATGTATCTACTTGTAAATGCATGTGGGCATCCTTCTATTCTTATGTGCACGGTCACTGTGATCCATGTGTGTTCATAGATGCGGCTTCGAAGACATTTTTTATTAATACTCGCTATTGTAGATTGTTTTAAAAATCATCTCAATTCTCACCGACTGATGATATTGCATCACATAGCGACCAGCAACGAGGGTATAATGTGTTATGGTGCAGTTGGTGACGAAGTATAAAGAGTTATGGTGCAGTTAGTGACGATGGTATAATGTGTTATGGTGCAGTTAGCGATGAGGGTATAATGTGTTATGGTGCAGTTAGTGACGAAGTATAAATAGTTACGATGCAGTTAGTGACGATGGTATAATGTGTTATGGTGCAGTTAGCGATGAGGGTATAATGTGTTATGGTGCAGTTAGTGACGAAGTATAAATTGTTACGATGCAGTTAGTGACGATGGTTTAATGTGTTATGGTGCAGTTAGCGATGAGGGTATAATGTGTTATGGTGCAGTTAGTGACGAAGTATAAAGAGTTATGGTGCAGTTAGTGACGAAGTATAAAGAGTTATGGTGCAATTAGTGACGAAGTATAAAGAGTTATGGTACAGTTAGTGACGATGGTATAATGTGTTATGGTGCAGTTGGTGACGAGGGTATAATGTGTTATGGTGCAGTTGGTAACGCGCGTATAATGTATTAATGATGGCGTTAATGAAGAAGGTATAATGTTTTTTGTGAAATCAGTGACAAATGAACTGTATATGTATTGTATAATATTGAAGTCACTGACTATACCCGTATGTCTCGTGTCACGACTCTGCCTGGATCAGTGAGCATTGCGACATGGTGAGGTGACCCAGTGGGTGTACTTCAGCATGATAGATGCCTTACACTGTGCTCATAGTGGCCTCAGAAGCGGGCGGCACCCGCGTCTCACCTATTATATGACCAGCAGCGACCGTACTGACCTAACGCTAGAATAACTTAGCTCTGCGATCGTGGAGGTAGCATGACGTCATCGTTATGCCTATTCTTGCTAGAGCAAGCCTGTTTTGACACGAGGCAATGTTATTACTGTACAGTTACCGCCTCATGAACAAGCATCGCTGTCACAGCTCAACTTTGTCGCTCGGTGCACTCATGTTGAAATAATTACAAAATGTGTGTCCGCCGATCACGATTTGGCCGGTCGCGGGTTACCAGGTTCCACTGTGTGTGTTTACAGTGCCGGTTCTTGTTTCGTCCTGAAAACGACAGAATAGCTGGTGGTGGTAAATTTTTGAAACTAGATTTGCAGTTCCGGTATTACACAACGTAAAAAAGCCGTAAGCCGCCGTGTTCAGCTCTTTGCTTAATTATATCGCAGACTTTTTAGTATTAGTTATACTAGCAATAATCGTCGCTATCGGTTCAGTCATCGATTTTGGTGGAAGTGTTGCCCATGGAAGGTCAATCGCGACTCTCGTGGAGAGCACATCGCCTCAGGTAAGCCTGCTTGTGGCTATGGAGACCTATCCGAGAATAACAAACTCGGGCGCACTCGTTACAAGGATGGTTCCCTTTCCAGCTGTGGCCTTCCTTCGGCGACGTCTTTCCTCTCTAGCTGGCATATATCTACTTCCACTCACTGCGGTTCAAGGTCTGTTGCTTTAGGTTGTCAATGCCGAGCAACTTCACAATACTGCGGAATTGATAATTGTATCGAAGGCTTTAAAGTAAAGGTAAAGTCAACTTTGACTGCACTCTCCACTGGGAAACGCACACGCTTTGGTTCATTCATGTGGCAACTATAGGCCAACTTCCCCTCCCTCCGCCCCCGAGTAGTAAGTACAGCTGCAGCTGACCACAGGTGGCTAAAAACTTTGGTGCAATAGCGGAATTAATGTTCAACGACCCGCGCCCTCGCCACCCAAAGGTAAGTACCCGCACGGTTAGTGTTCACAGCAAGCACGTTTATTGACTCAGCGCCCCGAGGGCCACAAAGATCGCTCGCCAGGCTTGGAGCTCGTTCCTGGGACTTTCAGCACAACGGCTACCGTGCAGCACGCGAGGCCTGCTGCTCCCTTCAGCCTCTCCCGTGTGCTGTAGCTCACCGTAGCGTACTCTCTTTGGGAGCTTTGGTTCATCTATGTGAATGACATACCCCGACTAGCGCAGCATTGCTTCCATTATATAGGCTTCTACGCCACGCACACTGCCTCTCCAGAATTTTCGTGTCTGGAACCATTTGCTTCCAGGCTATGCCGGTTATTCTTCTCAAGCATCGCACATGGAAGACATCTAGTCTCCTTACCTGTTTGTGGTAATGTGTTCAAGTCTCACAGCTGTAAAAAATCCTGTGATGACAGGACACTTTTGTGCAGCAACTTACAACGTGTGAACGCTACAATCAATGCTCGAACTTGCCCAAAGCTGACTAATGTCAGGGTCCATGGAGCCTGGGCCCTCCAAGAAATCTGATGCTGTGGACAACCAGTTATGTTAGCATATATCGAGGAGTGGGGCAGAGTTGTTCCTTGCGCAGGCTGGTAAAGGACTTTAGTCCAGCTGCCACTTAAGCACAATGCAGACGAGAAGCAAAAATCGCTGAGAGTGGCATTTTGCCTGCAAATGCTCTATCAGACTCGTTCAAAAAGCTGCTTGAAGGGCGTTATCAGCAGGATGGATTTAAGCCAATCTTGTTCTTAGCTTTCGAGCAATTCAAAGCAACGTTCATTTGAATTTTCCCTGTTATCTATTCACTTTTACGGTATGAACGGCCACAGTTTTTCTTAAAACTTTATTTTTAATGGTGGCAATTGCAATTGTAACGTCAAAACAGTAAAATGAACTTGCCTCCAGGTTACAACGATAATAGCTAGCAGAAAACGTATATGACAAAGTTTCGTTTAGAAGCTAAAGTTCATAAACAACATTCAGTTCCTGAGCACTATGCTCAGGGAATGAAAAACCGGCCTGTAAATAAGCAATACAGCTGATTACATCATTGTTTGCCCTATCTGTTAGATGCAACTTGTAGTAATTTTACCCTAAAACATCGTATCCGCAAGTACCTTCGAATGCAGCCTATGCAGCAGTATGTGGTGACAAGCTGCATCTACCCATAATATTGTCCAGTCGAAACCAGGGAAGTTATCGCTCATCTACGCACGCCTTTACACCACCGTACGTAGCGAGATGCGGCATGGACAGACCTGTCCACCAGAGCCTGCGCATCACGCTTGGTAGTTGAAGAGACCTCAATCGAATCTAAAGTTCATATCTAATGCCAAGCTCGTTGTCAACGAAGGTGTCGTAAATCATTGCGGCAATAGCAACCCCAAAGAGTAGAGGCGCAATCAAGCTCCCCTGCTTGCCTGTATTGGCAATGGAATTACGCCCGACCTCCTCCCCCTTCAACCACTCGCGCCTCCATGCCGTTGTGAAAGGATTTAATGATAGTGACCACCTTGCTGGGACAGCCAAGGTGTGGCATGAGTCTCCAGAGGTCAGATCTGCTGAATCGAAAGCCTTCGTGAGCTCAATGAGCACTATGTAGAGATCGTGGTGCTACTCTCTGTTTATCTCTTGATGTTGCCTAGCAGTGAAGATCATATCGACTGTTCCTCTCTATGCCCGAAATCCTCAGTATCCTGCCGGTTGTAGCGCCTCGTGTCCGCCTGTTCACAAGTAGCCATGCCAGTATCTTACCAGTTATGCTGAGTAAGCAAATAACACGGTACTTGTGGTATTGCGATTTCCTTTCTGCTTGTAAAAGAGTCTACTATAATGTTGGCATCCCTGAAATCTTGTAGAACGCACTCACTGGATCATATTCTACAAAAAAGGTCGCGCAAGGCCAGTATAAGTTCCTCCTTTCCATATCTGAAAATCTTCGACGGGATCACGTCAGGAACAGGACCTCAGGGAGGCCATGGCTCTTCGAATCTCGTCAGCATTCAGCTGCAGAGGAAGATACACCGCAATAGGTAGAAGTGGGAGGGGCACAATCGTTCTATTGGCAAGTGCCGACATCTGTTTAGCAGCCGCCGCTGGAAATGTGCAGCCCAATCTTGCACTATGGCAGCTAGCTCACAGACCAGAGTCTTTTCATTCCAGGACAGAAGCACCTGTTCCTCATCGTACGTAGGACCATGAGCACTGCTCATGGTCATTGAGCAGCTCTAAACTCTTTGTAGAAGCCTCAAATATCTTTGAAGTTACTCAGATATTGGAGGTACCTCACTGTTTGTTTTCACCAGAGAGTCTTCACGGTTCTAACTGCAGATTGCACCTTGGAATTGAGTTAGCTGTAGGCCTCTTATGCTCAGTTATTTCCTCTGTCCCTGAGCCAGCGTGCGTGCGCATTGTGCAGATCTCCCAATAGTTCACGGATAATAGGACAGCTATCATCGAACAAAACAAAAGCATTACACATCACACTGCTCATCGCAGACAGATACACTACAGTTACACAAGCCGGTGCATAGTATTGGAAAATCAGTTATAAGTTAACATGGAAGCATGGCCTCAATTTACGAAGAATGTCACTCTGTCAGCACTGAACAAGTTAGGTAACTTGTCGGTTTAAAAACGCTCCGCAACTTTATACTGAACAACTTCATTGTGTTACAACTGAAAGAGTCAGGCCATTTGCCAGTACAGAAGCATGAGGTAAGTTAGCTGCGTAACTCCATTACCTCACCTCCAAGCAGCTCAAGCAATCGGTCTCTGGAGCAACAAGGAACATGTTTGCCGTGACTGAGCTTCACGCAGAGGCACAACATTTTCAAAACGACATTCTCCTATAACTTTTGTGCTCGAGAAAGCCGCCGTAAAAAGCGGCAACTCAATAAGAGAGTCGCGGAAGCTTGTTGGTTTGTAGCGCTTGTTTGTTGCCTCGGAGCCGGAAAAACACGCGTCAAAAAGCCCGTGTTTGAGACCAGGAGATGAGGTCACGTACACCAGCCATTGAGGCGACACACCGCCACCTGCAAGAGTTTCTTTCGGAGTCACGGAGAGCATAACTTCTGCGCCACACACACACTCCTCAAATGGTGGTGCGAGTGCTGGCATGCTAGCTGAAGATGTTACAGAAGAAAAGATAGACATCTGTTATCGCTAAACTTACTCAAATGACACTTGAAAAATCAACGAGCTGGCCGAAGAGGATAAGAGATTCGATCTAAAGAATTTGATATGATTACTTGGCGAAGATAAAGTAATGGGTATTGATAAACTAGCGGATGTAACTGAAAATACGGTAGCCAGTTGATTTCCTTACCTACTAAAGAAGAACATTACTATGAGCATAGGTACGCTAGCCGAAGACAATACAAAGGAAAATGAGGGCATTTTCTACCGCTTTAGTAACGATGATTAATTCGCAATAAACATGTTAATGAAAGAATATCTGAAAAGTAGAAGAATTAAAGCACCATTATTTCCTGAAGATATGTGATCATAAGTGTTCGTGAGCTCACCGAAAAAGCCGCAGAAGAAAAAGATAGATAGCTAATTTCGTAATTTACTGCAAAATAAATACCGAACGTTTGTCGGCACCATTAGCAAATGTCACCGAAAATCACCTCTGCTCTTTTATAGAATAAAAATGATGCTGAATAAGTGGGCAGGTGAGCCAAGAAACGTTGCAAATGCAATGAAAAATTAGATACTTTAGTGGACGCTGACGGACTGTCGTTGGATCCGAGTTCTCACCATCCTTTTACATAATCACTGATGCAGGGAGTGGTCTCAGTGGGCCAAGGAGCTCGTAGTTGGCCGAGCATCTATAGCAAAACAGACAGACTAAGGCCGTAATATGCAGCGTTTGAATACAGCAAGTGGACAAGAAACAGCCATGTATATTATTTTTTCAATCGTACACTTACTATAGTGTCTGCGCTGTTAGAAATGACAGCGAGTAATTTGTGTTGACTTTGATTTAGAGATAAAGTTTCGTGACGAATGTGTTTCTAAAGGATGCGCTACAACAGCAAAAAAAAAAAAAAAGCATAGGAAATGAGCGCTCTCTGATCTGATCTACCCGTGCAGCACAGTCCATCCTTCCCTGAGATGACACGCGAAAACATCTCTTTGTAGTTGTAAGCTGTAAATCATCACTAAATTTAATTGGATTCCCCGCCGTGTATCCTATGTATGTAGTATATACGGTATGATTGAATTTCAGTGCTTCGAAATTTTTCCACTCAGCCAAAAACTGCTTATCAAAGGAAAAAAAACAAGGTGGGAAAATACATACTTTGTCTTGTGCCCCGTAAAAACTCACTTCGTCTGTGCTTCGCTGATCATCCGCTCATACTGTACTTCACGTGAACCGAGAGAAAATATAGATTCAATGTACGGAGAAAGTAATACTTAAATCAAACTCCATAGCAGCTCTAAGAAACGCTGCAAAAATCTTCATTGTTTCGACTTCAACGTTGGCTGAACACACAGCGCGGTCAATTAAAAGAATAAGTAAACCATTTTGGTGATCTTCTGGAACATGGTCTTATTTTCGTATATTGATCTCCATAAAAGCGCAACTTTCAATACCTGCAACCTGATATTTTGGCTTATTTTTTTCTGTTGAGAGCGTGACACGGAACACACAAATACATCATAATATAATTCTGCTTATTTTTTCCCTACTTTCCTCCCTTCTTTACTTCCTTAGTTTATCAGTTTGTTCGTTCCTGCGGTAAAGTGGCCATTCCGCCCTCAGTATTAGATTGGAGAATATTAGAGTATCGTAATCGTCCCAGTAGAGAAGAACAGGACAAACGTTTTCATTTTTTTTTCATGTTATAGTAGAAGATTTGCTCATAGACTTGAAACATATTTTCGCTCTTCGAATGCACGACGTGGGTCTGAGATACTAGTGACAAAATGCTATTGTTATCTCAAATATTAGCAGGTTCCAACTACTTTTAGCTCTCCTCCAGCTTTTAGTCATAGCACGAGATCACCGAAATTTTGCGTTGTTGAAGCTATCTTTAAAAAAGCTGGCACGCTGCCTACGACCTTATGATGTAAGCGAAACATAATAAAAAAACCCTCAACTAAGTAATCTACTATAAACACTAAGTAAAGAACACTGCCGTGCCACTGAGTTACTATAACGTTTAGAACAAAGACGGGAATAATTTTCGGTAACAGCGGATGAACAATTCCTACTTACTCGTAGAAACACGGTACAAGTGCACAAGGCACCGCTTAAACAATATTAGAGTTACATTTGATACACAGATCCGGTAGCACTATCATTACAAAATTCACTGCATTGCGGCCCATTGTTTGGCCCCTGTTCGGTAACAGCGCTGCCATCGGGTGTACAATGTCCAGTACCTGTAACGCTGGGACACACTAGGCATTTACACAGACAACTTGATCTTAGGATGCGACACTCGGACGGCTTTTATGCCTCGGTATCTGTGCTCGATATCTATGGTACCGATTTTAAGTATGTATCGAAATGCCATTGGTTGCGAGTTGCCCATCTTAGAAACCAGTTGGGAGTAGAAATGCATATGTGGCCCCAGCATTAGATAGTTTGTAGTCAGGACCATTACGGATAACCCTGAGTAGGGTATATTAAAATTTTCTATCTAGAGCTAGAGAATGAGAGTTCATTAACAGAAAGTCAAGAATGAAAATGAATCACAGAATAAATCAGCATCACTAGAAGAATGAAAGTACAAGGAAGCAAAGTGGCCTCAAAGGAAAGGTGTCCAGAGCGCCTAGCTAAGGCAAAGGTAGCCTAAAAATTCCCCCATGGAGCACTGCTCTCGAAATCGTATGAATGGCGACCACAATTAAAACTTCAAAACTTCGTGTACAGAAGGTGCAGAAAGATATGCTGTACGGTATTTTTACCATAATATTAACTATTGAGTTTCACAGCATTTTGTTCATGCGTTAACCTCTTCAAATCTCTATGCACCAATAACTGATTGTTATGCGTTAATCTGGATAAGGCGTAGAAGGTAAGAAGAGCGGTAGGTTAGCTCAAATTTGAGGTTGGGCAAAGTATACTTGTTCATCAACAGCGGTGCTTTAAGTGAGATGAGGTGCGTTAGGAGAGACTATAATAATAAAATCAGAACATTTGTTTTCCATGGACGCTCAAAAAGTGCTTGCTTCAAGTAAGACGAAGTGTGATAGGTTAGATGAGGAGCATTACACAATAAAATGCGCTTTAAATTACTTGAAGTGCGGTATATTAAGTAATTGAGGTGTGTTGGAAGTACATGTGCCATGGTAGACCTGACTAATTTTAGAAATAAAGTTGCATGTGAGGTGTGTTGGAAGTACATGTGCCATGGTAGACCTGACTAATTTTAGAAATAAAGTTGCATGTGAGGTGTGTTGGAGTTATATTGATGTTGCCTAAGTACGTATAAGGCCTCTTGGAACGACAAATAACTATAAAAGTATTGCCAGCACTGCGGCTTCAGTAGAAGAGGGAGAGACATAAAATTCAGACTACGCTCTCGCACATATACTTTACTTCGAATATGATGAGCAACATGTGGGCAAAAATACGATACGTAATAGTTCCAGCTATGCCGTACTACTCCTAAATTTGGTAGAGCAACAGTAAATATAGGCTTTGTAAACAGGGCGGCTGAGACGCTACTGTAAGGTGAGCCAGTAATTATTACACTGGTTAACAAATATTTACATGGTGTAAATCTGAGTAGCAAGAATACCTCTACTCTCTAAGGAAAGCTCATCAGGAAATCGCAACTAAGTAATCTACTATAAACATCAAGTAACAAAAACTGCCGTGCTCCAAACTTACTGTAACATTTAAACATAGACCGGAATAATTCTCGGTAGCTGCTGTTGAACAATTACATCGGTTGGAAACAGTTTACTCCCTAATGACTGCGATAAACTGTTGGAGAATGTAACGCATCGCGCAGCTCGTAACCCAGTATCCTGGTTACTTGCTATAGGAGTAGCTAAAACTTAGAAAATAATTCACGCACTGCACTGCTGACTGGCGCCATTATAGAAGGAAGAAAGTACCCTAACTCGCAAGGAATAGCTTAGTCAAGGAGTGGCTAATCAGAACGTACAGGTTCAACACACCAAGACATTGAAGCCGGGGTGTGACCGAGTGTAGGAGGATCGAGTGTAGGGACGAAAGAAACGAACGAGCTCTGAAATGGTATTGCCTACTCGAACAGCTAGAAAACCTATGCAACGGGTTCGTGACAGTATTACGTGATCCGGTTCAAACGCGGTAGCAATATGAAGATGGCTCAATAATTTGGCAAGAAATCTAGCGACAGCTGATCACGATTATCCACGTTAGATAAAAAAGGTCGCTGCCAATACGTCTGTCTCCAGAGAAAATACTGCTAAGCTAATGTCGAGGCCCGTGTTATCAGAACTGCGGTCCGCGTGCCCCTCGGGGTACGCAACATAGTGTATGAGAGTACGCGAACAAGCAAAAGAAAAGAACACACACAGCCGAAACATAGTAATTTTCAAGTTTATTAAATCATTTTTTTTTCTGTAATAATTTGAATTTATTTACCAAGACTCCTGTAATGAAGGCTTTTGATAATTAATATAAGAATTATTTCCATGATTATCCTAAATCAAACTGAGCTTGGTCAGCCATGATGAGGCGGGGGAGGGGGGGAGGTTGTTGAGAGGTACGTAACAGTAGGAGGGAGAAGGTAGCAAAGGATACAATAGCCAAAGATGTCTGGACAACACTAGATCTAGACAAAACTAATTACGCAATATTAACAACAGGTCACCGTGTGTGGACTGACCCGTCACCGTGTGTGGACTGACCCGCTGACGTGCATAATTATTCTAAGTGAAGACAGGTAAGTATTGGACCTGTTGTAGCTCGCAGGTGCCTTATTGAAGAAACGTTGATCCATTAATTTACGTTACTTTGCCATAGTTCTCAATGACCTTCGGGGTCCTTTCAAGAGCGTTTTCAGATAAGAATTTGTTGATTTCAAGTTTCACTGCCTCATAGTAATTATTGCAGCAGTATTAGATCCCATTATGACAGAGTATCAAGACTCAGCTAGAATTCTTCAGAAAAATTTGCAATTTTTTTGTGTTTCTTAAAATTTCTAAAAGATGTAGCTAGATCATGCGACAAAGGTTCGCCAACCATATTAATGAGTATTGACAGTTGAATATTAGGTCAATGTTACTTTCAACTTCAACTCATTTATTTTCAAATTTTGTCTTCTTATATAGGTTAAATAAGCCATTTTAAAACTTTTTCCATTCCTCATGAATAACGATGGGGCAGATGCTCAGTTTTTGAGATATTTGACTTTGAAATTCCCATCGTTTTCCTATGAAAGAAAATTCCTGGTGCTATTAGAGGCTTGTCTGTGACCCCATATGAACCTAACCTAACCTTACCTAACCTAACCTTACCTAATCTAACCTTACCCAACCTTTCCTAACCTAACCTCACCTACCCTAACCTAACCTTACCTAACCCTTTGTAGATACGTTTAAGTTCCTATGTGGTTGCCGGTTATTTTTTCCCATAGGAAAACAATGAGAATTTCAAAGTCCAATATCTCAAAAACTAAGCATCTGCCCGCCCTAAACTTGGTATTCTTAAAAAAGTCTTAAAATGGCTCATTTCACCTAAATAAGTACAGAAAAATGAAAAAAATGAGTTGGAGTAAAAAGTAACATTCACAGAATATTATTCATTATTTCCACTTGTCGACGAATTTTTTCAGATAACTTTACGTTCGATGTAAATCTTTGATGCTACTTGTATAATGTTGGAAGTAGACGAACTACAGGCCAATTTCCACACAGACACCGGAATTTACGTCCCAACCTTCTATGAGCTATTGCCATTATGTTAGCTTGATATAGATGATAGAGGAAAAAGAAGAAGTAAAAGGAAGATCTCAACCACGAGTCGATCATGCATGCACGCAAGTGCAATTTATATCCGTTGATCTGCGGAGCTCAAGAGTTTCTGACTATTGGAGGACGTGTTCTTACTTGTTGAGGATGTCTGCCAATGTTTGTCAACATAATTTTTAAACGCATTGACTGTCTCGACACCGACAACGTCGGAGGAGCGTCTGTTCCAAATGTTCGCTATGAAATACGGAAATAACTGTTGGCTTAAGATTTGTTTCGGGCTTTGTGCTTGAGTTTTTGGCCGTTGTTTCGCTGGCAATAATTATGGTCTCTTTCAAAATGTCCCGCTGTAGGAAAATTGTTGAAGCCAGTCAAATACTTGAATGTTTCTATTAGTTGTCCCCTGAGTCGTCTTTGCTCGAGAGAGATCAGGCCCAGTTCATGTAGGCGACATTCGTATGGCTTATTTCGTAGTTGAGGCATCAATTTTGTAGTTCTGTATTGGATTTTTCCATGTTATCGATATCTTTGCACAGATGTGGCGACCAGAATTGAACAGTAAATTCTAAGTGCGGGAGCACTAGCGCCTTGTACAAGGGAATGATGATGTCCTTGGATTTGTATTCGAAGTTCCTGGTGATGAATCTCAGTACTCTAATTGCCATTTTTACACTCTTATAAACTTCCTGACTGTGTTGTAATTTGTTTTTAATTGTTATTCCCAAGTCAGATTGTTAATTGACAGCTGCCAATTCTGTCTCATTCATTTTCAATTGGGTTTGGGGTTCTCCGGCCTTACGTGTATTACTTAACACTAGCTGGACCCGTGAAAATTTTCACGGTTTGCCAACTTTATTTTGAGTGTTTGGAAAATTTCCTTCTACCGGTATGCTTGTTGTTGGATTTTAATGTAATTAGTTGCACATCTAATTTAATCGTGTTTATTTTTGCAAATCGGTAGT
>LQNS02276883.1:7437274-7449026 GCA_001587735.2 Parhyale hawaiensis | reverse complement strand
GATAAGTCATCAGCCGTATCACAGATACGCCAGCTTCTCGAACTGAATAAAGCTCGAATTTCCTTCTATCTTTTAATGATGAAGAGCGTGACACAAAAGGTAAGTAGGTAGGTAGGTAGATAGGTACGTACTAGCGTATTAATATATAGATTTGTCCACATCAAAATTCATCTGCGACATTGTGCTCCAATCCATGAAATGGTCAAGTTCTTGTTGGAGCTCAGCTCTTTTCCTGGCAAGATGGTAGGCTATAGTTTAGTACAATCCGCAAATTTACTGATTTTACTACGGATGATACGATGGACATCATTGATGTAATTTATGAACTGAAGTGGCCAAAGCACGCTACCATGTGGAACCCCAGATGATACATGCGTCCAGTCGCTTGTCTCTCTTTCAAGTTTCACTCGCTCCTGCCGACCCGTAAGCCACGCACGGATCCAGCGTAAATAGTCTCCCTGGATGCCATGGGCTTCCAATTTTTTCGTTAACCGTTGGTGGGGGACTTTGTCAAAAGCCTTTTGGAAGTCTAGATACACGAGGTTCACACCCGTTTCTTCATCTCTAATTTCTGTAACAATCGAAAAAAGCAGCAAATTGTTATGAAGTCCTTGTTAAAGAGTTTTGTTAATAAAGAGCTACAAAAATTATTGTACCTAACGGCGCCCGTGAAACTTTCACGGTCTGGCAAGGCTTTTCAGATGGACCAGATGGATCACTGCAGCATAGAAATGCTGCATCTACTTCACAACAACACCGAGACTCGATGTATGCATGAGTATGATATCTTACGACCAGCCTCTTTGCTGATAATAAATCCTATAAGCTACTCTGTTGAACGGGACCCTTGGAATTCACAAGATAGCAAACCACGATACAGTCTATAACGCGTATATATTTAAAAGTTCAAACGCATAAACATAATTAAAAATGCCTCGCCCAGTGTCGACAATGATTGCTGGACCTCCACCTCCCTCCCACCGTATCATAGATACGTCAGCTTCCCAGAGTCAAACCTCTAATTTTCTTTTATCTATTAGCGAAGAGCGGGTCACAAAAGGTGCGACCGTATTAATACATATATTTAATAAATATCTTAGAAAGCTTGAGAGTTTTACCCGCTATAGTTTTTGTCCCATCAGCAGGTGGCACTATCCAAACAGGGGCTCCTAATATCTGAATAGTGTCAGGTGTTGATGGGACGAAAAATTGTATAATTCCCAGGTTAATTACTACTAAAAGTAGACTGCTAAGCTGTTTCTTTTATACTCGTACTGCTCCGCCCTACTGGCTTTGTCATAATACAGCGTGCAGGACAACGGCGTTGAGGGCTTCCATTGTTATATGCTGTGGTGACTTTGTGTTTGGAGTGAGTGTGTGGTCAGCTGTAGATCTCCAGTTCGAGCCCTGACTCGACTCATCATATAAAATAATAATATGCAGTTACGAGCCGCAAGAAGGTGTAACTGCTAGTCATTCACTCTGGTATTTCAGCTCCAGTAGATGGCATGCTTGTCTGACAAGTTAATATTTAGCCAGCAAATGTGTTGGAACCACGATAAGTTACTTGTTAATAAAGCTAGAAATTGCTACAACGTTTGATTAATTCTAATATTGTATGTCAACATTTCGCTCTAGTATATATTTCTCTCTGGAGCTTCGATTTACTAATCGTAAATATAGTATCTCCAAAACAGTGTAATAAGCATTTTTGTTTCTTCGAAGATTATAAGCATATTTAAAAGCTGGTTCAAAAATTCTACAAGTTATTGCTTGCTCTGCGGGGAATAAAGACAACTGAATGATCATGGCTTGCACTACTTCTAAAAATGCAAGTACCAGAATATTCTTACAAAAACAGAGTTTGTGCACCAGACGGGCTAAAATTCAATATCAAGCTGTCCTGTCTTGTGCTAATTGTATGTCTAACGAAGAAACGCATCCAACGTAGGCAAAACCTCAGTTATCGCGTTAACCTTTCTGTTCCAGCGGCAATATCCAACCTCAATTGATTTTGGAAAACATTAAATTAAAATCGACTGATGCTGACTTTAACTCCGTAATATTACACGCATACACACGTACATCTTTCTCTTGCCAAAACAAAAGCGCTCAAACTTAGACACAAACTGTTTTATAATTCTTTCTAAAAGAGTATCTTTGACTTCATGTATCATACGTTTTAAGTAACTCTGGTGTTTTCCTTACCCACATTGATCACTCAATTTGAGCTGCATAGCCAGAAATTCATTTCTAATCCTACATTTATTGATATAGAAAAGACGTACTCTCATATTCTTAATATGTATGTCAGTCTGAGACAACAAGAAGTTCAAAAGCGCTTTTCAATTTCGCACTGCAATAACAAAAGAGCTGCTGGAGCCCGTAGTTCTGCTTGCAAAGACCAGGAAAGTTTTTGCAAAATGTCAGCATGCGAGGAACTCTAGAATCACGGAACAATGAATAGAAAGATTTTGTGTTGTGTATAATAAAATGAATGTGTGTTTGCTTTCAAAATTTTTGCTTCCGAGACGGACTCACTTAATCTATTATAATCATTTTCTATGACAAAAGTAAGGGTAAAGTCAATTTTGACCGCACCCTCAACTGGGAAACCCACACGCACTGACTTGTGCTGCGGATATACCCCCACTGGCCCCAGAGGAATAAGTGCGGCTGCAATCGATCACGGGTAATCAAGAACTATGGCGCCAATTTGATGGAAAATTCAAATGGCTGACTGATCGAAGACAGTGAACGAAGCATAAGCTAGAAGAGAGCTGAAAATTCAAAGTACTGAAAAAAGAATCCTCTCGTAACCATGACACAGACAATATGGCGTGACATAACGAAGAGCAAGAAACGTTTTTTTTTTCTTTTACGGCTGACTTCAAAACAGCTACAGCCATGCTGCATCGGTGGCAATGTGAGAACCTACTCGTGTGTCTGCATTTCTCACGAACGTCAGTTCGAAGTCCAGTGTCTCTTAAACTCTTTTCGTGGAGGTTGCGCTATGTTGCAGATTTGTGGTTTTACTGAGGAACTCACGTATTCATTTCTTTCGGCAACGATTTAGGTATCAACAGCGTCAGATAGAATATTGTGTCTACATTTGTAGAACATTCCCGTTTCCACGATGCAGTTTTTTTTATACCGCATGCCAAATGGATTTTCCTGCTGGTATAGAACTTTTATGGTAAAGGCTATATCGACTGCGATGATGAAGAACATAATTTCTCTATGCAAGCGTCTGGTTTATTCCAAAAAATATTTTTAGTCATTGACATAAGAAACAGACGAACGTGATTAAATTCAAGTGTAGTAATTTATACCCTATCTCGAACTACAACTTTCATAAATTTCTAGTTTTCTTGCCAAATTTAATTAGTATTAAATCGACAGCTTGCACGTAAATAGTATGTGTTTCCTATTTTTAATTTCCACATGAAATAGATTCGCAAAATCTATAAATTGTATGCATTGACATAGTTTATGTAACAAGCTAAAGCGACGCCATCTGATGTATTATGAAGCTAGCATTTTCAAATTATTCCAGATTCCTACAATAAATAGATGCAGTGTAATCACCATTAAATTGCACACTAGTCATCATTTCTTCAGGTATACAATTGTTCATTGCATCATATTCCAGTAGATGGTATCTATTATTTCTCTCTTCCGAATACTCCATTCATCAAAGAAGAAAAGAAGGATCGGCTTTTTAGCCCCTATCTGATGAGAGCCAGAGCGATCAGTAGAAAACCTACGAAATTTTCTTCCAATATCGCCGATCGCGTGTTTGGGCTTGATGCCCTCTTACTGCCCCTTGATGATCTGAAGGAGTTGCAAAAATTAGGGCAAATATTCCCACGATATTTTTTTGGAGCGGATGAGCGATATGGGGGCATCCCGAGGAGCTGAGCTGCCTTTGATGGAGCAGCATTCATATCTTCCGATTGGGCGAACAGAGGGTCAGGGGCTGCTCGCCTATCATCCAATGCTGGAACTTGATGCAGTTTGAAAAAATGGTAGCTCAGGAGAATAGGAGAATTAATATGTAGCAGATCCACGACACGCGAGGCTGCAGTTCTACAGTATTGGTTGTAGTAGTGTTTGGTCATTCAATACGAAGCGACGGCATGAAGGAGCGGTAACGTCAATGCAGGATGAAGCTAGAGTTATTAACCAGCAACTGCACAATGATAACGATTCTTATTGAGTCTTCAGAGATACTCGTGTGATAGAGCAATAGAGTTTATGCTGAAGGGAGCTTGTTTGGTAAGAGGAAATTATAACGACTGCTTCCTGTTGCGTCCATGGGTCCCGCTAGTCTACTAGCAGGACCCGTGGAAATTCTACGGTTAATTGATGTTTTTAGTTAGCCCTCACGGGTATATTCTGGCAGGCCCTTTCTCTCCTTGAATAGATACGGGCCTTACGAACCCAGCGGCAAACCTGAGTACCTTTTCCGCAGGGGATGTTGCAGCTGGTCACAGTTCCTGCTGGTGAGGTTAGTTTTGTAAAGTTAGGTAGGTTCTCTACATTTTCCTTTCTGTTCTGCGAAGTGGGCTGTCGATCGAGATAGCCGACCTAGTTCGCGGGACACCTCTACTATCTCTAGTGGGGAAGGCCTCGAAAGGGGCGGTCCACCAGAGTGTCTTTTTCTATACTTTGTGCCTTTTTCCCCACCAGTAGTAACTCGGCCAACTGATACTTTCCGGCAGGAATGCCGAGATAAAACACTCATGTACTGATGTGACATTATAAACCGAGTCTCACTGCTTGGATCACGTCGTATGATAGGGGTGCCGTGGTAAAACCAGGAATATGATAGTGATAATAATAATAATAGTAGTAATAATGATAATAATCGTGCACAAGGAAGCGGAGAAGAAGGAAAAGTACCGTGACCTTGCCATCGAACTCCAGAGACTGTGGCAGATGAAGGTGGACGTCGTTCTAGTGGTCATCGGAGCTCTGGGGGCAATGTCCAAGAATCTCAAGACTGCCCTACGAGAGCTGGAGAGCGGCCATCTTCACCCAGGAATCCTCCAGAAAAGCGCTCTGCTTGGAACAGCGCACATCATTCGCAAAGTGCTCTGAGCCTTAGGTCGCGGGATGTGACCTGGTGCCAGAGTGTAGAGCTGAACATTACTAAACCGATCCAATTTGGGTTGTGAAATCCCCTCGATAATAATAATAATAATGTATTCACATACCTTAGTTTAACCTGAAGTAGCGTTTCTGACTTAACGCACCCCACCCAGTCCGTCGCGTAACCATGTCTATCGTTATGCAATCCGTCTACCTTACACCTCGTCTAGCCTATCCTAGCGTTCTGATTTCACCCGTGCATCACGAATTTGTTCTGTCAGCAAAGAATTTGCGCTTATATCTAAGGTACTTCTTGCATTATTCTCTTATGTATTTACCCACCTTTTCTAAGCTCTCTTTCCCACAGTTTACAGATATATATATATATATATATATATACTGTATTTTACTTCTGACCTTCATAATCTTACACGTTTCAATTTTTATCGCGTAGCCAATCTTTTTTTGCACTCCTACGGGACTCGTGGATATTAATTAGAAGCCCATAATTTCTCTGGTTTATTTGATGCAATAGCTAAACGATAAACTACAACAGCCCGGCCAATTTCTTCAGTCACACAGCGTAATTCCTAGACACTGCTCAGTGGCTTCAAAAAATATTTTATAGTCGAGATATGTCTTTAAGCTCCCGCACCGTATCCTAGATACGCATCTGGCCCTATTAAGAACGTTATGTGTCACAAGCAAAGTGAAAATAATATGGTGTGTAAAATGAAAAATTGGAAAATATGATACTGGCGAAATGATCTTCTTGTCTTTGCTTCAAAACTCAAAAAATAATGAATGGATTTTTATGAAATTTTACATGAGTTGTTCAGTGTATCACGAAGAGTATATGAAAAAAAAAAATTAAAAATTGGGATGATCAGTTGGTTTTTTGCTTGCTGCCTCTGTGTTTGATTTTATGTGTGTTCGCAAAATAACTCAAAAAGGTATGAACACATTTTCAGGAAATTTACATGAGATGCTAGGTATATTGCGGAGAGTAAATGATCGAATTTTTGTGATAATCTGTTTGTTCGTTTGTTTGTCGCTGTGTTTGATTTTATATTGGTTAAAAATAACTGAAAAAGTTATTAATGGATTTTTTAAATTCACTTTAGTTGTTAGATATATCACGAAGACTAAATAATCAAATTCTGGTAATGATTGGCTGATCTTTTTGTGTGTTTGACTAATGTTTGTCAGCAACATAATTCGACAAGTTATGAAGGAATGTTCAAAAAATTTACAGAAGCTGTTATTACTGTTAAAAAGCACGAATGACCACATTTTCGTATTGATAAAAAGAAAATCGTAGTTTCAATACTAATTTGGAATTTTCCTGAACGTTGCTTTGCTTGACGGAGGAATCTGCTCTCTGAGTGCTCTAGTTATTACCAAAACTGTACGCCTGAGCCTCCCCGGACAGAAAGGAAACCCGAATGGAGTGAATAAAAATGTTTCTTCTTGAAATAATGCAAGAAGCAATGAAACTGATGTTCTATGAAGCAGGGCCAATTGCAGTATTTCTTGCTGGTTCAAAACGAAACGGTAACTCGATGAAGCAGTAGAGTTGGGGTTGGATGAAGCTGTTTGGCAACTACAGAAGTACAAAAATTATATTAATATGTTTCTTTTTGCTTTAATGTGAAATGCTTGCTTTTTGAAGTGACGAAGATGAAGCTAAATGAAGCTCGTAAAGTGGTCCATGGGGTATAAGATGTGAATGCTCTTGTGATTTGAAAATCCTGGTTCAATTGCATAATAATGTTGCAGCTGAACGATAGGCGAGGGGCCATTACAGTTACAATTGTTGCATTGTTTGGCTCAATAGGAGACGCTGAATTATAAATGCACAGTGGAACACTGAATTTGATGCTTAGGCTAACACAGTTTTTTTTAGATATGGTTAGAGAAGACAACAGGCAATAAACGGACCAACAGGCCTGCTCTCAGGGGAGAGCTAATACCCTGGTTCCGGCCCTTTTCAAGTTACTACCGTTATATCAAGATTAAAAATCAGTAGTCCAAGGCAAATCCGCAGCCGAGAGGTGACTGTGCAAATTTATGATCAGTCGTAGCAGATTGGCGAACGTTCTGAGACTCTAATTTAGATTGGTAATGAAAGTTAATAGAACAAAGCTGCTTCTAAAGTACAATACAGTACTTTGCAGTGAGCAGTTACATGAGCCATGTGCTGTGAGGGTACTGCTCCCAGAATTTGCCCAGACAATATTTGACCGAGCTGATTGTCTGTACTACGACAACATTCGAGGTACGTCTGTTCCAAGTGTTCACAACGATGCACGGGAAACACTGCATGTCCTTTGTAGTTCTTTGATTCTGATGTGCCAGTGTTTGATCGTAGCTTAACTCAGAGGCGATCATCAACGTCTCTATCAAAGAGTCCCATTGGCTTGACGTAGTTGAAGCCGTTCAGGTACATGAATGTTCCTAGAGTGGTCCTCTGAGTCATCTGTCGTAGAGAGAGTATGCTTGTCCAAGCTACTGCAGGCGACATTCGTATAGCTTCCTGCGCAGTTAGGCTATTCATGTGATTGCCTTGTGTGGCGGAGAAGAAATGAAAATCTCAGCTTACTGCTGCTCATATAGTGAACTGACTAACGGCTAAACGCAAAGCCTTTTCAGAAGACATGATAGCTGCATTTTTTTTGAGTGACCTCTCGGTGGTGAAGTGACAACGGTTCGGCATCGCATCAACGGAGGCCCGGGTTCAATTCCCCGGACGACACGCTACGGATTTACACTGCGTGGAGCACTCCAGCATCGAGAGGCCAGGCGATGCACGATGAGGGATCCTAAAATGACTCTCAGCACGGACTGCTTCTCCTGCTCTTCACACTACTGGATCTTCAAAATTCTAGAATTAAGGCAACAAGAAAACCTCGATAGGTGTATCCATTGTACCCTGTATACGAGATAATAAATGATATTTTTGTTTTGTTTTGATTAAAGTGAACGCAGGTGACACAGCACAGAGCAGGGCAGAAAACTGTGTTTCACTGGTTCTTACCTAAGCGTGCGTATTGAGGCGCAGGACAGCACAGGTACAGACCTGTGTCGGCCTGCGCGACACAGTCGTCCGTACATACTTTCCTGTGACACGTGCCACGCGGGGGCCCGCCTGCCATATTTGCCCGAGGAAAATAGTATAGTTTGAGGGGCAAAAATAATCTAGAATAATCCAGATTTTGGTCAAAAATGTCTACCATATAATCTAACCTAATACGTATCTGCTAGTGGTTCCTGTGAGATGCTTGATTACTCTTACAGTGTGAAATAACTCTGTAAAGTGTTAATTTGAGGAGAACACCTTCTTGAATGTCCAGGTGTTGACTTCTAGGAGCGACTTTCACGAGTTAGCTCTTAATTGAGTGCCCTTGAAACTTTCGAGAACTCATTTGTATTCCGTAAGATGAAGTCTTTAGTCTGCTCGATATATTTGAGTAGCATTTATCCATAATTATTGAATAATTTAATTAGCCTGGTCTCCGCAACAAAGTTAATTAAAGTGGTCTGACAGAGGGAGCGTTTGACAACTGCAACACGATGCCAGGAGGCAAATTTCTAAACTTGTCTTGTTTTATAGAAAGCGTGTACTTTGATAACGATGTGTTTGACAGCGCTTGCCATCCTCATCACTATCACAGGGGCAAAGTAAACGCTCCAGTGTGAAGTTTTAGACAAGTCCAGCATCAAATCGTCAATTTACTGGCTTATCATAAATGGGCCGGCGATATTATTTTATTGAACAACACTTGCAACCACTTGAGATGTGTTCTCACAACAGTCTCTCGGCAAATAGTCCAAACGTGACCTAAACGTCCTTATGAACCCAAATGCGCGTTTGTTGTAAGATTTTCTATAATTTTTGAGGCCAGCTTTCCTGGCTGAAGCAAGTTTCAATGCTACATAGTTTTTATTGGAAGCTTTAGTACGCTTCTGGTTAAGCAAACAACAACCTTATTGATGATTAGTTTAAAGCAATACTTTCAGGGACCGTGGAATGAACGGACTTCACAAAGAAGTATAATCACAATTACAAAGGTTCATACATCGCTTTTACATATAATAAAAAATGGTTGTATCCACGAGAAAATGTTTATAGGAATCTTTTCATATTTCATCCATTTAAACAAATTACTCCAAATATCTGTAGCTTTTGAGCATTTTTGGGAAAGTCTGGATATCTGTAGATTAGCGTTAGTATCTGTAGATCTACATATATATTTGTAGATCTGGCAACACTGGCCGCACACGACGAAAGACTGCGCACCACGCCTGTGCTACGCTCTCTTGCCCTGTGCTGTCCTGCTCTGCGTCTCTGCCCTTCTCGATGTGCGCCCGGCCTTCCTATTGCTCGCCTGCATTACTTCTCTAAAGCATATCTGCTTGTCAAGCACGTGCTTGTATCACTTACAGTACATGCGTTAGGCTCCTGTGTCTGCATCACTTAACTTCGTTTCGTCCCGTATCTTACACATTCCTGTATCTCATACCTTTATCAGGGCCTCGTGTCATTTTCTCGAACACTTGCCTGCATCAGGTGCCCGTGTTTGGTTACAAGACATCACGGGTCCCCTGTTTGACTAGATGCTCGGCAGGACGCACGTCCCGGTCTCCAGAGCACACCGTCACCACCCGTCCCAGGCATAAACTCTTCCCTTCGTTTGTTTAGCTTATGAGCGAGGACAGCAGGCAAAATGTGGCTCTGCTTGATACGGAAGCGCTGGTTTTCTTTTATTTAACAGTTGCCCTGCCTGAGTGTAGCTTACTGTTGGAGCTGCAGCTGTGTCAAGGAAGTGGACAGTGAGCTACTCTCGGCGAAGCTGGAAGCCGTGGTTCACATGACAGTGTTTTGGAGTTACTACGTTTCTCCAAACAGTTGGTAATGTGTTAATCCGAAAGTCGTTCACTGCTCTATAAAGGTTAAAAAATGCCAGCTGTCTCTTGTCTAACGACTTATTGTACCATAACGCGATTTGGTCTCACTTCAAACAGAAATCCATTGAGCGATACATGTAGAGAATGATGATATATTTTACATTCTTATTATGAATGTATATATAGGTAAATTAGTGCGAGCATGATGTCAACTCAAAGGTGTACTGACTGCTCTAAAGTTAGGACTAGGAAATTTCCTTAGAGCCAGTGTATCAGGAAATACTATTAAAAAAACCCTCTCTTCAAGGTTATCCCCATAACCCCAGCTAGAAAAACATATCTCTAACAAGTACGTACGATAACAGCAAATACATTTTTTTGGCAGGAGCCTAGCAGTCTAGTATGAATAATATTTTCTGTAATTCTCTGAATCGCTGGTGTCTTTTACTCAATGCCCGTAATTGATAACTTCGCTTTCAATGCCTAAATCCAAGGCATCACAATTTTCTTAAATGTTATAAATAGAAGACTCTTATTTTCCACACTATCCTGAATCGATGGCATCATTAACTTAAAGCATATCACATCGATAGCATCATCCATTTCATACCCCGATTCGATGGCATCATTCTTCAATTTCCTCTGCCGTTGGCATCATTTCTTTAATGCCCGAAATAGATGGTTTCATTTCTTTTGCGGGGGATCACCCAGAGTAGCGAAAGGATCCCAGCATGGAGCTACAGCATCCTTGGATTCTATTGTGCCCAGTGGGGGTTGCAGCTTTCCGGTTTTGATGAATGAAACTGCGGACGTGATATATGGGCCGGGTTTTTAATCCTTACTTTCGCCCTGGAGAATCTCAGCAGTCTCTGGTTCTTCGTTTGCCCGCCTAGCAATTCAGGAGGAGTGTTATAATTTCTTTGCTGCTGCTGCTTGGCTACAGCAGTGATTAGCCTGATAAATTATTACGATTCTTACCACTAGTAATAGCTGTAGAAATACGAAAAACTATTGGGTTTTTCCAACAGTTACGCTGAAAATGACACATCTAGTGGGCAGTTCATTGTAATTTTCGACGCTGGTAATGACCTTAAAAATAGAACACTCCTATAGGTGTGCTCCTGCAGCAGCTACATACATTAGCTGCAATGCTAATTAAATTGCTGCTCTGCTACAGCTGTGATTATCCTGCAATATCATGCGATTTTAGCACAAGCAGTAATTTTAGAAATTGTACAAACTATCCTGATTTGCTGCAGAGTAAAACTGCTGTCCCTCTGAAAGAGATCTACTGTAATTACGTGCTGAATTTATTGCTGATAGAAGAGGGATGTGATTTATACTGTAACTGCTAGAAATTCGATATCTTCTTTATTTGCGTCTCTATTTTCTCTTCAGCGCTAATTCCGCTGATTTTGGGTTGCAGTCGTAGTTAGGCCGCCATTCCTTGCAGACATGTAAATAAAGTAGTTTTAATTTAAGAACTAATAAACATCTGTGATATATCGTGTTTTAGGCATTTAGGTTCATGAGAACCCCATCCTCGAGCTAATTTATGATTGGTGTAATATTTTCAAGGAATTCCTACGGCTCCCGTAAAAACGTCCGAAAAGAACACAACGTAGTTAGGTTTGATAGGTTTGATAGGTTTATTACACACAAACACATTTTATATTACAAGTATTTGGTAAAGGAGTAATACTCTATAGAATAATGCATCTGCGTAGCCACTGAAAGTTTAACAAACTTA
>LQNS02276883.1:7413473-7426255 GCA_001587735.2 Parhyale hawaiensis | reverse complement strand
GTCATAACTGGAAGACCTACAGCTAGTTCAGCCAAATTACCATATAATCCCCGAACATTAGTGCACAAGATCCGGGGACAAGATCCGGGAGATATCCACGTCCGGATATCTAGTTATCAGGCACGCAAAGAACAATAAATAAACATACACCATAAGCAAAGGGAATCATAAAAAAATTACAAAAAAAAAACAAATCGACAGTCGTGATAGCAACGAGAGCGGCCAGCTATCCACGCGCCCCAGACCCTGCCATCACCCGTACGGGCTTTGGCCGAAAAGAGGAAGAAGAGAGAGGAAAGGAAAAGAGCATCAGGCGGTACTACCCGAGGGAAGGAAGAGGGGAGCAGACTGCGGAAGACTGAGTACCCAGCTCTGGCACCAGCCTGTTCATCTTCTCTCAGGGATGCCGTTGGACCAAAAAGGTCTCATCCGCCTTTAGAGTGGCATTTCCTCCAACTCAGTGGCTACCCAGAGCCCCGGACCCAAAGCCAGCTCGTACAAACAAAGTGGCGTCCGGTGGATCTAAGTACCGCGCGAGAGAGAGCCTGCTAACCGAGCTTTTGTGATCTATAAATCGCCAGCTCGTTGTCACGAGTTGCTTTCACCGCGATATGTTTTACGAGCCCAGAAAGCTAAGGAATGTCTGCCAAGTAAGGTGACTATAGTTACTTGGAGACTATTAATCAAATGGCGACCAATGAAGGGTGGACCTAGCTCAAAATTCGCAGGCAATAAAATTCAAACTATGAGCAGAGACTGAGCCACGAAGGAGTTTGAAGTCTCAAGGAACCGATCTGTGCAGTCAGGAAACTTTCTGAAGGCGGTCTAAAAATAGAGTGGAACCCGCATTTTGTGGTATCAACAAGGTAGTCCGGATCGGAGACTTGGTGCGACTGCCGGTCTCTGGTTTTTGCTTCGCTAATCCTTGTAGAGTTACGTTTGTGATGTCATGGCCTCCTCTACCGTGATCACTCGTTACCTTGTATACGAATATCTACGAATTCCTTATCCTCTGTATCTACGCCTGTTGACTGTGACTTTAGAATATGTACAGAAAATGAAACATTAGGTCTGAGTCTTCAATCAAACCTTTTACGAAAATAAAAGCTCTATTTCGAGTAAAAGTCAGAAAATCATACATACATACATCTGTATAACGGTGTAGCTCGCCCTTCGATGATGAAACCATCTTTGATACAGACTTTGAATATTTATCCGGATGCTCTTGATATCAAAACAATAAAGACGTTTACAGTTTCTCTTAGCGGTGTCATGGAGTCCTGGTTTTTATAACTTTCTCCATATACCGAAACTATACAATGGTTCACGACTAACAAAGTTGGTAGATGATCAACGAAGCAAACGCGGGAGCAGTAGACATTATTTTTCCAGCTTGCTTTCTTCTTTTGACGGAGCAGTTTTTGCTTCAACACGAAAAGTTCGATGTGCTGAAAGTGTACCAGTCGATAGGTAAGATGCGCAATGGAGAGTAATAAAATTATTACCTCCGCCAAGGAGTTTATGTCTTTGTCGTGTTTGTCTTTCTGTTTGTTTGTCTGTCACCATGATACTTAAAAAGTTATGTATTGATCTTTACGAAATTTAGGGGGATTGTTAGGCATGTTAACAGTACCAGATGATTAACTTTCGGTGAAAATGTGCTCATCTTTTTGTTTGTTTGTCTGCCTATTTTTTCTTGTACCATAACTCGTGACGTTTGTTGGCAGCATAACTCAAAGCGTTATGAACGGATCTTCAAAAAAATTTCTGAAGTTGTTAATACTAGCGAGAGGCATAAATGATTAAATTTTACTGTTGATACAAAGAAAGTCATGGTTTCAAAACCAATTTAAATTATTCGTTACCGTTGCGTTGCTTTGCGGCGGTGTGAACTTCCACAGTGCTATCTAATTCTCGGTATGTTGTGTTGCTGGCCAATATAGCTCATTGTTCATGTTTTCGAATGTCATCTAAGGTAGGGAACGAGTGTACTGCTTAGACGACTTGAAAGAGACAGCAGTTACCTCATATGACAATTTGAGTTTGCTGTTGCAGCGTATCCTTCAGAAGCACATTAGTTACAAAAGTATATATGTATGTTGAACGAAAACGAGTCTTCACAAATTCCTCGTTATTATTTTTGATAGCGCGCATACAATAGTCTATATATTTATACTAGAGAGCCCAGCCGTCAAAAATGACGGCAAAAATTTTGTGATTGAGCTTTTTATTGTTCCGGTTCCCAGTATTGGTTTTGCTGTATTATAGGTCTTATCCCTGCAGGCCTGATCTTCCATTAGTTGTACGGTACAGCCATGAGTTTTGCGATAGCAAAATATCCCCCTGCAAGATAAGGCTGGAATATCAGCTTGGAATTGATCAAACGTTAAGTTGCCTTAAGGAAATTTAGTTCCGTCAAGAGAATTCACTGGAAATGCTTAGGGCTCACCATATTGTGGATACCAACTGATTGTTGAACCTCCAGAGTCTAAATGTGGCTGCGATGTAAATTCAATATAAATAGGCTTCTGCCCAGCGTGAAGATTCAACTACTACGAAATCATTCGGTAATGAAAGCGGGGATCCAGAGGCTAAGGATCCAGAGGCTGGGGATCCAGAGCTCGGGATTCAGGGACCGGAGATCCAGGGCTATGTTTGTCACCTGTACTCCAAGCGCTGTATTGTATGGTATCTCTAATTATTTTTTAGTACATGAATTTTCTCCTATTAAACTCTTAACTGCGTGACGGAGAGACGCACCAACATTGGAGCAAGCAAGCCAGCAAGGGAGGGATCAAGGTAGCATGAGAGCAAGCAAGCGACAAACAACTGTGTTTTATTATATAGTGGAAACTGTGACAATTTTGCTTGCTCCCTTTCTTGCTTGTTTGTACGTCACTGTTAGCAGAATATTTTTCTATTATACTGTATATAAGGAAAAGCTGAGAGAAGCTCGGAGATTTTGAATAAATATGCTTTAGTTTATTATTTACAATTGTTATTAATATTGAAACGTTCTTTATCTTGGACACAACCCGGCAACTCAAGTCCACTAATAGAGCAAAAGAAAATGCAATGTTTAGGATGGCTTCCTTGGTTAGTATGGCTGCTACGCTTTCCGCATTAAAAAGGGGGAAAGTTAGGGTATCCTTGATGCAATCTAGACAAAGAGGAGCAAGAGTCAAGTTCTTATTGTTTAGCTGGTATTATTTACAGGTTTGAGGTAGAATATTTGCTGTGTGACTTTGATCATATATTCACATTCCATGTGCATGATACGAGTCTAAGATATATAATAATGATTATGTTCAGCGTAATTTTCATTCTACGGGCCCCGCCAGCTAATATAGTGTTTGCAACCAACTGAGTAAAAACATAGAGCTGCACGGGTTTCCATTTTTCTCGTGCACTTTAATTGAGAGTTTCATAGATAAAGTGATAGCAGATGTTGCTTATATGTAAATGCTCCGTGAATAATATAACTATGCTATGCGCTGGAAACTCCATCATTCACGCTCACAGGAATGATATTCTTACGGGGGATACATTGCACATACTGTAAGTATATTTAAATATACTGGGCAGTAACTATAATCGAAGTACGATTAGTCACATTTAGCCTACACACAGAGAAAACTCCAGAACGGTAAGTTCATATAACCTTGATAGAGGTAAATCTGAACTGAAGTAAGGTTATGCTCCCTTTTAAATGCAAATATAAAGTAAAATAAAACGCCTCGTGACGTAGTACTATCACATTGAGAGGGGGAGGGGCAAATTCATTCCATTAATTTCTGATGCTCAAAATTAGGGCACAGCCTCGATCCCAGAGAGTAGAGCTTCAATAATAACATAGGGAAACTAGAAGGCCTTGTGGCGTAAGACCATAACCCGCGGTGGGAGCAAATGTAATGAAGTCAGTTTTGATGGCCAGCTAGACCAAGTTCTTTGGTATAGATCACATCTAGGTCAACCCACCAAACTCCCTACAAAATTATGAACATTGCTCAACTCCTTAGACCACGTTTTAGGTGGACAGACAAATATATATAATATATTTACAAAAACATATTTATGCAAATATATACGTATATATATACATAAGTCTTCAACGAAAACATTATCACCTCTCTCACTTCGTTCGCGGGTGACATTGAAAAAAATTTCCCTATCTACACATGGGACAATGTGCCTGTTCTCAACGGGTGCGTACAAAAGTCATGTGTGTAGAAAGAATACCCAGAGCATTGGCAGGATTATGTAAGCCACATTAAGAGCAATACTGCAGCTCGAGAGCAACCATTCGTCACTGCGAGGCAGCGCCGACCTCGGTTTTTGCTATGCCAGAAATTAGTTCCTTGGAGTCTAATTTCTCTCGAACGAATGGCCGGCGCTTGCCTACCCAAAAAATTCTTCATTTGCTTTTGACAAATGGATTTTTGGGGAAGAAACTAGGCGGAGAAACGGAAATGTAATGAATATTTAAGTCCAACACGGTTTTACCCCTGTGGTAAATTGGGTTATAATTGACGTCATCAGCCTAAAAACAAGGTTTTACGTTTTAGAATCGGATGCACACGTCAAATTTCGTCGGACTAACACTACTTTTAAAGCCTGTTCACACGCCAGTCAAGAGAACAAGTTTTATCATCTCCGTATCCGAATGCGTTAATGTATCCATTTCCTTAAGGTGTAATAAAGCACACACTTGCAAAGAATTTTGAATTTTAATGCCATCCAACAAGAAACTTAACTAACGGCACTTGCTGAGCAACCTGAACTGACTGACAGTTAACATTTTTACACGTGTTGGTCAGTCAACTCAAAACTGTGTTAACCAAAGACTTACAATACACTCGGAAGATTAGCAGAGGAAAGTAGTTTTTTTTAATAGCGTGTGTACAGGCTATAAGGAAATCTGATAATTTTCTACTAAAGGTGACAACTCGATATTGGAAAAAAATTTATACATTCAGGTAGTCTGAAACATTCTAAAATATTTTTTTATGAATGACGTTTCCATCGCAAATGCTTAGTTTTCGAGACATTTAACTTTGAAGTTCCAATTGTTTTCCTATGGGAAAAAATAACCGACGACCCCATAGGAACGTTAACTACCCTAAATTAGCCAAACCTTGCCTAACCTAACCTTACCCAACCTTACCATACCTAACCTTACCTAACCTAACCTAAACTAACCTTACCTAACCTAACCTTACCTAACCTAACCTTACCTAACATAACCTTACCTAACCTAACCTTTCCTAACTTAACCTTACCTTACATAACGTTACCTAACCCAACCTAACCTTACCTAACCCAACGTAACCTTACCTTACCCAACCTAACCTCACCTAACCCAACCTAACCTTACCTAACCTAACTTTTTTCCCCATAGAAAAACAATAGTAACTTCAAAGTCAAATAACTCGCAAACGGAGCACTTCCGACGAAAACGTTATTCGTGAAAAAAATCTTAAAATGCTACATTCTACATGAATATGTAGACTTTTTTTTAATATCGAGTTGTGACCTTGAGTCCTTCTGGTCGTTTAGTCATAGACGGAGACTACACGCCTAGCATTTTCATATGGCTGAGATGGTCTAATGGGCTGGGCAGCACGCTCAACTTATGGGCTTACGTTCAGCTCGAGCGTCAACCCGATTTCACAGTGAATGTCGGTATGCAAGATAACCCCGGAGAGCGCTTCAGATGAACGACTTTCAAGCGGAACGTCCCGTCATACGTTGAGTGTCCGATGGCATAGTGTGGCCTCGGCGCTACTTACTCGGACTCTGTTCCATGTCGAGTCGTCTCCGAGCTATCCGCGGATCTTTATCCCTGGACTCAACTATCCTCTGGAATCTCAAACAGACATGCATGTTTAACATAATAATTATTTCTTAGAATATTTTATTTATACTAAATATACTAAAGAAAAAGGTAAAGTATTCTATTCTCAGATCACAATCTTATGTTTCTAGGGTACAGTGGAATCCGGATAACTATACACCTTTTTTGGTCTGCGTATCTAAGCCGATGTTTTCTTATCCTACGTAGAACAGGTGCCATTTCCTATGACTAAGACCCATCCTAGAGAGCTATTTCAATGCGGTGCCTACTGAAAGAAAGAATCCTAACGGCTAAAAACTTAGAGAAGCTGTATTCACACCGGAATCGTTTGCTCCCAGAAGCTGTGCAAAATGTCGAAAAGTCTTGTTGCGTCCTCATACACACAGCTGTTTGTCTACTGAAAACGGGGAATACAAAGATCTTGATCGTAAAATCATATGATTGAGCAAGTGTCACTTGCAATGTTTTAAATTGTGGTAAATAAAAACTCTGAAAGCTCTGCGCTATTTTATTGTTTACATTAAACCAAGAAATCATTCAAGCGCTCTTTGAAGTTGAAAAATTTGCGTTATAAACTGACTCAAATAAATATTTTAGACTGTGGTATTTTTCTCAAGAGAAAAAAAGGCTACGTAACTGTTTAAATTAGGCCAGTTTCAGGCAGTAGAAAGTGCAATTTTACTCACGCCACCCAGCCTAATCAAACTGCAATTAAATTTAATGCAAGGAAACAGTCATTATTCGTAGGGGAAAGTTTTTGTGAACCCATTGTGTTCTTAATAAAAGTTATTTATTTATTTATTAAGTCCGGTGCCCACGTAACAACTTTCATTGGCGCTTGCAGCCTAGAGCCAACTCAACTAATCTGACTACGATTTTCTCTAAAGTAGGAAATATGTTAGGAAACGGGGGATTTGCCGTAATACATAAACCAAAAAGATGCTATTGTTATACAGCTTGGCGTTTACACTATTTTATTAATATGTTGAGATAAATAATGATTTATGTGCATGTCGTCAAAAATTGGACTTTTTTGTGGGTTTAAAGCGGAGAAACTTTGTTAGTAATAGATATGTTTGGGCTTGGTTCTCGTCAAATTTTACTTCTTAGACGGGGCGCGTTCTAAAGCAGAGTACTATACAAGAAAAGACGAATCATATTGACATTATAGAGGCTGAAAGGTCCACTGGCCGTATAAGCCCTAGCGCCTACAATAATTGCATACTGACGACTGGACCTAAAGTTGAAAAAAAGGACTGTCTGGAGGCAGGAGACAGTTCAGCATATACCGTGAAATTGCTGCCATAGGGCCGGCAGCAACTCCGGTAATGTGATAAATTGATCTGATTGATGCAGTTTCCAGGCCGGCAGTGCTATTTATTGCCTATGAAACAGTAATAAATTTGAAAGTTTTGTCGTGTAGCAAAATGTTACATTGGTGCCAAGTGCTGCCGCCAATTGAACAATTAATTCAACAGCAGCAGACATGATTTCTCTAGAAAATGGCTGTAGGTGCCGTCCCTGCATGGGAACCAATTCTGAAGCAGCACCCTGTTACATCTTAGCTATAAACTTTCAAGGGACTCACTGCGCTCTCAACACCAAAGGAGAACTGGCGAGGCATCGTGAAATATCTCATCGAGCCAATAAGAGATGTTTACGACGGGGACGTTCTGTGATTGGTCCGTTAAATGGTGGCTTTGCAAGGATCAGAGGTCGTCGCTATGGCATACAGCGGCTGAATGGTCAGGGTCACGACTCTGTGCTCAGGTTGCAAAGCTAAGATATCATCGAGATGGCACACGAGTACAGTAGCAAAATGTTCATAGTAATTCTCGAGAAAAAGTACTAGCAAAACATTATATTATAACTAGAGCCCAGGCATTAAGCAACAACGGTTTAAGCGCTTGAAGCAGTAAAAATAAGCAAGTATAGCATCCAAAATAAGCGCCTATGTTGACGAATTTAAGCATTGTATTTTAGGCGGGAAAAAATACAAAGCAAAATAAGCACCAACACTTTCCTATTATAATCGCTTAAAACAGAAAAAGGATATCATTTCCAACATTTTTGGAGCTATGTCAATACGGAAAACAACTCTAAAAGCGTGCATTATTCGGGGCATAGACCTTCGGCGTTCCGCTCTAGGTAACAAAAAGTAACATCCATCATGGAATTAGCTTTTTTTTTTTTCCGCTGTAAGCCTACAAATTGCCTCTATTAGTAATTGATAGTTTCGGTAAAGGAATAAAAAAACCATTTAAAATTTTTTCAAGATAAGTTACAGTTGCAAAAGTCAGTTAGAAATTGTAAGACAACTTCAGTCCTTAAACAAATTCGTGTACATAAGCTAGTTTGAAAAAGTTTGTATGTTTGTTGGGAAAATGGGGCTCTTCATGTGAAAAGCTACAAAAGCCACACCATCTCACTTTTTTTTCAGAGTTGTGTCACTGCGAAACGTAATGTGCATGGAGTGTCTATTGGCGTCTTTTTGTGACCCCCTTGCTGATCATTCCGTCTGATCCGTGTGTTTTTGTGACCAATTTTTGACGTGATTCTGATAGCAGTCAAACGTGATCATTGGTGAAAATTGATCGAACCATGATTTCACTAGCGGGCTGATCATGCATGATCAAAGGGTAATTACAGCCTTTCGACTAGCAAAATTTCAAAATTTGAGATGCAAAGTGCGTGATCTTTCTTATATTTACGGATAAATTGGTTAATATTATTATGATTGTTTGTATTACTGACTTTCAGAATTGTAGTTCTGTTAAGCCGTATGCAGACGAGCGATATCTTCGTTGACTTTAGACAGACAAAATTGTTGAACTGTCAATGGACACGTAGCGGCGGAAACGTTTTTGCAGCGGCAATATCCTAGGGTAAAGTTTTTAAAAGTTGCATGGAGAAGAAATTGAACATTAGTTTAACAAATGTTATTGCTTCTTTCTAAGCTCGTTTTTTAGTCAACATGCATAGTACTCAGTAATTGAATATTTTGTGCTATCCATGGTCACTTTCCCCATCAGAATCACTGTATTGCCGTTTAATACAAGAAAACTAGTTGAGCTGAAAATGTTGTACTTTGATTCGACAAGGAAGCGGATTGCTGGGTGTTTAGTTGAATTTTATCGGTTTATCAGCCTCTAAATCTTTTGAAAATAACCTGTTTCTATCAAAATAAGGCTATGAAATAATGGGACACGAATGTGACTTCAAACCGACGCGGAATATATGCGAAATTGTAAAGAAACGAGATCATATCTGAACTCTCTGTGCCATTCATTGGAATGAAGGTCGCTCCTACGTGTGACGCTTGGCTTGTGTTCATTTTCGTGACTGAACGCGTTGTTACAATTAGGGAAGTGTGAACTTGCCCTTAGACTCTTAACAAAATTTTCAGACATAAGATTTCCGTGGCTATCATCATTGTGACCTGGAGACATGTGATTTTTATACTGCATATTGACATTGCAGTTTCAATCGCCACCATATACGTAAAGTTTTAAGAAAAACGGAGGCGTTACATACCATAGTAGTTACCTTGAGTTACCTTGAGAGTCTTCGGAAGAAGTCCAGGTGACGTTGTTCACGTCACCCCACGTGTGTGGAGTCACTCTGCTGGGTGTCTTCTGTGGTGCAGCAGTTTGCGACCAAAGAGAGAGCCAGCAGCGAATTATCTCCTCAGTGCACGCAACCGCTGACCGCTGGTCTATCTGGTATTCTTCTTAAATGTGAATCCAGCAAATTTTTGAACTCTACAGTTTTGATATCAGTGGCGTTTAGAATATGCCGAGGCATTTTGTTAAACAATATTGCTCCCCGTACAGCGAAGCTATTAGAATATTTTGTGGCCACAGTTTTTCCACCATCTCTGCTTGGGATACGGATATCACAGGTCCTTCCAGTCCTTTCCGTCAACAGATAATAGGGAAAACTGGACTGTAAGTTGCTTTGAGTTGCTCCAAAGCTACTAAAAAGAATCGCCTAAACGCATCCGGCTGAACTCGCTGAAATGCAACTTTTTCGCCGAGTCTAGTGCCCGTGGAGCAGTTGTTGGCGAAATGCAACTCTCGGTAATTTTTGCTCCTCGTCTGCATTGGGTATTACAGCGTTGACACACTATCGCAAAAATTTCTCAGTCACGTAACTTTTCCCTTTGGCCGTTACGTTGCCATGGTACATGAATGTCAGGCTAAAATTGTGCGTCATTGCAACTTTAAACTAACACAGAAGTAGGAGGTATTCTAAACGCTTCACCATTGCAAAGTACAAACTGCAAAAAACGACTCAGTCGTACCTTATATATTCTTTTCTTATTCTTTTCAGTCGGAGCCGAAGTCTAGGGCGCTGCATCGCAATCGAATACTAAGTTACGTTGCACTGCAACTTTGGCGTACGTGTGCCCACGCTCTTAGTTTTATGTCGGTGCATGTTCAAAATGCATTAAATACTGCTAGTTCACTTATCCATTGACTTCAACATAAATAGCAATTTAATTATAACCTACACAAAAGTAGTCGGCAGAAGTAGAATACGTTGATACAAAATTTATAAATGCTTTAGTTATATCTGCCTATGTGCGGAGATTGTTTTGTACGAGTAAAAGTTGACAAGCAAATGAGGTCGTCTATGAAAGGAAACAAATCTCAGCCATACATTGAGTTTGTGAAAAAAACTACAATGCCTGATCCTGATGCTCTTTGCTTTGTCTTTATTTAAATAGTCACTATCTTCCCTTTAAACGTAAGGAGTCCTTTTTTCACGATAATTAAAAGGCGTGTTAAGAGTATCATGTCTGATGCATGTGTTACATTTAAAATATTCATGGCAAATACTATAGTTGAGGAACCTCAGGAATGTTCTTACTTGCCACCTGGTTAACTGAAACCTTTGTGTGGCGAGACGCATTGTCGTGGTAAAAAGGTAAACGGTAAAGTCAACTTTGACTGCATCATCCACTGGGAAACCCACAGTCACTGGTTCGTGATGCAGATATATGACAACTCACCTCAGAGGAATAAGTACAGCCGCAGCACACCACGAGTTGTTAAGAACTATGGCGTTGTAGCGGAAGGCTTAACAACCCGCGCCCCGTACCCTCCCATTCCTGGGAAAGAAAATGTCCCCACGGTCTTTATATTCGGTATCATACGAATGACTTTTTTTTTAAGTAGCTTCAGAAATTTTTCATCAAGTGATGCTGGTTTAGTGTTGGACCTTGAGTCACATCTTTTTATCAGGAATCTGCTGGCTATCAAAAAGGAAAATTGGCAGCTTTAAAAACTTACTTATTTAATCTAAATTTTACACTCTACGTGCTGTAGTCAGAATACTGCATAATTGACCATTAAGCTGAAATTCATTTTCCAGCCGTCATTTGGTCAGCACGGTCTTGTGAAGACCCAGGCATCTTGAGGTCAACGTTGTGATCAAAGAGGTTCAATATTCTATTAAACCTCCTTGGTTATGATCTGAAAACGCCGGCAAGTTGTGGTGGCTCACTTTGGGGGTATTGTTTATCTACGCGCTGTAGTTCCGTAGTAGCAATGCTACTACCAGGGGAAGTAGCTGTGACCCTGACCAGAGACTCAGTTATCAACAGCAGTTGAGAGGGCGTAAGTATTGACATGTCTTACTCCTCCCTATTCTCTGTCTATCAATCATGATAGACGGTCTGCCCGGTCTTTTTCTTCGTTTCACTGCTTAACCTCCGAAGAGGTCCCAGTTTAACGGAACAAAGATTGGCCATTGCGTATTTTTGTAGATTTTTCTCTACAATTTCTCCTATAGATCAAATATAATTAAACTAAAGTGCCCGCGCTGTAAAAAAAAAAGACGGTGATGAATTTGTGATGACTCGTCGTCGTTGATCATAAGTTTCTTACTAAGTTCCTTGTAGTATTCAATGCAACTGCCAATTTAACTAGGGAACTTACAGATGGGCATACTAGGCTAGGCTGAACCACACCAAACTTTCATTCAGGTAATATGCTGAAGTGCAATGTTTTGTTACTCGCAGTCGATATTGCTCCTAATAAATTCTGACCTCTGTATCCAGGATACTCGCAGTGGGACAAAGTCGGACGTATTTTTCCTCAAATGAAAAGCTGTTTTGTTGAAAGAAGAACCCAAGATAAAGAAAATGATTAGCTGCGAAGAAATTCTCGTGTCTTTAGCAGTCTGCTGACCACTGAAAGAGTATCTGCGTAAAGTACGGGCTGCTGAAGTTTGGTTGGAGGAAACCTCGGAAGCGAGTGGAAATCACGATGCAAGGGATTGCTCTGAGAAGCTGCGTGTATTTGCACTGAGTGGACTTGAACGTTGTCAAAGGAAACCGGAATTCAGATATAGTGTGAATTTGCGACCATCTGCAACGCGGCCTATTTTCTACCTAGCAGTTTTCAATGTAATTTGAGAGGAAGACCAGAACCTTCAATCTGGACTAATTTCAGTTTATCTGTTTTGTAAAAGCCTGAAAGAAAATTGATAAACAGAGAAATTCGCATCGGTCTTTATTACATACTAGTGGACCCGTGCGTGAAGAATTCACGCAATAACCTATACGTTTGCCTAATGCCTCTAAGCCGGTGCGGAATCTCCTCTTTTCTTATTTGTTTCTTAATTTTCTTCTTTTCTTCATTGGTTCTTTATCGTGCTGGCATCCTTAGGTCTTCTTTATAGACAGGCAGAAATAACATCTTGAGTAAAATACTCCAACAAACTTGAACAAAATAGCAGCTTATATACAATGTGATCGCTCCGTAGCCAAGATACCGTTGATGCAGTCTTCCCACCTCAAAATATCTGTTTCATTTGAGGTGCTCAAATTTTGACCTATGAAGAGAAAACTGCTTCGTCAGAGAAAAACAGTAAGCTAGAAGAAATAATTGTCTACTGCCCGTGAAAACTTATGTTTCGTCAG
>LQNS02276883.1:7381363-7402869 GCA_001587735.2 Parhyale hawaiensis | reverse complement strand
TGTCGGGTGTGTGCTCTTGTTTTGTTGGGAGCTACATGTCGGGTGTGAGCTCTTGTTTTATTGGGAGCTACATGTCGGGTGTGTGCTCTTGTTTTGTTGGGAGCTACATGTCGGGTGTGAGCTCTTGTTTTGTTGGGAGCTACATGTCGGGTGTGTGTTCTTGTTTTATTGGGAGCTACATGATGTGCAGAGTAGGAAGCTACACTGTGAGCCGAATTACTAGGCAGTTTGGGGTTTTCGTAATTATAGGGTGTTTTTTCTTTTGAATGAATATTTTTACCTCCGAATGACTGTTGCATCTGCATGTCTAATTATCAAATTCACTCAGCTGTACAAAAAGACGAGCAGTTTTACTAAAAACAAAATATTTGATAATTCTCAATCATTAGACATGTATGAAATAACTTTTTCATAGGTAAAAAACGTGATCATTAAATAAAAAAAACATAATTGTCACAGGGCTTGGGAAGAGTAAGATATTGGAAATATGAAGGGTCCGGGGAAGATATAATCGAACTGTGAGGAAGTTTCTGGAGCAATGTGTTCTCCATAAAGCCATTACGAGGCTTCCTGTGTAATCTGTTGATAAACAATGTAGAGCCAAATCGGCAAAATCCGATTGAAGCTTGATTTTTCATCAGTTCGCTTTATTGGGAATACCGTGCTGCCCTCGATGGGTGAAGCCAAGGATGAACGCAAATAGCAGAAATCGTCGAAGACACTAAGAAGAGGAATGTGGAGTTATGTTTTGGGTTAGCATAACTAAGGAGAAATAGATTGGTCCTTAGAAAGTTATCGAAGGAATTATAATGATACCCAAAGCTTATATTGTCCTTTTGGAGGATAATTTTAATTCATGGTTTCAGATGTACACACCTTCACCGCAAAGAACGCTACTGTTCATACAGTATGTTTCATCCACTGCAACTAAGAAACATCTGCAATACCTGTAGCAATATTACTAGGCTTTTCTCGATACTGTTCGATGGAATGGCCTGAGCACGCTCAGTGATGCTCACTCTACTTGAGCCCAATTGAGAATCTATGAAGTATTCTGAAGAGGCCGGTGTATCAAGATAGACGGTTTTAAATGAAAGACCCGCTCCATGAAGCAACAGCAGTTCCTTCTAGCTGTATTGCATCAAATGAGGTAATATAGTTGCTTTAACGAATTCTGTGGGAAACGGCGTCATTACTTTTCTTCATTCAAGGGATCATCTAGACTTCACTGAGAACTCAATGACTTCATAATTGGTTATTAATTTTATTCAACCAAATAATGATGGTTGTAAATTTTATCATCTCTATAAATTTTTTTAGAATTATAAGCCGCAATAGATGAATGATTATTTATGCATAATTAACATTCTTGATTTGACCTACCTAATAACTTACGATGGTAACAATGATGCTCATGAGCAAAAATGACCGTCGCCTCTTTACGTATGGGCTGACCAGATTTGTTCTGGCACAGTATGTATATACAGATGCGTGTTTTCACGATTCATTGGGAACATCTCGAAATTCTATCCATGAAATAAACTCTGATAATGAAAAAATACCGCTGTTTGATTATTTCACATGCACGGTAGGCCACATTTTGGGGCCGTTTGTGTTTCACGAAGAGACGCAAGTATCTCTTTCGCGAGCAACAAATGTCCTACATAAACCGTATGCAAATCAACACGGTAAGAGAGAGATGAGTGACGCTGAAAGGTCACAATAATAAATTCTACCGGGGGCAGCAGTTGTCAGCAGTAAATCGCGCTACCGGCCCTGCACTGCAGAGCGGGGCCAGCAGAGCCCGCCGTGACTTGCAGACTGTGCTGTAATTGAACCAGATCTTGGTGTGCGTTCCGCCACACTTTACCATCTGGGTTGCAGTGACCTGTTGTTCTATTACAGTATGGAACCAAATTGCTAGCGATCCCGACGAGCTCTGGGCCTTTCACAAGAACCAAAGGCCCTGTTATGATGCAGTATTTATAGCGAAATGTCAGTGCTGGCATTTTTACCTTGATAACATTATACTCTTGCAAGCACTGGCCGGTGAGGCGTAGTCGACGGTGATGGTAGTTAGTTATAAACTCTAGGTCAGTAGGAACATTTCGGCAAATCTCGTGCCCCGCGAACTATTATTGCGTTTTGGTTGATTCCGATAAGCAGTCTGACCAAGGAGGATATTAATAGATGAAGGTAGAAACAGCTAGAGGAGATCGGAAGCACAACTCTCCGGCAAAACTAAAGCCTGGCTGAGTGGCTGCACATATGTGACCCGCAGTGTGCGGTCGTGCAGGCGGCAATCGACGCACACGCCAGTCGTGTTTACGATGAGTGTCTGCAAGCCTGTGATTGGTGGGCAAGCTGTGGCGGAAGCAACACCCATGGCTGGATAGAGCAGCCGTGGAAGAAAGAAAAGTTTGCCGGCCAGTTGGGCAAAATAGGACCGAGTCCCTCTTGCTATTGAAAAACCTTTTTAAGTCAGACAGACATTGGAAGGTTGAAACCGTTGAGCAATAGAGCACCGATTCAGGTGAGTAATGGACTTGATACTCTAGCTCTCTAAAGAATATAACTGTGTAACTAAGAGTTTCTGCTAGTCATTTCAAGAGAGAAGGGTTCGTTTACAATGCCGCTAGGGGAGAGGGGGTAAAGGTTAAGTTGTGCCATTTTTCACTTGCACTGATTTTGGCTTAAGGGAATTTGATAATTCATCATAGTATTTAGCCACATTACAATACCGGTGCAGTGGTACATCAACGGTGTCTCAGCTACATCTTACTGGGATATCTTACTAAGATTTTCGCAAATTTCAACGTCTTCAAATTTGACCATCTTCGACCTCCCACCTGATGAGCCGAGGTACGGCGAAGCGCGCGTCGTGGGTAACCAAATTTCTAATATGCTTCTCATCGTATTCTTCAATTTAAAATAGTGCCATCTCAAGACAATAATTTGAAAAGAAGTAGAGTAATGCACCAAATACGCTCACCAACAACTTCGTGACCATCATCCAGGCAGCAAATTTGTTTTTGCTTAATCAGCGCTCACCAAGAACCGCAGATTTGTGGCAAATACATTAGCCTGTCTTCCATAATTTCTAAATGTATTACTACAAATCATAGAAAGTAAATTTTTTCCACAGTGGTGACTACGATAACATTTTCATTGCGGTGTGACTCGGGAAACTTTTGTATTTGATTATATTTGAGCTCATTTATGATTACTGACGCTGTATATATAATTATTCAATGTACTTTACATTGCTAGATTACACCATACGATTTGTAGCTGGAGGACATGAGGGAAAATTTCAATGTAAACAGTACCTATGGGAAACGTTTGAACTGCGTGATTCTAAGAAAAAGTATTGTGCTTGTGACTTATTTTACTAGGCATTAATGCACTCTATCGATGGATTCGCGAGTAACCAATAACCTGCACCGCTAAAGGATTTTTTCCTATCATGCTGAGCAAATATTACAGAAGCTAAAACTTTTAAGTTATTTCTCTCCAAATTCCGCACCTCGTGTGAAATGTGCTCCCGACTCATTGCGTAACATAGAACTTTGCAACCTTCACAAACTGAAGCTTCTGAAGTTGAGACGGATTCTACAAAAAGCAAATTATTCAATCTTGGTATTAATGCTCTAATGAGCTCATGTGTCGCATATTGTAGTATGCAGAAACTTAAACCAATTAGTTGAATAATAATTACTTGCTTTTATATTAAACCCATATTATCACCATAATTCGCTCATATTACCCATATCAATCAGGGGTCTATGTAATTATATAGAGTACATGCATTTTTTCCGATGGTACAGATTTCATTTCCCAGTATCATTAAATCCTACATTAGCTTTCTATGTTTGTCATTGAATGACTGAAATATTTCAAAGAGAGTATAATTCGGCTCCAGCTCGTCCCGACCGATTTACGCTGGAACAAATGTACGCACAATTTGGTGCACTACTGCATTAGCAATGTGGAAACACTGCCCATAATTCCGATTATTGAGATATTCAATCCTAAAACGTGTGCAACAGGCTGGCAATTTGTGGCAAGTTGATTCGAGGTAAGGGGCAAGTTGAACCATATAAAAGAAATTCAGATTGGGAAAAGAAGCGTTCCATAATAATTCATATTTATTTGAACCCGGATGTTTCAGCAGCTGATGCAAGGCACGGATATTCAAACTAATGTAACCATATGGGCCAAGCAAGTCGTGACTGGAACATTCCTTCCTCTCTATCTTTCTTGTAGAAATGGCATCCAAAATAAAAAGTAGTGTAATTTCCAGGCTCCACTTGGTTACATGCCAACGAATCAAAGTTAACAGGAACACCGCGTAAAGCCGCCTAGCTCTAGGAGCTTGTGAACAGGATATAGTCTCTCTAAATGAAACTTAATATTTCCAGGAATTTATAACTTATATCTTTCAGGAAAAAAGAAACAATTCCCCTAAACAACAAATGAATATGCTAAACATATTCATTTTCTAATTGCTCATTTAATCTTCATTTTTCCATATATTTATTTGTTTATTTTAACACTATTCAGTAGTCTATCCATTAAAATCAACCATATCTGTTTATGCGCACATACGGCGCGCTTCACAGATATTAACTTTTCCTATAAATTTGCGATATGGTGTTGAGATATGTATTGTAGATATAGTGTTAAGTCATAATCATTTACTCTAATAGAATAAAATTCTACTAATATATATTGTGAATAATAATGCAACTTTACAATACTTCATTAAGAGGAGCAACTTAAGCCATGGCTCAACTTGCCCTTCTAGCGAGGCACAACTTTGCACCTCTGACTCAGTAAAACAAATGGTTCACCTTATGGAAACAACTAATACAGCTGAGGATAGAACACTGTTCACCTCTTTGGATACGGAGTAAACGAAAAGACCTAGAGCGCCTCGAGGATATACAGAGATCATTCACTGCTGAAATTAGAGGCATGAAAGAAATAAACTATCATAAAAGTTTTGCACACCTTAAATTGTGCTCATTACAACGGAGATTCGAAGGCTTTCCAATCATATCTATTGAGAATATTTCAAAAGGAACTACTATCAATGTCAATGAGCGGATTCTTGTCAGACACTCACACCGTATTGGCCGTACTGTGAATTCCGAATTCCGATAAAAATTGTGGTGATGCAATAGCCACGAAATAATCTGAGACCTTCACTGTCCAGGATGCGAGAATGTTCAGCAAAAGGCCACAGAACATTCAAAACGCCACCGGTGTTGAGATATATATATATATATATTTCACTAAGTACGCGTCCAGTAAGGTTTTTAGACTTCACAGCATACTGTGAAGTTCAAAAATCTTACTGGACGCAGATGGGTGGTGTGAGTAACACCACACATCTTCCTACTTATGGGCTATCAACATGCACAAATGATACGTCCTTACGTCATCCACTCCTTGTATTATTACCTCCGCCAAGGAGGTTATGTTTTCATCGAGTTTGTCGCTTTGTTTGTCCGTCACCAAAATTACTCAAAAAGGTATGGACGGATTGCAACGAAATTTACAGGGCTTGTAGGGTATGTTAGGTGGAACAGATGATTAACTTCTGGTGAAGATCCGTTCATCCCTTTGTTTTTCTGCCTCATTTTTTTTAATGCCATAACTCAAAAAAGTTATGGACAGATTTTTATGAAATTTACATTAATTGTTAAATATACAACAAAGAGTAAATGAACAGTATAATAACTTTAAAAGTTATAAACAACTTTTTATGAAATGTACAGGAATTGTTAGTAATTTTGATTAAATTTTGGTGGTGATCGGTTGGTGTGTTTGACTAATGTTTGTCATAATGATTGTTAGCAGCACCACTCGAAAAGCTATAATGGGATCTTCAACAAAATTCAGTTTTTATTGAAATCAAGAGGCACATATGATATGATATTGGTGTTGATACAAAGGATATAATAGTTTCAGAGTCAATTTGAATTTTTCATTACCTTCGCCTTGCTTGGCGGAGGTATGCGCTCTTAGAGTGCTCTAGTATCTATACATACATAGACCTAATGATGCACTCCGCAGTGTTGCAACAGAAAGATAGTTACTTCTACAGTCAGGCCTCCCCATCGCCGGTCAACATTTCAATTTCTCCTAGCCAAACCTTCGGAAAACCGTCGTAGAACTATAAGTTTTTTCGTCTGGACTATCTCCGCTCCAAGACCGCATACATGACGAGTTCAGTAACAGAGGTAAAGGCAAACCTATGGAAAATCGCCGCAGAACTAAAATTTTTTTTTTCGTCTGGACTATCTCCGCCGCTCCAAGACCGCATACAGTACACGTTCAGTAACCGAAGTGAAGGCAAACCTATGGAAAATCGCCACAGAACAACACCTTTTTTTCGTCTGGACTATCTCCGCCGCTCCAAGACTGCATACAGAACACGTTCAGTAACCTAAGTCAACCCAAACCTAAGGAAAATCGCCACAGAACAACAACTTTTTTTCGTCTGGACTATCTCCGCCGCTCCAAGACCGCATACAGTACACGTTCAGTAACCTAAGTCAACCCAAACCTAAGGAAGATCGCCCGTATAAAGACGGCCTGCTTATTTCAGGAGATGTGTGGCTATAATGGACGAGAATTATCCTGGTGAGAGCCTTTGGAAGTTCGGCTGTAAAACGCTTGCAAGTGCAGTCGTTGGCACAAAAATGGCGGCATTAACAGGACTCCCCTGTGAGCATAATGGACTCTCCCACACAGCCAGATAACAGATTAAGGGCCGCCTGTTGGTAAAGGGCTAAATGCAAGTTGTTACAGGAAAAAAGGGCTTTGTGGGGGCCCATAAATATCTTGTTAATGTCTCTTTGTGCATTAAAGCTCAAGAAAACTGCGGACTTCGGTGAAGTTACACCACTTTGCCTAAGAGCGAGAACAGCGCTGGGTATTTTTGCGCAATGATAATTTAATTCTGATATTAACGGCTTAGAAAAACGGCGCCTTCGGGTGAATGAATGCGCTTGCTTAGTTTGGCCCCAGGGCTCTATTCTAATAAATATTTGAAGCCAAGACGGTTGTGTGTGTCGAAACAAGGGGCAGGCCCTGTATCGAATTAGTGGAGAATAAAATACCAGCTACTTACACAAACATTTATATTTTTAATTGCATTAACGTTTTCATTGTGCAACAGTTTTCGCAATAACTTTTAAGCGCACTAGCGTGAAATGTCTTGCGGTTTCATTGATAATAATCGACATTTTTCGTGATGCGGTAAAAGAGTTTACTGCAGTTTAAAATTTTGCATCGTGATTTAAAAAGCGCTCAAAAATTTTATATTCAATTTAATAAATTAGAATCTTCATCAAGTTTAAGATGATTAACAAAAAATTTTCTACTGGAGTTAAGAGTTGCAATATGTTTCAACTGTATACTGATGACGTTTGCTGATAGTAGTTCATTGATTTTAATTGTTAAGCGACTTACTGACTAATTAGTTAAAAATAACAGTAATTATTTCAGCGATTATTTTGCGAAGTTACTATTTTATTTTAGCGAAAGGTCTAATTTTTTCTACACTAATGATTATGTGTCTTCTTCGGCTAGAGAAATGTGGCTCGTTTTTTTTTAAGCGTCTTACATAATTATTACGTAAAATATAGCTTATTTTTCTCCTACCATCCCAGAAAGAGGAAAGAAGTGGGGCGCGGGTTGTTCATCCTTCCATGCATGGGGAATGGATCTTAAGGACCCGTTGCCGACTGCAGCCGTACCTACTTCTATATATGGGGGCCGTTGGCCTATATCCGCAGCACGAACCAGAGCCTCTGAGTTTCTCAGTGGATGATACGGTCAAGTTGACTTTAATTTTAACAATAAAAAGAACCTTTAGCTAAAATTTTGCTTTCCCATTCATTCCATTTTTTGTTGCAGTTTCTCCTTAAATTGCTGATATAAAAGAATTCTCTCCTTTATTTCAGAATTGCTGATGACGGTATTAGATCTCGAAACATCTAATTTTAATAAATTTTTAACATGTGCCCAGTTATTTCACCCTAATTGAAATGAAGTCACTATGTTGACGTAGTAACAGTCACATTGGGGATTTGTCGTTACTGAAGACTAGGCATCTGGTCGTTCGCTTATGTGAAAATATTATCTAGTTGATATTTTTTGTTAATAAAGATACGACCCAATTTTTCTTTGTCATATGTGCCGTCGTCATTTTTTTTTGTCTCACTCAAGATGACGGCAAGTCACAAGTATTTTTTTAACAGATAACTTTTTTTGAAACTCTATTTGTTCTTGTTTGCAACAAGCGTTCTCCTCTTGGATGGATGACGTGTAGCTCTTTCTTCTTGAATAAAGTAGTATTATACTAACTGTATATATTAGCCATATGAAAAGGTAAATGTAGCTGCAGATATACGGCATCAAACATTTTTGAAAATTAGAGGGGATTACAGTTTAGCAAAAACACCAAGATTAGAATTCTTAAAATTAAACTCGTTTTCCAATGCAAACATTACTGATAGTGAAAAATATACATCAATGGTCTCAATCATATTAATAACACAAAAAAATCTACCAATATTGACATCTTGAAATTTTTTCTCCCTGGTTAAACAAATAAATGATGCAAAGTTGATTGATCATCCATGCTGCGTTGGCTGTATAAGATAAGTTAACCTCGTGAAAGAAATCGAATGTATAAATACTTGACCCCATCAAAAAACGGCCCTATAGATAAATGAACAAGTCCCATGAAATGAATCGATTCCATGAAATAAGTGTTTTCTATAAATACTGATAAAATAATATTGCTGACTAACTTCATCAACTTATTTTACTCCATAAAATATGCTTTTCTCATATACTAATAAAGTCCAATAATATATACTGATCCCATAAACAACTGTAATTATACCGCATGCAATAATTTATCCCATAAACTAGTTTTATCCCATAAATTAAACTGATCCCATAGAAGAAAGTGATCTAAAAAACTGGTTCCTTTACCTAATCTTACCACATAATATAACCGACCAGATAAACTAAGCTACACCCCACATGACCTCATGACCTAAATTGACAAATTGAAACAGCTTTACCCCATACAGTAACTGACTCCATAGAATAATCATAACACTGTAACACAATAGAATAACTAACGTTACTGAATAAACTGACCCATAAAATAATTTTACTCACCATAAATCAACTGACCCCTTAAGCCAACTGACTCCAAAAATGAAATTACCTCTTAAAATCACGAAAAAAATAACGCCATGAAATACCTGACACTATAAAATAACTGGATTTATAAAATAAGCCGAGATAATAAAACGATTTTGCGGCCGTGAATGAAATTACTGCAATAAATAGCTACATTGAGCGCAGATAGGAAGGTAATAATTACCCGGCAACAGAAAACTACTCCAGCTGTCGCTATAGAACGTACACACGATAACACATTAGCGTGCAGTAATGCTCCGTAAAAAATAATCCTGTAACAAAGCACTACTGCAGTTATCACTATAAAATGAAGACGCCATAACAAGTTAGCGTGAAGTAATTTTCCGTAATTATTACCCTGAAATAAAGCACTACTGCAGCTATAACAATAAAACATAGGCGCGGTAACAAGTTAGCGTGAAGTAATTTTCCGTAATTATTACCCTGAAATAAAGCACTGCTACAGCTATAACAATAAAACATAGACGCGATAACAAGTTAGCGTGCAGTAGTTTTCCGTAATTATTACCCTGAAATAAAGCACTGCCGCAGCTGTCACTACAAAATATAGACGCGATAAGAAGTTAGCGTGCAGTAATTTTCCGTAATTATTACCCGAAAATAAAGCACTACTGCAGCTATCACTACAAAACATAGACGCGATAACAAGTTAGCGTGCAGTAATGTTCCGTAATTATTACCCTGAAATAAAACACTACTGCAGCTATAACAATAAAACATAGACGCGATAACAAGTTAGCTTGCAGTAATTTTCCGTAATTATTACCCTGAAATAAAACACTACTGCAGCTATAACAATAAAACATAGACGCGATAACAAGTTAGCGTGCAGTAATGTTCCGTAATCAGCACAGTGGCCGAGTCAACTTAGCACGCTAATGAAATGCAAATATTGGAGAATCATCAGGTCAAAACTCCGCCGGTCGTCTGAAAATAATTCGACGGTTTAAATAGAGCAAAAAAAAAGTGAGTCGGCCAAGCATCATAGCAGCCAGCATATGAAGGCCCAACTTTGGCAGGAAAATGAGAGCGTAGTCTGGAATTGGCAATTATGAACTCTTTAGAAATGGGAAATGAAGGATTTTTCCAGCAGGGATTTTTAATCAGTAGAGCCGATCTACAGGAATTGTCTCCTTCAGTTGAGATTTGGAGTGACTGATAACAAAACTCTAATGGTGTCGTCTTACCAATTGATCAGAGCGTAACTGTTCGTGATTGTAACCTTTGGTGATACACGAATTTTGAAAAAAATGGTTAGAATTCTTGAGATATTGACGTTTTACCTCTTGAAGTTGTAAATTTCAAGATGTCTTCAATATTGCCGATTTTATAATTACTTATTGATATCATAAATTGAAAAACCACAAGAATATTATCTAGCGTAGGTATTAGCTCTTTATCTGTGAACATAGAAAGTGAAAGTCGGCTACGATATGATAGTATTACAGCTGCATTTACTGGAAGACAGGATTCAAAAAACTTGTAATGTGTATTATCGATAATAACGCTTTCCCCTCTTACATAAAACATTGAAAGACTACAGGGATACAGTTTTTAATTCTTTACATACTGTTACACTACTGCAGATTTTAATTCGTTTATGAACCTTTCTGCTATATATGGAAAAAATTAATTATAACTATAAGGTAATCAAATTCTCTTATCTTTATACTATTACTGCATTTCGTGAGCTGGAGATACTTAAATGCTGGTCTGTAGTCCCGTAGAATTTGAAAGCTGGAGTTGTTATATATAAATTTTTATTATATTTCCAGTACTTACACCCAAGATTCTTCCGTCATTAGTAGCGATTTCCTTTGTAAAATGGAAGCAAAAATAATTAATTCGACGGAGCACCAGTTTCTTGTTTTGCTCTCCTTCGCGGTTAAAAGCCTGAAGAACGTCTTTCCTGTTACCTTCGTTCAACTGCTGTTCAATTTGGGCATCATGAGCTTGAAAAAAATAAAGCTTTGCTGTGAGAAGGACGTAAAACTGAGTATCCATGCTACCGCTAGGAGATATTTCAGGCGTCTCGCTTGTTTAGATTTCAGATTTGGCAAAGCAACTGCTATCTACGTGTCAGTGAATGAATTTCTCTTATGTAATACTAAGAGGGAGCGGGCGGAGAATCCAAGCAATTAAGTAAGCAAGCAACACACATTGTACAATTAAATAGTGGGATTTGGACCCATTCCTCGACAGGTTAGCTCAAATTTTAAAAGTGAAATTGTTGAAAATATGTGCCATGAACTCACATGTGTTTCGACCAAAAGTACCACAATGTATCCAGACAAAATAAAAGTTGCAGCAATCACCGCTACATTACCTATTGAACTAGGGATGCCTACTAAAAATTAAAAATTTTCAGAGATAAAGACCATTCGGCCTTATGGGGCAGTCAATTATACATTTACACGTAGTAGTGAAACAAGTATATGCTTGCGGTTACCAAAGTGGGATTGCTGCCATTTTCCATACAAACATACTTGGAATTGTGTCGTGAACTAAGAGAAAGCGCTTAGCATTACTATGCTGTAACATCAGAAGCCATTCTGTAGTTATCGGCTACAGTTCCTCCGCTGGAATGGTAAATTTTCAGTGTGCTATGCATCAGTTCTTCTGCACCCAGGGCTGTCAGTGCATGGGTTTTTCCCAAGATTATAGTTTTCTCAAATATCCTTTTAGTATCATTGGAAGTAGCGTACGGGGGTTCAAAGCAGTTTAGTAGCGAAATGCAAGGGGTTTATAGACTGAGGGACTGTCTGGCTAGGGCATTTTTTGTTCTTCGACTGCTGCTTCCTTCCCACAAATCATAGGATCCTTTCAGACCAATAACAAGTTCCCAGCCATCCCTTCCCTCAAATCACTGGCTCCCAGCTCTTGCTATAGTCAATTAACGAGTAATCCATGCCGGAAAGTTCAGTTTCCGATCTTCGTGGCATTAGCTGGCTTCTTTTTATTAAACCTCCATAGTGGGAGATCGTCTATAATCGTATTTTGCCTAGCACAACTAAGCTATTTCTTATTTCTGAACAAATTTTAATTTGTATTGTACAGTGTCACAGAATATTATTATTTGGAAATTTAACTGTTCATTATTAAGAGCGATAGCTGAAAGTTTGCAAGTGGAACTTGCTTTCGTGTAAAAAATGCAGTAATAATTTTTTATACAGTTAACTTTTTCACAAGCTGAAGCCGAGGCCCGCCAGCTTTGACGGTTTTGTTGAGTTGACTCTACACTGCTTGCGCCAACAAAAGTCGTTAATTGAGTACCGGGGTTAGGATAGCTTTTAGCAACGTATCTCGTAATGTGCTGAATAACAAAAGTTTTAGATTTTTCACCACATTTATCGAACTTAAATACCAGACGTAGCCAAAACTTCTGCTTTTCTAGCTTGTTCAATGTATTTTGATATCTGGTGTTAAGATCATTCGAGTTCAGTTAATAATAATTAAAAAATTGTTACTCTCTCGGCGCACTATTATTTAATGTTGAAAAGTACACTTTGTAGAAGAGGCGCTCGAGAACAAGATGCTTTCGAAAACGAAGAAAAGTTCGCTTGAATTTCGCACTCCCAGGTTATACATTTTTACGGGTCATTAACTTAGCAATGAACTGTTTAGGGGTTCCTCTTAAGAAGATAGGCAAAAAAGTGAAACAATGTTAAGGTTAAGTTTTGAAGGTCATTCGGTGGTGCAGTGTGTTATATATGGAGGCCATTACAGTTTATACTGCCCTCAAATGCAGCGCCTGTGCGCATTTGTTACCGGCCGTGGCCAGCCTTTACGACGCTCTGCCAGCTGGGCCTCACTCTAAGATTTAAGGCTTCAGCGGTGCCTTCTCCCATCAAAATATAATGAAAAACTCGAGTGCACTGCCGTAAGAAATGACGGTAAGGGAATTATATCGGCAGTTCTTCAAAGTTTCTGTACGTATCTTCGATTTTTCTGAGCTACATGTTTCTATGTAGCACTTGGCTGGTTAGGCTTCAGCTTCCCTAGAACTCGGGTATTGAATGAAGCGAGGGAGGGTAATTGCTCCAATTCAGTGTGCAACATTACCGTCTTCCTGCTTACCTTGTCCCTACTGCTAGAAGTAGAAGGTAGAAAATAACTATCAATCTTTTCAGTTAGCGAGAAGTTTCCGCCAACGTTTCCGTGCCACACTGTGCATTCTCAAACACAACTTGATGTCAAGATGTGAAGTTTGGACTTTGTTTCGGTCTCAAGGCACAGGAAAAGTTTTTCCCTACCCATGCGATGACGCTGCTATGGATGCAGCTGAAACCTGTTCAAATTCCACAGAACAGCAACAATGTTCTTCATTGATATCTCAAACACGTACCATCCTAATTACTCCTATGTATCTAATAATGAAAGAACCTGTGTGCAATTTCAACAGAAAAGAAGATTCTTCAATTATGATGCCTTCGCTATCGCATCATGCATAGAAAGGTTGAAAATGTCACAAGTCCGGCAGTGAATCTTCTACCTAAGACCTAAGAGGCAGCAGCTAAAATTTAAATTTGACTCCTTCTTTTATTCTCTTACAGCGTAATCTATCTACATACCTGGGTAGCCTTATTAAAAACGTCGAGCGCCACAAGCAAAGCGAATATAATATATTGTGAAAGAAATGAAAAGCGGTAGATAAGATACGACTGAAAGAGCCTTCATGTCTCTGCTTTGAAAGTGACGGAATTTTTTTCATGAAGCCCTAAAGACAACTATGGTTGAACTTCGTTCCATCGAAAATCAGAGCTTCCTAAAAGTAGAATTTCCCCCTACCTTATACTGAAAAGCGTAACGTGGAGACATATATACGGGTGGAGCCTCAAGCAGAATTAAAATATAGATTTTTTATGAGAAAATTTGCTGCAACAATGACGTAACAGTCGCTCGTTTGCTTATGTTTACCGTACATATGATACCAGCTTTATGTAGACATATCCAACCGCGCCAGAGTACTTTAAAATTTGAAATAGTTGAGACGATCGCTTTTGTCGACGGCAAAAACGTTACTGGCTCAGGGAGACAAAAGACAATGATGACGTCACGACGGTCTCGAATGGTCGACTTGAGGTGCGCTTAGCAGTTGGGCGTTTGTGTAGTCCTTTGACTGTGCTAACACTCACTCAACCCTGGTGGGCTTGGGCTGTTTTCCAATTTTCTCGACTACTCAGCGACTGCATCAGTTGCTCATTCAGCAATGCTTATTATAAAGGCAAGTATATACGCTAAAAACCGAGTTCCTTTTGCTAATCGTCCGAATGTTTTGTTGAGCCCTCGATCGTTGACAAAAATTTGAGTTTACCAAAAAGTGTCAAATGTTAGCCGTCAGTTCAATTTGCTTTGCAAGTGCCGTTCGTTAAGTTTCGGACATCTCATCAAAGTTGGAGCGAATTATAACTCAAAATTGTTTGCAATTATATGTTATATGGGCACATCAAAGCATTCGGAAGCGGAGATGACGAACCTCGTTCATTAGACCAGCGTGTGCAGGTCCAGGCTTTTACTCTCGCTATTCATCCATCTCGACTCGATAACTCGTTCACTTTCACACACGATTACATGTTCACTTTTACTAGATTAGTATATACTTCTGTTTATCTCTATACTCAATAACTCCTCCATCGGCGCGAGGTCACCCATACTCGATACAACATCAGGGCCGCTCGATATAACGGCTGCCTTCGCCCACCCAACCCCAGCGCGAACGGGATAGAGATTTTCTAGAGCCCTGATGAGATTCTGCAATGAGCATTAGCTCTCTATTACAACGCCTCTATTGTGGCGAGAGTGCTATTTTATGCAATAAAATTGGCTATTGCGCTAGCGGCGTCAGGCTGGGGAAATTAGGCCAATTTCCATCTATGGACTGGAAATAATTATCGAATGCGTGGGGACTTGAAGGAAATTGCCAATGCACCAATGAGGGCTGATTGTTCATTTAACCCTGGAGTAAACAGTAGTGTTTTAAACTCAAAGTTACTCTTACGTAGGCTAAGGTGAGTGGGTTGTTGAGAGGGTTAGGTCAGCATGTGGTGTGTTTGACATACGATAGAGAACCTATGCAGGGAACTTTTTAGTTAGTTTTTTCGTGTGTTGTAAATTTCGGGGAATATATCTGCTCGTCCTACATACAGCTTGAGTCCAATACTTCTAATTTCATTTAAGATTTAAACAGCATTACTTAATGAAACCACAAATTTTTGCGGTGCTTTCTTTCATACTTCTTATATGTGTAGTGATTCCTGTTATATTTTATATTTCTATAAAGTGTTTCTAGCAGTTTTAAGATATCTGCAACGTTTCTTGTGGTAGTTAAAATTTTTTCATGATTATTTTTGGCTTTTTTGTGACGATTCTTTCAGAGCTTTCTTCCTTCAATTATCATTGTAATTAAGTTGCAGCCTGCCGTTATTTCATCCTATGAAGACAGATACACAAGCCTGTTGACCTACCAACGCAGCTTCAAATGAATACAGAGAGCTTCGGACCAATACTTTTAGGGTTTCTCTTCTACTTCATGTCAAGTGCACACAAAGAACTCCACCGCTTCTTTAGGATTCATAGTTCGCTTTGGCCATAGAGAGATTTACTGAGCAGCTTGCAGTTGGGCGGCACTTGTACTCACACTCACAACTTTGTGGGTGTAAGAATGTGTAGCTCTCACACAGGGAGAAATTGCGAAGCAGGGGTTACTCAAATTGGTTACCTAGATTAGATTGGATAGCTGACAGTAGATGGTCAAACAGGCCTATTCCCACAGAGCAGCCGAGACATACGTTCCGGCACTCTATGAGCTATTGCCATCATGTTAGAATCATTTAGTTAAAGAAGAACAGAAGAAGAAGAGAGAAGCTCAGCCAAGGATTTGATCTCGCCAGGGCGATTAATTGCTACAGATCCACACAGCTCGGAGGCAGTCAGTTAGTTGGGGCACGAAAAATATTAGATTACAATGGCCTCTAAAGCTTTGGCTATTCAGAGTTTCTGACTCCTGAAGGAGTTTGTAGCTTCTGATGGCGTTGCTCCCAATGTTTTTCATTGCAGTTTTTAAATGGAGTCACTGTCTCTGCACCGACAACTTCGGAATGGTGTCTACTGTATTTTAAATGTTCATTATGAAGTTCTGGAACATCTGCTGGCTATGAGCAGTTTTTTGTTCTTTATTTTTGAGTTTTTGTGGGATATTTCGTAGGCAACCCTGTTGTTGGCACGTCGTTGAAGCTATTCGGATATTTGTCTGTTTCTATTAGTTATCCCCTGAGTCATCTTTGCTCGAGAAAAATTAGTCCCATTCCCTGTAGGCAACTTTACTATGGCTTGTTTCGCAGCTGATGTATCAATTTTGTTCTGCGTTGGATTATTTCCATTTTATCGAGATCGTTGAGCAGTTTTGGAGACTAGTATTGCATTTTACATTATAACTGCAGACCTGCTAATGTTTTCTATAGAGGAATGATCATGTCCTTGGATTTATCATATAAATTTCTGGTAGTGAGTCCCAGTATTTTGCTTGCCCTTTCGACAGTTGATTGTGTTATAGATAGTTTGTGATAGTTATTAACAGGTCCCGTTCATTCTATTCCGTTCAATTCCAATCGTTCTGAGAATTTTCCGGCTCCAGCCTTACGTTCATTGCTGAACATTTCTTGATATTAAAGCTTATCTGCCACGTTGTGGTCTGTTCAGTGAGGCGGCGAAGATCTTGTAGGAGCTCGATTCCATCTGTGGCACGATCTCATACTTTAGGGTCACCTGCAAATTTGCTGATTTTGCTGTATGTGTTAAGATTAAGATCATTGATGTAAGTTGTGAAGCAAGCTCCCTGGATGAGACTGGTGTCCATTGGCTCGTCTCTCCATCCTCGCCGATCCATGCTCGGATTCAGCGAGAACAGTCACTCTGGATGTCGTAGGGTTCCGTTTTCGTTACCAACAGTTGATGGAGGACTTCGTCAAATGATTTTTGGTAGTCTAGGTAAACGGGGTCTTCGCCCTTTTCATTATTTCTTATTCCTGTAACTTTTGAAAATAAGTCCGTGAATTAGTTTGGCATCTTCTATTTCGGAAGCCATGCTGGGTGTAGGAAATGATCTGCAGCATCCTCGGATCGTCAGTGATACGCTTCTTCAAGAGATATTCGATATTTTTGCTGATGACCGAGGTAAGACTGATAAGTCGATAGTTACTGGAGCATTCCTCATCCCCCTACTTTGTATCGGGTGACGTTAGGGGTTTTCAGGTGAACTTCTCCCGTGCTCAGAGACCGATAAAATATTTTGAGGAGAGGCGATGTGATGACTAGAGCCATCTCCCGCAGAACGCGGAGAAACAGATTATTTAGGCCAGTGGATTTGCACACATTCAGGTGAGGCAGTTCTTGAAGGTCCTCACGCTCCGTTGCTCAAGTTTTGCGTTGCATGTGCGTTAATGCAACATTCGGGTGCGGATGCCATTTTTTCTGAGTTGGATTTACTAGCGTTTTGAGTAACCTACACCTTGATGAAGTTATTTTAACTCAGGCGACTAAGTAGCTTCTACTCGGGTCTAAAGGTTTCGATTAACGTTTTTTGTATAGCAACAACCTATGTACATGTAAGTATCCGTTGGTGTTGCCTTTGCTAACGAAGGCTGCAGTTACCAATGGCGGTTAGGGGCTACCGAAGTAGAGGTGTTGCACAGTTCCATACCAGGATATTAATAATTCATTCAGGAGCTGGAGTCTGGCTACTTGTATCACATGGCGGTGTCAGTGGCTAGCCTGCTGTCCACATTTGAATTGTAAATATCTTGATATTGGACCACACGACAACCACACTTCATTTAGTAGCCATGAGTCACTGATACATTCGTGCGCTGAGACTACTTGAGGGTGAAGAAATGAAATAACAATAATTAGTTTAACCGTACAAAGGGAGACCCCTAGCGAAGAGTTATAACGGGAGAGGCGAGGTGCGATGTACCTCGGCCTAATGATTTGCTAATAAATTCATTATTTATTGGTATTTCGGATTAAAAATCAACAGGCATACTCTTCAGCCATTCATCATGAGTTGAGATATAATTAGAATCATCAATTCAATGGTAAATTATAATAAGACACCAGAAAAATGAACTTTTCTAGGAGAACGCTAGAGAGCATACAATCATATACATTTTCTACGACAACAGTGGCAGTTTGCTCACCAATGCAGGCAGTGTGCATGTGTTGTAGGAACTGTGGGGTGCCTGCTGTATTGCAGGGACTGTACTGTCTACGTACGCAGAAAAATCAATGTACTACGAGTACGTGTACACAACAATATTCATATAATAATACAGCATACATTGGACTGCAACTGCATTGTTGTAGCCTCATTTAGCTAAGGTGGTCATATTTATTATAAATAAAGTGTATAAAGCTGCGTTGTCCATCAGTAATTGTAACCCTGGGATGAAGTTACATGCAGATACACAGCATAAACAGACGTTGACACGTACGGGGCTGCTGGCTGCAAGAATGCAGGGTGCAGTGTACTATCACGCAGGTCTCCCTTTATAGGGACCATTTATCATCAAATCTATGGTATTTTCACTTATGTATGGTATTTTCAGTAAACTTTTTTTACAAACATGAAAAATGCCATTTTATGAAAAGTCACAGGTTTTCAGCAACTCATCTGAAATTTGAAAATAATAAATATGCAAGTTTCTGCAGGGCGAGGTGCAATACACCTCGGGTCTCCCTTTGTAGGGTTAATTTTTGACTTTCAATCACTTTTTTTCAAGAGCTTCAGAAGTCATGAAGATGCCATCTTTCAGTGGCCCACTTAAGCGTAACAGCACATCTTCACTGAAGTGTTCTTTAACATGCAATAACAACATAACGTAGCAAAAAAAAAATTCAAGTTTGGTTGTGGCCAGGGTTGCAGAGTTGGGGTTGGGAAATTGCAGGGGCTAGGAGTTGCAGTTGAAAACTATTTCAAACCTTCAGTTGGCGTAGGTGGAAATGGGTCTATATTGTTAAGAAACTGAGTCAAGCTTGGAGATTTTTGGCTCAGAAACTGGTAAGGTTTCAGGGTCTGACTTTGTTCATCTTCGCCTCATCCCTAGATGTGGACACACGTCATCCAAAGTCGGACTCCGACACTTGGAACAAGTCATTACTTGCTTACATTTAAAAAGAAAATTGGACAAGTTTGAAACATTTCCTAACCAGGCCAACATTAGCCATATTACTCCAATTCCTAGTTTTGAAACNGGGGGGGGGGCTAACTCAGACTCCACCAAAAGCATCTGACTACTTGTAAATCCACTTCAGCAAATTTATTCTCATCTTTAAGGGCAACAGGGGGTGTTTCCATCGTGTCCTAGGCAAAGGAGGGGGGGGGGGGGCATTTTATAAATTAGAGCATTTTGAGCTTACGTCGCGGTATATGCCATTATGCAAGTTCACAGCGCTCAAGCAAAAGTAAGAGTAAGGTACTTTTCGGCCTTGTAGCTGTGGGGAAGGGGGAGTTACTGTCAGGAGCATTGAAGCTGCCAGAGCAGTTAGCAAAATAAATTCAGTAAACATAATAAGGCGGCCGAACCTAACCCTGATGAACCATAAGCAACGTTGGATGTTTTTCATATATATATATGCTCATGTGGACTACCTGTCCTCACAACGACGTAATGTTCCTGACAGCTACATGTGCGCCCCACAGCTACACCTCGCAACCAGCAAAGTACTACTGGCATTGTGAACATGCTTGTGGAGTCAGATGGCTTGAGATCAGCTCAGGTTTTGCATTTTCCAATTTTTTTTCTACGAGGCAAACTCCTATACCAATTACGAATTCTCAATACAGTTAGCATGACCAATAAATTAGATTAGCTTTGTTTTACCAAAAGAAACACACATGGCCCAATTTGATTAAGGAGGTCATAAATATGTTGCAAATATATCACCAACAATATCTAAATCTTCCATTATCAATCCAATACTTAGTCTGTACCCTGATCTACCCTCATCTGGCACTGAAGATCACAGAAAGCATTTCAAACGTGCCCCCCAAGATATTTAATTTTTTTCTATAATCAAGTCCTAGGCAGAAATTCAAGAATACAGAGGTATTACTTTTTAAAGAAGTTTATAGCAGTGTTTTTTCAATTCAAGCAGCTACTGAGAATGCACTAAGGCTCTTATAAATAGTTTGGAAACAGACCTTCATTTTGCTAATGCATTTAACACAGTAGCTGGTCTGGTGCTTGCACCCACAACTTCAGCTTCGGCTGATCACAAAGTATGGCCCAATTGCCCGATATTTTTATGAGCCGCCTACCAAAATCTGCAAGATAAGCTACCTATGAGTGCCTTAACCAGTGCACTGACTTGCATCTTCCAGCAATATGGAACTTTTTATTACAAGGGATTTTCTGTGCACGCTAAATTAGCAATTTCATATCTTAGCACCCCCCATTTGTAAAAATACATAGGGAGCACTGGCACTTTGCCTTGACTCTGCATACAATGCTTTTATTTTTACTCTTCCGCAAGCTAGTGTAAAAGTGGGCTGATGGCAAATTGGAAGAATGGCACTAGGAGAAACTGGCTGAGTGCATCAAGAAGTATAACATAGTGCAGCTGCTGATCAGTACAAGCTTCATACTACAGCAACTATTATGTGTTAAGCAAGAACTATGTAGACGTTAACACTGAGTTTTACAGCATAATTCAGTTCTCTTCACAGCATATTAGTTAACTTCCCGAAGTTGGCTTAATTGCGCGTCGAGCAGAGGTGGACGCGCTACAGTAAAAATGTAGCGGCGCTACCGCTGCAACACAATGTAGCGGCGCTACCGCTGCAACACAATGTAGCGGCGCTACCGCTGCAACACAATGTAGCGGCGCTACCGCTGCAACACAATGTAGCGGCGCTACCGCTACAACACAATGTAGCGGCGCTACCGATGCAACACAATGTAGCGGCGCTACCGCTGCAACACAATGTAGCGGCGCTACCGCTGCAACACAATGTAACGGCGCTACCGCTACAACACAATGTAGCGGCGCTACCGCTACAACACAATGTAGCGGCGCTACCGCTATAACACAATGTAACGGCGCTACCGCTACAACACAATGTAGCGGCGCTACCGCTACAATACAATGTAGCGGCGCTACCGCTACAACACAATGTAACGGCGCTACCGCTACAACACAATGTAACGGCGCTACCGCTACAACACAATGTAACGGCGCTACCGCTACAACACAATGTA
>LQNS02276883.1:7330295-7356786 GCA_001587735.2 Parhyale hawaiensis | reverse complement strand
AGAACGGATGCGCGGTACAGAACGGATGCGCGGTACAGAGCGGATGCGCGGTACAGAACGGATGTGCGGTACAGAACGGATGCGCGGTACAGAACGGATGCGCGGTACAGAGCGGATGCGCGGTACAGAACGGATGAGCGGTACGACTCCACTTAGTGTGTAAGGCTGACAAGTCACGGCCATGGGTCCTCCTTATACAGGCGTGTGCATGGCTGAACATTCCCCCTATCATTTATCCGTTGTACCAGATATACCTAGTCTCTCTTTAAGCTCGGTAACACTCACGTTCAGGTATTTACGACATATGTAGTAAATGAAGATAACGAGTCCACTGGAGTGCCCGACACCTGGCACATTAATTTTGATACTGCAATAATCTTTGGCACAGTATGAGATCAAAGTATTTTTATCCTGTTCAATACAAACCGCTATGAGAACTTCAGGTTCTCCTGAACTATGTTCTGTCACATTTCAGTAAAACCAGTCTCAGTAGCTAACTCCAAACTTGCAACACTCGCCGGGGCAATAGGGCAGAAAGATAATTTTCTTCTTCGGCATACTTGTGCCAGAGAGAACACTGGCTGTGGGACGAGAGACCTCTGTCCCATGATCTCCGTCCCGAGGCTCGTGAGCGTAATTAGCCAAGTCCAAAGTTGCCTCTCATTACGGCGGGACGTGAGCAGCGTCGGTACCGATGGGACACCAAACTTGCGAGACTTATTGATGACTGAAGTGGGGTCCCCTGAGAGGCAAAGGTCGCCCTACAGCTCAAGTTTACCTTGAAAATGTAATGCTGATTGACACCGAGAAACGTAGTGAGTGCTGAAGTCTTCCCAGAAATTGCGATGCTTCGTGACTCCTTGGAATATAGTGAGTGCTTCAGTCAGCCTTGAAGTGTAATGCTGAATAGTCGATTGACCACATGGAATGCGATGTGCCAAAACGTTAACTGACAATCACTCGTTAAGAGCTTCCTTGTACATAAGAGCAGACTACAAAGTCGAGACTTTATTATTCGTTTCAATATTTGACTTTCTGATGAAATTCAAATCAATGAAAACTATGTTCTGCATTGAAATAAAATTTTGCTTTATTGTACCTTTTCACGATAAGAAACAGATGTGATCTGTACAAAAAAGTCAGAGCTGCCGATTTTTACAGTACTATAGGAAACAAGAAGTTCTCAAATGCTTCTCGTTTTCCAAGAGTTGCAACCAAACGCTGATAAACAACGATAAGAGCATCGACTTTGGTGACGTAGAAAAATATTTTGCTTACTACATACTATATTAGAAATTTTCCATCATATGACAATGCAAACCACTAAATAAAATATTAAAAAATGTCAAGTTATTTTTCGCAGTGCGCTCGAACATTGGGTTTTTGAATTTCAACAAGATCGTGGATTTCAATCACTGGAATCGGGGCTTAGAAAGTCTGTTCCTGTTCAGAATCTGAGAAAAAATACAACCCGTGGGCAAAAGTTTGAGCGTTAGCATGGAGCTGCGCACTCCCTCACACACTGAGTTCGGAGTGGGGGACTTATTGGGCAACAAGCTTGCTCATTGCCCAATGCTCTTAACCACAGTTCTTGTAGTACGAGTAGGCTTAACTCTGGAGGTGATTACTTTGGAGGGGACAAAGAGTAATTTCTCTTTAACATTTACATTTCATTCTTTACAAGAGATTGTTTCCGGTATTTTTATTTTTGATTTGGCACACATTGTATGGCCGACAATTTTTTCTGAGTCTGAGTTCCGAGCGAACTGATCACCCAACTGTGTCTGTCAGGCACTCCTCCATTATATGGCTAGTCTGGACCGGAGGTTCTTGCTATAAAAGGATTCACCGTACGGTCTGGAGTCGTTGTTCCATGAGTTTAGTCATCCCTAAATTCAAAATTTTCTACTGTATCCAAAATTATAAAATTACACTACAGCAATAGGTAATATATCTAAAACGTTATTTTCCTAGCCCGATTTACGGAAATCTCTTCGTATATGAATTGAAATAAATCTCAGGAAACCGCTCTCTTTTTTGCGGCTTATACGGCACAGCAAAACATTCAGATGAGTGAACGGTTGAAAAGACTAAAGTGTAGAACGGCCATACAGTCATACACCTAACATGCCTCATCTAACTCTAATATACCTAAAACTCATCGAAAAAACAGTCGCCAAAACCATCGCCGTTGTGAGTTACGTGAGTTAGAGGCATTTATTTGCACAAGTTTTGAGAGCAGTCTTTCATCTGATGAGAATCACGCATCTGCGATAACGTAGTGCAAGTTGCAGTAAGTAAAAAGTTGCAGGATGTTTCGTTATAAAAAGACTTCAGTATCGAATAAAGGGATGCTAGTAATACAAGGTATAAAAAGGATGCCATATATTACGAGGATAGGCTGTATATTTATTTCTTGCAGGAGGCGATTAGGATCCTTTTCCCAGCCCCCAGTTCATGCATTACCAAACACTTTGCTCCTGCGGTTTATTGAATTTTGGCCTCACTTTACTCTCGTGTACTACTTTTAGAAGACGTAAATGATTCTTACCTGGCACGTAAAACCAATGTATCACCGCACAAATTTCTAGTTCAGTTGTTGCGTTCTGGACCAACTTTCTCTGCCGCCGCTGGTCATTTGAGGCAACACTGAAGACGCACGGCAAGATTGTATTGAGGTTGAAGACCCACAAAAATTTCCAGGCCTACCGGAGCAACAAAGGCGTCTTTGAGAGCTGAAGATGTTCCATAGATGGTTGGCTGAGCGACGGTGAGAAGCTTCGGCGGAACCGGACAAAGGACGTCATTTACGGCCGAGCTTTTGACTTGAGGAGCCGATCCGCACACCTCTTTGGAAGCCCACTGGATCTAATCGGGAGAGTGTGATCCGATCCTCTTAACCTTTAAATGGATCTCGGGGCACTGGTGCGCCGAACAAAGCTACATGTCGAGCAAATCGGGAACCTATAATAAGCAACGGTGCTCCTAACCAACCTAACATGTCTAGCAAGTTCGTCCAGCTTATGTTAAGCACTAAAGCACCGAACCAACCCACATGTCTGGTAAGTTGGGCGGTATATGCTGAGCACTGGTGGGTCGAGAATACTGCACGCTCTCTACATTTGTAGCAAGGTTAATAAAAATGAGAGAATCACAGTTAAAAGTGTCGTTTTCTTTAAAAAGCAAACGTTCCGGAATTTTAAAATTCCATCTTCACTGCTGTAATATAAATAAATGTAATTTTAAGAAATGCAAATATGAACACACCAATACAACACTACTGATAAATTGACACGAAATTAGAAATTATAGAAAGGGGATAAAAAAGGCGCAAGATTGAAAATAAAACTGCTAAACGTATGACAATTGTATCGGTACAACTATATAGTAAAATTGATCATGTGAAGCTATAGGTAAGGGCACCGCTGCTTAATCATTGTTTAGAGACGGTCTTTCTGTTTAAAATGAATAAACTTTTTAAAATTCGGAGGTTGGTTTTTGAAATTACCCTACATGAAATGAAAAAAATTGACATTTTAAAACGATTATCTAAGGTACAAAGATTCCTAAATGCTTAATGTGAGGGAACAGTACTAGGCCGACCCGTACGATGGGAGATGCCTGCGTGTTGGCTACGCCGCACAAACTGTTGGAGAGAACTACTCCCAACATACGACCGCTGGCAGCGGTCACATCTATAGGAATGAACGCAGCCACTCAGCAGGACATCCTCCAAACGTTCCTCTCTCGGGAAGAACGAATCTATTTTGAAGTTATTTCGGTGGGAAATTCTCAAATCTATACCTAGAATTAATTTCTGAACAAGAGAAGTAATTTCCTTGAACAAATCAGCATTCATATAACCAATAAACGGTAAACCAATAAAAATTTTCGTTTTGGTACAGTTATTGACTTATCTCGTGGTTTATAAATAGAGTTAAGGTAGTTTCTTATATGCTTTTCTGCCAGCACCGATGGAAAAAGATTGTCACGGAAAAAGTTCTTTAAAAAAGTAATCTCAGCATGAAAACTTTCCAGATATACGGTAAGCTCTATGTAAAAGAGTTGTTATCGTAGATTTGATGTACTCTATATAAATGCAGCTAAAATAACTAGTTTCTAAGCCAGTTATGACGTTAACGAAACCGCCAACTAAATCAGATACCTCAAAAACTAAGCACAAACACAGCACGACTTCGCTGACCGGCTGCAGTGAGCTTAACGGGTGTTCTGGCAACCTCCTCTGGCAACCTCCGACATCTCAAAAACTAAGTACAAATACAGCGCTGCAGTGCAACACAGTTTGCACTCAACAAACCCGTGCTTCCCTGAGTACAACGTACACTTGCGACCTTGAAGTAATTAACGAGGAGGAGGGAGCGCTACAGACCAGCCCTTCATTCAAAAGTGTAGCCACTACGCTACAGAGGCAGTCAGCTACCGAGGCATAAAAATAACGTATAACATAGGAATTAATTCACATTTACTACTCCAGAAAAGGAACTGGTGGCAGATTTGTTTTCTAAATTAAATGGGATAAAGTTCAAACCTTAAGGCTACTAATAAGAAGAGAAAAAGATAAAACTTTGAGCACAGAACCAAATTACAAGGTTGAAATATACAGAAAGTCAACCGAAGCTGTCGCCAGCCGCAGCCATCTTCAGCCAGTCGTTGCGCGCAGTCATGACTGTGCGTGTACACCACAGCTGTGCCCCAGTGTTACACGCACACAGTGTTAGCGTACAGTAGCAGCATCTGTCAATGAGAGTTCACGCCTCTCTCTTGTAACCACTACAAGTGGTTGTAAGTGACCTCTTTAAATAAACTACGACTTCTTTTCTGTTTTTTAAATACTTCAAACAGTTTCATTTGTTCAGTTACGGTCGTGGTATTTATACCGTAAATAATTTAAGCTTTTAAGCAGACTTTTGCCACGTCATCAGAAGGAACAATTACACCAACTTTTGATTTGATATGAATGAGTTTTGCAAACTCACTGATATAATGCGTTTCCGAAATCATTGTAGCGACGGAAGTTTCACACTGCACGGCTGCCTGCAATTTTTTCACAATAAATCCCGCTATATAAGCTACTGTGTTCGCCAAATAAATGAACCCGTTAATATCAAATTCCATGTCCAAGTCGTCTTCTATATCAAAGTTATCGGTGCTTTCAGAGTCTGTTTCTACATCTATATAATGCCAATTTATTTTTAGAGCATGAGCGATTTAATTTCTGAACATAATGACTATGAAGTTACTTGCTGTTGGTGCTAATGTTTCTGCACGTTAGTATTGGAATTTCTTCCAAAGGCAAACAACTAACCCGTATAATGTCTTGTATTTCATTGTGAACTAAAAGTTCAACATCGCGCATGACGGCAGTGCGTGTTTCTCATTTTGCACGACATAATACATATAGCACCATAGCACATATAGCACCATCCGTAAATGTAATTAATGTGCAATTAAGAAATATTGGTGTATAACATTATTTAAATGACATCAATAGAAATTATGCATTAGTAATGTTTATACAGTATAAAACCACCTTCAGCCAACACGTTTTTGTGAAAATAAAAACTGAAAAAAACGTGCATGACACCAGCCAACATATCCCGTACAAAAAGCATTGCAATCAAATGCGTATACAAGAGTAGGAGATCAATAGCGTTATGCTGTTACAGATTAGTTTGCAAGCATATGAAATGATTACTTCCTTTCATTCAATAATTTGTAACTGACGTTGCCGAAAGAAGAAACGAGTACATATCAATTAACAAAAGCAATTTTCAATCTCTATTTTCACTTATTAATCTATTTGTCACTATATTTTTAGAAAAATAATGCGACAAAATCCACAAATTATCGCAGTGATAATAAGAAACACTTACTGGTGAAAGGTAATGCCACTTCCTTTGCTGAACCTCTCCGAACATCTGTAAACGCTGCAAGATGCAGGCATCTCGCCAGCGGGCACGCGATAACCACAATCGATCAAGGTCAATCAAAAACTGGCCTTTGGCCCCACCCACGCAATCACACACGCACAAACTTGGATGTCCCAACCGCCAACTGGCTGGAGCTGTGACAGCCTGCTGGACAGGCATGCACTGATGCAGTGGCTACCACAGTAAAGTAAAGGGAGTAGGGAAACTTGTAAGGGGTAAATTAGGGCCACATTTGGCTGATGGGCGTGGTTTAGAGGCCTACTCATCGTTCCCCAACGCTGTGATTGGCCATGGCCAACCTGCCATGTCTTCAGCGATGACGTCACAGGTTTACTTTACTGTGGTGGCTACACTTCGTATCCGTTATGTTCCCTCCTCCTTGTCAATTACTTCAAGGTAAAATGTAATACGGAGAAATTTCGGAATAACTTCGGAATGGTAACAGACTCTCAGGAAGTCTAAGACGCACTGCACTTTATCTCCACGATTCCATTTCTCCAAGTTACGAACCCCTCTCAAGCCTTATGCAAACGAGCGACATTTTCGCTGATGTCAGACAGAGAAAATTGTCAAGTTTGGCTCGACATTTCCATGCACACGTAGCGCCGGAAACGTTTTCGCAGCGGTAATATCCTAGGGTAAAGGTTTTAGAAGTTGCATGGAGAATAAATTGAACATTAGTTTAACAAATTTTATTGCTTCTTTATAAGCTCATTGTTTTAGTCAACGTGCATAGTACTCAGCCGCTGAATGTTTTGTGCTATCTACCGTCACTTTAATAACCATCAGAATCACTGTATTGCCGTTTAATACAAGAAAACTAGTTGACCTGAAAATGTTTTACTTTGATTCGACAAAAAAGTGGATTACTGCGTCTTGAGTTCAATTTATCGATTGGTCAAGCTCTAAATCTTTTGAAAATAGCCTGTTTTATCAAAATAAGGCTATAAAATTATAGGATACGAATGTGACTTCACACCGACGCGAAATATAAGCGAAAATGTAAAGAAACGAGATCATTATCTGGACGCGCTGTGTCATTCATTTGAATGAAGGTCGTGTGGACAGCGACCGACAAACTTGACGCACAGCTTGTGTTCATTTTCGTGACTGAACACGTTACGATGAGGGAAGTGTGAACTGCCCCCTAGATTCTAAACAAAACTTTGTGATGTAAGATTTCTGCGGCTATCATCGTTGTAACCTGGAGACAAGTGGATTTTATACGACATATTGACATTACAGTTACAATCGCCACCATTTACGTAAAGTTTTAACAAAAATGGAGGCGTTACATACCATATTAGTCAACAGATATTAGAGAAAACTGGACCGTAAGTTGCTTTGAGTTTCTCCAAAGCTTTGAAAAAGGTTCGCCTAGACGCATCCTGCTGAACTAGCTCTTCAGGCAACTTTTTCGCAGAATCTAGTGGAGCATTTGTTGACGAAATGCCACTCTCAACAATTTTTGCTTCTCGTCTGCATTGAGCATTAGGTAAGACTATTATCTTTGAGCACTAATTTTCTTGCTTATCACTGCTGCTACTACAAGTATTTCATTGGCTAGAACTGTATGTAGGAAGTTTTTTTTTTCATTTTAGAAAGCGTATCTTGAAAATAAACGAATACTTATAATTTTATTGCATGTTAACTCAGCTTAAAATGGAAAGATTGTAACAAATAGTGTCTGAAAGTGCAGCAAGCAGCTTCCTACAATATCCTACATGAAATCTCTGTTGCAAGCGATAAACTACCCAAACATTGAGTGATAAATTACCCACACATTAAGTGATAAATTACCCAAACATTAAAAACTGGAAGCGGAAACAATTGCTTTCGGGTTTCTTGAGCCTTATTTTCCCGCGTGGGGGCCACGCAACACTTCCAATGGCTTTCAAACAAAAACGTTTAGCAATTGTAGCGCTGTTGTTCGTCTCCTCAACCGATCTTTTCTGAGAAGTTGCAAAAATTCCTCCCATCAGAGGAACTTTGCGCAAAGATTTTCACAAATACATGCAGCTCACTCTCTTATTTTATTGTCTTGTAAGAAAACGGCGTGTTTATTGTCTTGCCAGGAAATTTTACGTAGTCTAGGAAAACTAATTTAACTTTGCTGCTCTTGACACCGTCTCAATGAAGCTTAAAATGAGAGAGAGACAGACTAACGGGAGGGCTTCTCGGGCTGTCAAATTAGTTCTCTTCTATGCTTGTTGTTGTAGTCCTGCTTATGCTGGTGTGTTTGCAGGCGTGGATGCATATATGTAGGTGTAGTTATGCTGCATGTACGTGTAGAGAAGTAAACCTCCAAACAACGATAGCTGGTAAGAGTGACGTTAATCGCATTTAGGTTAAATGAATAGGACATGCTGCACTTTACGCCATTTGGTGCAGCATTAATTATAATCAATGACCAATATAATTCATTACTTAATAAGTGAATCATTGTTGTCTCATACTATAGCTTTAATACTGAATTAATGGCCGTTTTACAATATAAAAATGACAAATAGCAATTTCATGAGCGACGTATTATAATTCTTTTTCGACACATCCTGGAAATTTCTCTTATTTTAGTATGTCTCCACAAATTTATAATGAAATATAATTTATCATTATTAGAGTCCTAACTTAACCATCGCGACAGCTGGCATAAAACACTATTTACTTGATGTCGAGCATGAAATGGAATGCATGCTTCAGTTTATGTTTAGTTGCGGATAAGGCAGCCAACTGCTTATTGTTAAGCTTTTATTTACTCTCATAACAGAATCACCTATGATGCAGCATCGAGGTTCAAGTGTCAAATTCTTATGACTATTACAAACAAACTACAACACAGTAAGCAAGTTAACATAAGTGTGAAAATGGCCAGCAGGGTCTACGATTCATTACCAGAATCTTTGAATACATGTCCAAGGACATCATCGTTCCCTTGTACAAGGCGTTAGTGCGGCCTCACTTAGAATTTGCTTTTCAATTCTGGTCTCCACATCTCTGTAAAGATATCGATAACATGGAAAGAGTCCAACGCAGAGCAACGAAACTGATACCTCAGCTGAGAAACAAGTCGTATGAATGTTGCCTAAAAGAACTGAGTCTGATCTCTCTCGAGCAAAGACGACTCAAGGGGCAACTAATTGAAACATTCAAGTATTTGAATGACTTCAACGACGTACCTACAACAGGACTCTTTGAAAGAGACCTTAGTGATCGCTTGCGAAACAACGGTCAAAAACTCAAGCATAAAGCTCGAAGAACAACCTCAGCTCAGTAGTTCTTCCCCTATTTCATAGTCAGCGTTTGGAATAGACTCCCTTCCGACGTTGTTGGTGCGGAGTCGGTCAACTCGTTAAAAATTGTCTTGACATACCTTGGGAGAGACATCCTCCACGAGTCGCAAACACTTAAAGGCCATCTTAAGCCGACTTCTTCTCACTTCCGCTCCATCTATATCTTTAAGCTCCGCATATCAGTGGCTATCGATCATGCTTGCGTGCATTCATGATCATCTTTTTGGCTGAGATTCTTCTCCCCTTTCTCTTTTCTTTCTTTTTTTTTCTTTCGTCTTCCATTTTTTCAACTCTCGTTCCCCCAGTATTCTATATCCTACTAACATAATGGCAATAGCTCATAGAGGGCCGGGGCGTAAGTTCCGATGTCTTTTTGGGAATGGGCTTCTTGGTTCGTCTGCTGCCGCCTGTCTAATCTAACATAGAGGCTACCTTAATCAGATTTTATACTAACCGGTACTACAGTAATCAGAGTTTTCTGTTATGTATTTGTGATTGTGAGTAGACATGTGAGTCTAAAGTATGTCGAAATGTTTTAGTGAACGTATATTAAACTATCGCCTGTGTTAAAATAGCGCGTCTGCCTAAATAGCGCATCTATAGAGCGCTTCCTCAACAATGGCCGCACAAGTTCAGTTCTCTCGTTGATCTCCAGAGACTAAGACGCTGCCAGCAACAGAGGCATAATTGCAGCCTCTGTCAGACAAGGCTTAACTGCCGCTGCTTATGGCCTGCAGAGGCGCTGTCGACCTTAACAGCCAAGTCTAACGCACGTAAGATCTTCGTTGCCTCGCCAAACTTCCTCAAATTGCATTGAAAACTGACTGGGGTAAGAGTATTACTTAATATATTTCAAAAGTTGTGGGTCGAGCCCAATAAAAATCTCCCGTTCAGTTTGTAAAATAACTCATTAGCCGCCATTCATTTCAATGCGTCTTCACTTAAAAACAAAAGGCGTCTTCATTTGGGTCTGTCTCGATCCAGAATCGGACCAAGTGGCTGAAAGGGCGTCCATTACCTATATTTAGATTAGGGAATACATTCAGGTCTCCTCCATGATTGAACTTTTGCCAAAATCTACTTAATCGTAAGTGCGTTTGTGGGTAGACAGCACCGAAACCTGGTGAAAAGAACGTCCTTTAGTGGCACTTATTGCATCGTCGACTGGCGTAGCGCCGCACTGTCAAGTCTCTCCAATCAGCCACAGTTTCCAGAGGAATTATGCCCCATTCCATTGGTTCTTCAAAGTCGATCAAAGCGCTGTGGTCAGAATGATCAGACTAAAGAATTAACTTCGCCACTTTGTATCATGTCGCAGGTGTTAAGAGCGGCGCAAGTACGCCTCAAGAGGCTGCAACTCCTTTTTACGGCTCATGACCGAGGTTCTGCCCATCTTATGGGTACTGGCTTTAATCTTAACACCTAAATGTCCTTAATTCGATTAGGCCGGGCGAAGCCCCGGTACCTGCTGATGTTTCGTACTAGTGATATTGGCTTAAACTACCTTGACGAGCCAATCGAGCGAATCCCATATAAGTAATAAACTCAGCCAAATCGAACGCTTGCCGCAAGTATACATAGCTCACGGGATACTTAGATTCGCGATTATCTGACTGTGTACGGGGCAGCCAAGCGTTCGTTGTGCGGCTCAATACTTCATTAATGACTTACTACATGGAGGTCATGTTAATTTTTGCCGAACTTCTCTGTTCGTCACCAAGTTAACTCAAAAAGTTATGGACGGATCTTTACAGAATTTGCAGGAATTGTTACGTTTGTTAGGAGGAACCAGGAAGCAAAGACTGTAACGGGAGGACTCAATAGGACTAAAATAAAACTTAGTCATGACCGCATGTCGGCGAATGATGTCACAGTGGCGAGTCGATGTATGTGAGAGAGAGATTTCAAGCTTTCGTAGGTGCAGCTCTTAATCCTAACCGAAAATATTAGCAGTGTTTTATTACTGACGTGAGAGAAACCATGGGAACAGGCATTGCTTAATCTTTCTGTAGCTACCTGACGACAACCACTTTGCCGTGTTTGGGATGAAGCTCAAGGAGCGGCCAGTCAGGAGCGGAGAGAAAATGAACAAAGTCGAGCAAATACAGTGATATATCTAAATATGTTTTGCAACGAGCACTGTGAACTGACTATGAAATGTAAATAAGGCTCCACTTTAAAGAAGATGATAAATCAGGGCACCATGCCTGACCACCAGCCTCCACTGTAATTTTCTATTGCTAATTGTTTATTGTTCAATTAGTGTAAGTTATGTACATTAGTTAATGTGCTTGAGATATAAACTTTGCAATTTACCACTATTTTCTGGCGAAATTAATGAAAATACTCATAGGCAGCTCAACCGTGCCGCTCGTCGATGGGAAGTTATTAATGACGTCACTTTTCGATGCTATTGTCTAGTGAGTCCTCGCATTAGATTAGATAGGCGGCAGTAGACGAACCAAGAGGCCCATTCCCAATTAGACATCGGAACTTTCGCCCCGGCCCTCTATGAGCTATTGCCATTATGTTAGTAGGATGTAGAGGACTAGGGAAACAAGAGGAGAAAAATGGAAGACGAATGAGAAAAAAAGAAAAAAGGGGAGAAGAATCACAGCCAAAGAGATGATCATGAATGCCCGCAAGCATGATCGATAGCCGCTGATATGCGGAGCTTAAAAACATAGATGGAGCGGAAGTGAGAAAAAGTCGGCTTAAGATGGCCTGGGAGGCTTTGGCCGTTAAGTGCTAGCAACTCGTGGTGGAGGAGTTCTTAGCTGTGGAGGATGTCTCTCCAAATGTATGTCAAGACGATTTTTAAACGAGTTTACCGACTCCGCACCAACAACGTCGGAAGGGAGTCTATTCCAAATGCTGACCATGAAATAGGGAAAAAACTGCTGACCTAAGGTTATTCTTCGAGCTTTATGCTTGAATTTTTGACCGTTGTTTTGCAAGCGATCATTAAGGTCTGTTTCAAAGAGTCCCGTTGTAGGTACGTCGTTGAAGCCATTCAAGTACTTGAATGTTTCTATTAGTTGCCCCCGAGTCGTCTTTGCTCGAGAGAGATCAGACCCAGTTCTTTTAGGCGACGTTCATACCACTTGTTTCTCAGCTGAGGTATCAATTTCGTTGCTCTGCGTTGGACTCTTTCCATGTTATCGATATCTTTACAGAGATGTGGCGACCAGAATTGAACAGCAAATTCTAAGTGTGGCCGCACTAATACATTGCACAAGGGAACGATGATGTCCTTGGACTTGTATCCACAGTTTCTTGTGATGAATTCTAGCACTCTGCTGGCCATTTTCACACTCATGTCAACCTGCTGACTGTGTTGTAGTTTGTTTGTAATAGTGATTCCCTAGTCACGTTGTTGGGTGGTAGTAGCCAATTAAGTCCTATTCATTTTCAATGGAATGGAAGGGTTCACGAACCCTACGTGCATTACTGAACATTTGTCGACATTAAGTTCATCTGCCACGTTGGGCTCCATTCCATGAGGCGGTCAAGGTCTTGTTGGAGTTCGGCTCTTTTCGTTGTAGGATGACATAGTTTAGTATCATCCGCAAATTTGCTGATTTAACTATGGATGTTAAGATCGAGATCAGTGATGTAAATTGAGAACAGACATGGGCCAAGCACGCTACCTTGTGGAACCCCTGATGATTCCTGTGTCCAGGCGCTCGACTCTCCTTCAAGCTTCACTCGCTGCTGCCGACCCTTAAGCCATGCCTTGATCCATCGTAAATAGTCACCCTGGATGCCATGGGCTTCCAATTTTTTCATTAGTTACGCTCTTTGCTTCCTAGGAGGAGCAGATGATTAACTTTTGCTGAAGACCCATCCAACCTTTTGTTTGTTTGTATGTCTCTTCTTTCTTGGCTGCATAACTGAAAAAGTTATGGACGGATCTCTCCAGGAATAATTGTTGGGGGTTGTTATTAGGATAAAATCATCATTTTTTTTGTTCATCTGTTAGTCCGTTTGTTTATTTATCACCTGCCAACGAAGCGAAGAGCGGTGAAAATATTTTCGATGAAAACATAAGTATATTAAATTTTATTTGGCTATCTACATAAAAAGAGGGAGAAGAAGAAGTTGAGCAATATTCATAATATTTTGTAGGGAGTGAGATCGATTGACCTAGATGTGAAAAATGCAAAACTCTAGAATTAACTGGCTGTCGAAAATAACAGCGTGGAAAATTGCTCCCACCGCGGGCGATGGTCATATGTCACGAGGCGTTCTAGTTTTCTTTAAGTTTGTTTTTAAGTTTGTCAGCAAAACAACTCAAAAAGTTACGGGCGGATTTTTAGGCAAATTGCAGAAGTTGTTATTACTGTGAAGGGGATTTTTAAAAAGGAACTCGTAGTTTCAGGACCAATTTCAATTATTCGTTAACGTTACCTAGCTTTACGGAAATACGCCCTCAAAGTACTCTAGCTTAGGATGTTTCGAAAAGAGGATCCTCAACCTAGGAAAACGAATAAAATATGTATATATTTAGTACCACTGGCGTAGCTTAGCTCACCAGAGTAATTTTCAGCGTATCTGTTGACGTTGTTCGAATTTTCCATTTGTTCATTTATGTGCTGTCTGTTGGTTCCTTATAAATTAATAAGTTATGAGTGAATCTGTATGCAATTTTTACTAACACAAAAAAGAGATGATTAAGTATTAATCACAACCGTCTGTCCGTTTGACTCTTTGTCTCTCTGCCTCGTTTTCTGTCTGGCATAATCCAAAAATTTTCGGATGGATCTTTACAAAGTTTACGGGAACTGCTAGGAGGAGCAGATTATTAATTAAATTTTGGTGATGATGCGACAGTTTTTGTCGGTCTCTTTGTTTTCTGCCTATTTGCAACGTTATTCGATAAATTATAAACGGCAGTAGTTAAAATTTATAGGAGTTGGTAGAAATGTTACGAGGATTAGATGATTTAATTTCGATTCTCATCCGAAAGAAATCCTGAAATCGGGAATATTTCCAAATTTTCGTTATCGTTGCGATGCGTGGCGGAGATCCGCTCTTTCGGAGTGATAGATACTCTAGCAGAGGCTTTGGAGCGGTGGAAGAGCTGCAGTTTTGCAAATTTAATAACGATATGACCATTGTATTTTTTCTCTTGCCCAATTCTAAAGTATTCAAAAACTAGAACGTCTCGTGGCGTAAAACCATCACCCGCTGTGTGGGCAAATTTAACGAAGTCAGTTTTGATGGCCTGCTAATCCAAATTTCTCATATGGATGCTGTCCAACACGACTGGCGCCGCGCTGCCGGCCCCGTTCACATCTTTTAATAATATCATACGAAAAATGGGAGGCCTTGTGTCGTGAGACGATCTGCTGCGGCGGAGGCAAATTCAACCCGGTGGAAAAATTCAACGCCGTCATTTTTTATGGCCAGCAAGGACTAGTTTTTTGGCATGGGTTACATCTAGGTCAATAAACCAAACTCCCTTCAAGAAATTATGAAGATTGCTCAACTCCTTCGACCACTTATTGGGTGGACAGACATACATACATATATACAAATATACAGTATATGAAGAAATTCGTCGGTAGAAATTTTGGTCATTCTAAACGTTAATGCAGAAAATCCTCTTTATAGACCGGACTTGTACTATACAGGTTTCGATATAGTCCCAAAATTTTTATGTCCAGGTCCTTGATTTAACTTTGGTTTTGAATTCACTCGTTTTTCCTGCAGTACTAGTGCCAACTTCCAGGAGCCGTAGTACGTCCACGTGTACACTTTATCTGACTCAGTTTATCAAGTTTACATAAATTAAACACTGTCCGTTGTAATATGCAAGGTGCATCATCATGTGAAGTTTCATTTCTTTCCTATTAAATAATTTGACTGAATAAAATAATCGTGGTATTCTTCAAGACTCCTCATTTTCTTTCAGAGTTATCAGAAAGCACGGATGAAGGCGTGTTGTAGTGATATTCTAGACCGTGTTGTTGTGAGATTCCTGTGTAACACCGTTTGACTCAAAAATTTGGGATGAATGCGGTGCAATCTCAGAAGAATAAGAAAAAATTTTCACGCTCAAATATTACTTATGGAGCTATAATTCTGTTGTTATTCAGGATAAAGCTGTGAAATATTTGCAAGAGGGCATATACACATCAGCCATGGATAATCTCTTAATTTTTGTACATCAATTTATCACAATGTTAGCAAGCAAAGGCAATGTTTGTAAACCAGGAGGGTTTTACCCAGCTCAATAAATGTTGAGGTTGTCCTCGGTGTTACCTAACCTGAGTCGCATAGGACGTGGGGTAACACACGTGACACCGGCAGTCTGATTGCAACACGCCTCAGGTCTTGTTTTAGTCGACCAGACTTGATCTGAGCAGCTTCATTCCTGCACAGATCTCCGGTCTAACCGAGGACTTCCTGTATTTTCAATAATTGCATTTTGCATAACTTTTGGTTCTACCACATTTGCACTGATATAGAAAATGAAGAATATACCAAGTAAATTTTATCATGAAAAAGCTTTCTCTCCTTACAGCGCAGCATAATTTTTGCTGGCAACGGAACTATTGCCGAATAAACACACAATACGGTTTTTTCCCTCACGATCCGTGGTAAGTCAGCAGCTCTAGGGAAACTTGAGCAATGTTTTACCTTCTTGTTCGAAGGCAGAAAAATTCCTTAGGGAATTGCATGTGCATTTCTCCACGCAATATCGCCAGGAGCAAGAATTCAAATTTCCGTTTCTCTGAAGGCTGCATCGACGGAACTAAGTTGACTAAAACAATGAAGCATCGGTGTATTTTTGCCTGCTTTGTTAAATCCCCTGCTATGCATTTGTTGCACGACGATCAGAGCTCCGTCAAGTCAATGCGTGTTATATAATGAAACAAAGCTACACATATCCAGCTACGAGCCTGAGCTCATGCACAACCTCAACATATACCAATACAATACAATTATTATGGACAGAAGTGAGTATTTAACGCATTCTGATTTTAGGATAACATTTCTCCACGTGAATAACATCTATAAATATTGTAAATTTTCACAGAATAATCAACAGAGTTAATTCCATACCGCGATACATAATTTTCTGACAATGCGCATGAAACGTTATCGCATCTTATATTTAACTAGTATGTTGCAAAATATGTTCAGATACCAGTCACTTCAATGCATCTTAGCTCACTGTAAACTGAAACTGGTCTTAGCTCTCAGTCGTTGAATGACACCACGAAAGGTTTTACGGAAAATTCACTATAAAAAATGAACAAAATAGGAAAAGCGATACCTCACGTTAATCCTTTTAAAAAGTTAACAATTGAGTTACTGCGACCCATTTTTACGACTAGTGTCCGTGACGGCAAAAACGTTCATTAGCTCGCTTCACCGTACCTGATCAGAGTCAAATTTTGCCGCTCAGCATACACTGCACTGCTCGTTTCAATTTCCATTTGCATTAAAAATCACACTAAGGTAACAGCTTAGCAAATTCCACTCTTCTTTTCTGTAACGTAGGAAATGAAAGTAGAAAGTTTGATCGGTTTGTTTTATGCAATAATCCCCTGACGGGGATCCAGGACACAACTTCGACTTCACTGTTGTTGCATTTATGACATGCGCAAATTGTTCAACCGTGTTGCATAATGCTCAGAAAATGAACAAATACATAACTGTACTTATTCTGTTGCTTTATGTAATTGGATTCACGCACCCGATGTTACAAAGATCTTCGTCAACGCTGTGAGGTGTGTGTTGCCTAAGGGGGAACAATATTAATTATTACACTCGAAATGCATACAAGTCATATCGACAGATACGCTTGGCCAGGAGGCAAAGAGCGTAACGGGAGGACTCACGAGAAAATAGCGCCAAAAAGTTACGTCATCATCGACGAATCTATGGCTGAGGAATCTTGGAGTATTTTAATTAATTTAGCGAGAAAAATCGTCCTAAATGGCGAAATTTATTTCTAGTGTATAAATAAATTGAGATAATATATACTACTTTAGCAATTAACTATGGAAAAGTGCAGTGCATGCTGGTGGAAACTTTCAGACAATTACCGCCGAATTTGTTCCCTTTCGGCCACCTGAATTAACTTCTTTTTCTTGATTGAAGCCTTATTTACATTTCATATTCGGTTCACAGTGCTCTTCGCAGAACATATTTATTCTTTACCAACAACTATAATCACCAATACAGCCAATTCTGTACGCGAGATAAACCACAGGAACAGTAAGCCATTGCTCAAACTTTCTGTACTTGGCGACAACATTTTACGATATTTTCTAGCTCAAGTAGGTAACTGGCCAGTCATGAGCGGGAGATTGAATGAAATAAATCGAAAAAATACGGTGATATGTTCAAGAAAACAACATACGAAGGCCCGAGGCCCCACACTCAATTGCTTCGACTCGTCGATATGTTGTAAATTTGCTACGTGCGGTCACGGCTAAGTTTTATTTTAGTCCTATTGAGTCCTCCCGATGCATTCTTTGCTTCCTGCGTTTGGCTGAGTTCACACGTCATTCATATCAATGCGTTAGCTCATCCACTCGTCCGACTGCTTTGTAGCATCGTTGTCAGTCCAACTTTGTGTACGCCCCAAAATCTATATCAATAAATGGTTACCGTGAATTCAGTTTCCTTGTCAAGTGCCACTAGGCAAGATCGGATATCTCTTTAAATTTAGTGTGAAATAAAACTCAGAAAAATAGGACACTTTTCCACTATTTCTATAGCATAGTTACACATTCGGACGAGTGGATGAGCAAACGCGTTGAAATACATAACCAGTGAACTCGGCTTATGAAAAAGAAAATTTTACTGGTTTTTAGATTTACAAACGTTTTCTTTTGACAGTCTCTTCGAGCTTAAAGAAATTAGAATGTACGGGTCTCGCACAGACTACAGGTAGAGCTGTATCAATGGCAGGGACGCGTGTGCTCAACACAGCCGTTATAGAAGACTGTAGCCGTCTAAGGATGATGCGACTCTACAAGGTTAACCCACGGGGCGGGGCCAAGCTGCAGTACACCGTGGGCAATGAGGCTCGTGACGGGACAAGATTCAAGTGCGGTAATACGCAGCTATTTTCCATTGTTTCTCCATCATTTCATTTGGGAATCCAGAGTGTTCTACAATCTTTCTTTATAGTCGCACAAAAATACGTATCAAAGCATCTAGGAATTTTTAGCTTTTTGAAGGTTGAAATTTTGTCATTATTATTTCTTAGAGTGTCTGTAAAATGTGACCCTAAGCTGTGCCGTCGCGTACGCGTCGTTAACAGATCGTCCGCTCCTAAGTGTGAAAACTACCGCATCATTGGAAAAAGTTATGGATTTAGCATTCGCCAGTTTCAACAACATCGTTCCGAAAGACAGTTTAGGAATGGAAAATACGGTTATTAACGCTAATCGGACGCGACACTTACTTATACAGCTGTAAAACACACAGCGTATAAGTAGCTGATTTTTTTTAAATTTTACCGAGCAATTGTATGGCTTCTGCGTATTATGTATAGACTTTTGCTTTCATTTTACTTTGCTGGAAACAAAGTAATTAGTTTCTCTGATGCTTTAATGTTTTCCAAGCAAATCTTGGTAAAACGTTCTTCTATCCCGGTGTTAAATCATACGCATCTGAACCATATTTTGTTGCAGCGGTTTGAAGTTATAAGAGGATAACAGGTTATTGGTAGAACAAGAATAAATGAAAAAAAAAACATGAAGATTTTCACTCATATTATTCCATCTTTAGAATGCCATGTTACTCTCGATAAAATTCACTTGACTGATTGCATTTTAAAGACGATAAACCTGACTCTAAAAGAGCTTCGGACACGTGCGGGCATTTGCTGTGTTCAATTCATGTGCTCTTTTAGCAGCCTTTTAACCAACGTTCAATCAAAATTTTATCCATCAGAAAGGTAAAAAAGTTCGTAGATGCTTTGATACGTATCTTTGTGCAACTGTAAAGATTGTAGGACACTCTGGAGGCCCAAATGAAATGATGAAGAAACAATGTAAAATAGCTGCGTATTACCGCACTTGAATTTTGTGAAGTCACAAGCCTCATTACCCATGGTGCACCGCAGCTTGGCTCCACTCCGTAGGTTAACCTTGTGTAGTCTCATCATCCTTGGTAGCCGTTGTATACATTACCAGTTTCAGTTTCCTGTAACGGTTGTTTTGGGCACCCGCGTCTCTGCCTTTGTAACAGCTCTCCCTGCATTGTAAAGTCATTTTAACCATCAATACTAAGAATGACCGTCGTGTGTTTATATGTTTATCTATAGGTTTCGTGTCACACTCTTAACGAAATAGATAGGCAAAAATTAGCTCTGGTCTTCCTGGTTTGATCAGTGAATTGATCTGCTTGAAGACTGTGATCATCTTGCCAAGCTTCATAGAAAACTGATAGGCTGAAAATATTCCGGGTTACAGATGATGGCACTCGAACAATATGTCTGATTTCAGTCTTTCTTTGACAACGTTCAAGTCCACTCGATGTGGATGCATACAGCTCCTCCAAACAATCTCTTCCATCGTGTTGTGTTCTCTCTTCTGCGATTTCTTTCATTCAAGCTTCAGCTGATACTCTTATTTTGGTAATGATCGAGGCAACAGGTAAAATATTCTTGAGCGGTCAGCAGGCGCGTAATGACCATAATGATTTCTCGGCAGTAAATTATTTTCTCCACTTTTAGGTTCTTCTTCCAAGAGAACAAGTTGAATCTTCTTGGAGTAAGTATAGAAGAAGACGACATAACCAAAATTCTGCACAGCAGCTTGCGGCCCATTTTATGCTACGAGCTGGCTGACACACGTACTGGCTGGTTTGCACGCTGGCTTGCTGGCTGGAATGTGTGGCGTAGATGCAAGCTGAGACTTCTTTTAGCTGTGAGCCGGTAAACTCGGGCTCATTTTCATTAGCAGCAAGTACCGTCCACGCGAGAAAAATTCCAGATTTTCAGTTTTCGGTGCATGCACTTGAGCTAAATGGCCTTCGGTATCCAGGTTACAACGCTCCTTATATATTCACTCATTTCTGATTCCTGAATGACAATTGTTTGTAAGAAGGTGTAGCCAACCCACTCACGTTTGTCCGAATGGCTGTTAATCCGCTGCAGGTCAAGCAATTGATTCTTTTATATCTTAAGTGCCTTCGAGAACAGAGCTCATCAGGACGCCGCTTGCAGAAGGCTCCAATGACAAAGTCACCGCGAACTCATTTTTGATCCCACTGTCCCCCTATAGTTACTCCGAGTTATTTCTTGAGGAAAAATTTTCCGAGTCCGAGTTACATGCCACCCTCGAGTGTCTTGGATACAGAGCTCCGTATTTATTAGAAGCAATATCGACTGCGGACAAAAAACATCGCTCTTTTTGCGCATCACCAAAAGAAAGCTTGGTGTTGTTCAGCTTTTGTCCGATTATCTGTATACGGTTCTCTAATTCAAGTTGGCAGTTCCTACATCCTAGGCAAGGAAGTTAGTGAGAGCCTTACGTGTATAGAAGGGAGCGCAACCATCTACCCTAAATAGTTGATAACCTGAAAAATCATAAAGTGCATGTCCCGTCAACACGCGACACAACCTAGATAGAGAGCTCCCTTCTATACATGTGAGGCCCTGCCTTAATATTTTGCGATGATGCTACGGGCAACACAAGACGGGTCTTCACAAATTGTTCGTTGGCATTATTGACAGCGCAGGCACTCTAGTAGTCCTATAATCTGACCTACCACCATTTTTCTAATTTTTTCAGGTTTTTAGTCGCTCCCTTCATTACCATTAAGAGACAAAATGGTAAATACAGCTTCAATTCAACGATAAATATATCTGCGTGTATCCACAACAGGTTAATAGTAATAAATTTTACAGAATTGGCAAGCTCACGTCAACATTTATCATTGCCTACAGTGGTTTGCTAGAGCTGAATATTCCTCGCTCATTAGTAACTTGCGTAACTTTACTGCGCGTTTGGAGAGTTCCTACTGCAAATCACTCAATCTTTGTGATCCAGCTAGTGTTGTTGTGGGTAGATATTAGAGGTACTTTAACTTCGTTGTTTCGTGCAATATTGAGTAATTGATGTCAGTATTTTACATTTGTCTGTTTAACAACTCCATTGTTGCATAAAGATTATACACAAAAAGAGCTTTAACTATGTATATTTGCAACAACCTAAATGCCTTGGTTCATATAAGAAGTAAAAGTGTTTTAGCTATCTTTATATGTGTAGCATTTTTTCAATGCAGGTTTATGCCTCGAGTCAAAAAGTAGCTTAACGATATTAACTTGGGAAATAAATTAACTGTGTCAAAAATAAGAAAGCTATTCAACTCTGTTGATTTGAATAATATACTGTAAATTGGAGGCAAGCACTTCAACCATACTTGATTTTGCGTAAGCCCAGATAGCGTATTGAATGGGTTGTTTTTTCAATTTAACAAAACTTTCCTCCTGCTCCTGAAATAGCGCTTCTACTGTATATCGGGTTGTTTTTAATTTGTGTTCAGTGAGCATGCAATACTTTTTTTTGTAGAACTGTACATGTAACAGTTGAAAACAGTAAAGAAGTTTAATGTGTAGCAGTTCGTAAATCACTTTATCAATGCTGTTGTAAGTAAAATTTAATTATTAGTTTTATTTTGCTGATTTACCTGAGGATTAGAATCACTTTGATTGGTGAGAAACAAGCCGAAATAACTTAACCATATAATGACAAATAAAAAATTAGAGAGCCCTTGAAAAAACTGGAGGTATGCGTAAAATTTGAGAGCCCTGTTAGCTATGCTGCTACGCAATTAAGTATTCAGGTAGCCGCTTAACAACATATATCAGTAACTGCAATAATTTAGAAAGCCCTTTTAAATGTGTAGGTCTGCATAAAAATAAAAATAAGAGCGCCTTTTTGATTTATTGGTTTATGCAAATATTCAAAAACCATTTTTACAACATTGTGTTTGGGTGTGTAAAAATAAGAAAGCCCTTTTAACAAGGTTTGTAGGGTAAAACTCCTAAGACCGGCTTAACTAAGTATAACCCCTGCAATACAGAGTAGCAATTTAAATCAGGCACTGCTTCCTTCACCCTCTAGTGCCGGCCTGTATCATACAGAATCCATTTTTTTGCTTCACTGACACTTTTGGTTGTGTTCGATTAAGCCACTCGATCTGCTCGTCCGTCCAGGAATATTGTAATTTAGGAACGATTCTTGGAACATCGCGGAATGTCTCCTATTCATTGCTGGAATTCTGGAATAAACGTAGCCATGTTCTGGAGAGAGAGAGACCCCCTTTATTGTCCTCAGCTTCTTTATAGTTAGAGCTTTAGCGAGGGAGCTCGAGAGCCCAGTCGTATCAGACTCAATTTTCTAACCTCTTCAATGTATCTTTTATCGTAAAAAACAGTCATCCATCTCTAACTATGAGAACAATGAATTGCTGAAATGAATAACTTGCATCTTTACTGTCTGGAGCAAAGGAAAGATTGATGGTGGAGGAACCCGCCAGTGGGAGTTGCTTGTGCTGAAGTCCTCTCCCCGAGCCAAAGTGTTGACGTTGCTTATTGATGGCACGGCGGGGGGCAAAATGCCCTCCAGAAAGCAGCGTAGCAATGCCTCCGTTTTAATATAAACAATATAGGTGGCCCCGAGGCTAGAGCCTCCTATAAAATGCTTCTGGCTGACGTGCTTCGCCGCACGTTCTGCTAAAATATCGCCCCAGCGGGAACTCAAATCACCTCGGCGTTGCAATAACAATTGACATTTGTGGCACCAAACATTGCTCAGGGGAGGTCGCGCCGCCCAACTGTTGGCGTCGCGTCCCTGGGAACGCTTCCCAAAACAATTTAATATCAATTAACGACACTTTTCCGCTGGGGTTTCGATTGTAAAGCCATTGTAAGGTGACCCAATGGCAGCTGCTCCGCCCTAAGGAACAACAGCTGACAATAGAGGTAAATTATTTGCACTTTGTAACTGGATTTTGTATCGTCCGCGAAAAGAACGGTTGCCGTATGAGCAAAAGCTTCGAGTAGATGCTGTATGATTTTTTATTTAGAAAAAAGCGTAGTATTTAGGCCGAGAATTTTGGGTTCAATTGCAACAGCGTACAGAAGACAATTTGTCAGGGGTATTTCCCTTAAGTGTGGGGCCTTTTCCCCTTGACTGTACGTTGCTCAGGATAATGGTAATTGGCGCAAGGCCATAAGCTCACAAAACAATTTTTTTTTAAATTATTGAATATAAAATTATGCCTAATTGTCGGTTGACTTCCCATTGCATCGAGAAGAAGTAAGCAATAAACTACAAGGACAGCTGCTGGGCAAGCCATTTCGAGGATGCTCTGCTGCCCCTCGGTGGGAGTGACCAGAGGATGTGGTGAAGCAATATGGGCTGGGGGGGGGGACGGGGTGGCATGAAGAACAGTCCATTCATCGTTAATAAAATGCCAAATGCATTAAAATGTAAGGTTTCGCATGAAGTCACGTGTGCGTACGGCAGCAGGGGCTGGTTGCTAACCAAAAGACGAAGGCTTACCAAAAGCCTTGGTTTCCATTCTTAGATGAAACGTGAATTTGAGCTTATTATTTTGTATATCATTCGGATATACAGTTCGTATCTACCACTGGTATTGGTATTTACCATATGTATATGATTCTTACTTATTTACCATTGACATTCTTAGTTACCATTCGTATATATGTTGGTATTTACGATTAAAATTATTTGTATAGCTAATCATATTGCCATTAACTCGCTTTTGAACTCTGCCCCTAATACCCGGAAACCAGCGTAAACACTGATAAAAGTACTTACGGACGCCTGCAACAGTCGTCCACTATCAGACACACTTTACTATGTATTAGGCTTCGCTATTGTTTTGTATCACTCGGATCGCTATTGTTTTACAGATCTGGATAATATCTCGGACCTTTGGATTTTTGGCCCTCAATTTAATTAGCGTATGTAAACCGATGCGTGAAGAAGCTGATTACAGGGAAGATTAGCCGTAAGCGACGGTACAGAGATTATTAAGAGCAGCTCCACTTGACTGAATGAATCTTCAAAACTTTAAGACACAGATAACTTGGAAACATTAAAGTATATTCAGAATGCAGTGTGCTGATTGCTCACCATCGTGGGACAGACTAACGAATTGATAAATAGATAGCGGTCTTCTGTAATTTAGTTATAAATATTCCACGTGATGCAATAATACGTTTCCAGAGTGCTAGCGAAACTATAGTTTTTTCACGATTGAAAATATACATACAACATGTCTACAGCAAAGCTCAAACATAATTCTAGCAAATGGTGGGGATTGCATAGGATTTAGTTGCTCATAATCCTGTTGCGCAAGGACGTGGATTTATTTGATTAGATCTCTTTGATGTGGCGGGAGCGGCAGCACAGAACATTTATGATTATTATTTGAATTTCATAAAAAAAGAGACGAATAGGTACATTTCACTCTGAGCAGCTATTGAAGGGAACTGGTCGAAACAAATCCTTTTGAAACCGTCGAGGTCTTTTGAAGTTGTTAAAGATGTTTTCAGGTTCCGAAGATCTCACGGGCTTGATTGCACCGATACTGACCCTCTCTTTACCACTATGCTGATTGGAATTAAAATGATCAAAGGAAAATTGGAGTAAGCGTGCAAAAACTTCCACTGTTGATTCCTGCTTCATCAGCAAAGGAAACACGGGAACTGAAGTTGGAATGTTCCTAACGGTGATATTGCAATGGCAAGGTAATTTTGATATGTTTACTCCAGCACAAAGGAGCAATACAGGAATGTTTTTTGATGGAAAGCTTGAGTTTATCGAGGAAATGAGTAGTTCTTTCGTAATATTGAAGTCATCACGCTTTAGTAACCGGCCTTATTTCATATGAAATTGTATTGACTTAGGAATTCAGAGATCCACCTTTTGAAGCTAATTTATAACGAATGTGAAGCGCATCTCATTTTCCATTTCACCCATCATGAATGGGTGTGCAACTGAAACTAAATTACATGAAAAGGAGTTAACCAGAGAGAGGAGTGTATCTCTTGGAGATATTTTAGCTATGACAAAAGTGAATGGTGAGACATTTTTCACAAAAAGTGGGCTGATAAGGGAAATTAGAGCACCTCTTGGAGATATGTTAGCTATTACGTTGAAGCAACTAACCTTGTCCCTTAGAGAAATAAACCAGTTAGTTTTTTACACACACATCTAAGCCAAAAAGAAGTTCTAGACAAATATTGTTTTTAAAAAGAATGCAAGGAATTGGTAGCAAAAACACGACTCTTCTGGGTAATGCAATTAAAATGAAAAGAACTGCTTTTTTTTAGTTTCAGGCCGGAAAATATCTTAACTCATATTTTTTGTACTCCACAGTAAAAAAGGGCCGAAAATTGAATTACTGTATTTACAGCGATCTGAAACAAGTAACAGTGCAAATATTTTATTATTATAACTTGCAGTGCTTTCTTTCTATTTCATTCTTATTCTGGAAACGCTGGCAAGGTTTCCAGCAACGATGGAGTAAATTAGTAGTTTTTGTAATTTGAAATTAGAAAATTGCGAAGAGAAATATGTATAATGCAGTTTATAAGGACGACAAATAAAAAAACTCTTGGAAAATTAATCAGCAGGCAGCCTGTTAGGATTAATTCTATCAACTTTAGCGTAATTTGTTTTACTTGGATGGAAAAGAACTGTCACACCCATGCATCTGAGGTTGGCGCACGTCCTATAGTACCGAAGTCTCTATAAGTCAGTTACAAATTTCGATAAATTTTCTGTCAGTATGGTGAACATTAATTCTGTTTCGCATGAAGTGGAAGAGAACGTAATATCTTGTTCATTACCCAGTCGGAAATAATGGTTGTGATTATTGTAGAACAACTATGATTATGGTCGAGATCTTGGTTGTTTATTATCGAAATATCCTCCATATTCAAGCATTTATGGGGTGCATTATGGTAGAGATATGTCACAACCTTCGACCATACTGCCAACCATAATTCTCGACAATACATACCCAATACCAACCATAAAGGTTTTAACTGCACATCTATATATGATCTACCATAGTGAGCCGTAAGAAACACCATTCACGACCAAAATCGACTGTGTTCAGCGAATGATACAACTATATTCTACCAAGATCAACTTTTTGAACTGTTGACATATTATGCCCTGGATGCCTGCTTTGTTTGCTGATGATTAATTTCTTATACAAAAATGGTATTCTGTA
>LQNS02276883.1:7309762-7326091 GCA_001587735.2 Parhyale hawaiensis | reverse complement strand
GAACGTCCCAAGCCTTAAAGTTTACTGGCTCATGTTGATGTAATCAAGTTGATCCATAATAAATGGAGGGAGCGGAAGAATTAGAACTATACAGGCGTATAGAAATGGGCCTGTAATTAGGTAATCCCACCGGACCAGAAGAGGTAGATAAAGAAGCGACCTCCAAGGCTGCAGGTAGAGCCACACAGGTGAGAGAGTCTCACCGTCCGGACTGAGTTCCGTCTTCCAACTGCTGTGCATGCTTCTGGTGCTTCCGAAATCTCTGCCGGAATAAACTACGCGCAGTAATCTAGTACATGGAAGCTGTTCAGTGACCAGGGTATGAAAAAGCAGTGAACGCCACCAAGACAAATCCACTCAAGTTTCTCCACGAGAAATCCGTGTTTTCCCCCTATACGTATTTCCGCTCAATGGCGTACATGGCGTTCAATGCATAGAAAACTTTTTTCAAAGTTCATGAAATGACATTTTTATGCAATTTGTGCAGCCGCGGCTCTGTTTGTGTAAGGGTGAAGCCAGTCAATAAATATAATAATTAAACTAGGATAGTTAAGAAACGTTCAGATAATCTTTGCATGCAGACTACCCCGCTATTGAAGCAGGATAATTTAAAATTTAGCATTATTATATAGATCTAGCAATTAACCTTATTACCTGTATAAGTAATCAGCATTTCGGTTCATGATCTGCACAGAGGTGTTAATGCAACGCCTACTATAGTTGCGGCAATACTAGTACAAACGTATTAGATTGGTGCAGAGCGCTTCAAAATGTCTTTGCTATTAGAACAAACAACAACGCAGCCATGACGAGTGTACTAGCGCGTATAATATTTTATTATTTTATTACGGGGCCACACGTGGCTGGTCCATAATTTCAGCCACTGGCTTGCGCAGAGAAAATGATGATACTGAACTAGTTTCCGAACGCTCCTTACTTGCTCGTTATAAATTAAAGGGAAATGAGACCAGAAGACTCTGGTTACTCGGCATTCATTTGGAAGCCATTCCTAGGAAAAAATTCTTTTCTATGCTGAATTCACGCCCTGAATTTCTGAAAAGAATATGATTTGTTCTTATATATGCATTATTGGATTCTTTCATTGTTTGTTGTGGGGCCGCAATGCACAAACCACCACGATATAATACACGCATATGCAGCTTAAAAATTATGCGGTGTCGTTACTTACATCTTTATCTGCTTTTTCCATTCAGCCGAAGTTGAAAGCGAGAGATTCATCATCTGTCAGATGAAATAGTCGACTGGAGCTGAAATTTTCGTTTGGTATGCATGAGTGCCGACAGAGCAGTAGGGCAATGTGTTTCAACCACAATGGATGGTTATCTTGAGGCAGTTAAGTTAGTAGTGAAGTGTGCGCTGCATGTAGTGCAGTATATCAAATTTAAAATATCTTGGACAACTTAAATTTTTTCGGACGAGGTCCAGGTAACGGTCAGCACGCGACTCATCGTTTGCAGAAGTGATACTGCGTTTCGTGACCTTGACAATCTGAAAACTCAGAGAAACGCGTTGGGCCCCAAAAAAATTCTTTTCAATATATGGCACCAAAATATGTTCGGATTTTAACATTTATTGCGCTCTCTGACGCGATCTACTGCGGGAGACGCTACTTTTACACTATTTGACACAACCTTGCCTTTAATAATAAATTAAGTAAAAATCTTCCTATCAAGAGATCTGACAACCCAGTTGAAATTTTGTACATAGGTCGCCGAGGCAGTGCTTTTGGAACTATCTATATATATTCCATACGGTGACAGGTAGTGTCGCTACAGTTAAACGCATAAGTTGAGTTATATTTTCATCATGATTATAAAAACTCACACTTAGATTGATAAGTCTATTGGATCCATAGTATAATACATTAATTGCTGAAACTATTTTGCTTTAATTGAAATTATAACTGCCACTATCTACATGCAGAAGTAAATTTGTCAGAAATGCTTCGTTGTAGAGATATTTGACTTTGAAGTCCCATTGTTTGTCTAAGCGAAAAAATAACCGGGGTCGACTGCAGGCTGCTGAATGCGCTATCGAGTCTTTAACAAACTATGCAATGACGCACTGTATGGTTAACAATTTCCCATATCATAAAATGGCATTTACCGGACTAGCCTTGAGGTGTAGTTCGGTAAAAAGCCTTGCCCTAATTAGCCTTGAGGTGAAGTTAGGTTATGTTTCGTTGGTGAGGTTCTAACAGTGCCCATTATTTACGTAAGGTTACGTTAACTAAATCCCAAGATCTTGGGAAATATCCCAATTACTGAAACCCTGTTTGGTGAACGTGCGCCGCTGACGCAAACTGCGGAAACAGTCATGAAAGGCGGAAATCCTATAGCCAGTCGTGACTGTATAATAATATCCCTACCGACACATTTAACCTATTATATCGAAAATTAAGCATTTACAAGAAAAACATACAGGAATTAAAGAGTCATTAAATGACCCATTACCCAAATATATGATTGAAAACATTTTAACAACAGATATGGCAACACTGCTCTTTCAAAAATTAAGCCATGAGCATCCCTTTGGAAATACATGAGGCAAATGCAAAGCAAGCAGGCACAAATTTCCTTCTACTCTTATGCCATCACATGTGAATCTGAATACGTATAAATGAACCGTAATAATCCTAAAGTTTCTCAATTGTAAACTCAGAACACATCCCAGGAAGAAAATAAAGGTGTACGTATCCGACAAATAAACGAAGACATGTTTACAAGGCAGTGACATAGGCAAGGAGGACACATGTAGGCGCACTACAAGAAATGTAGCCAAAAAGTAAACATTCAGTAACAAAGTAAAGGCTCTAGGGCAGTTGAAAACAGTCAATGCACATTAAATTTACACATAAACTACTACCTTTTTCGCCGTAGGGAAGTTTCATTACGGCGAAACTGCTTGAGGCGGAACTACCTAGAACCATTCCATACATTTAGTAACTTGCAATTGTCCTTTAGTTGCGCAATTTTTCCAATCAGTTACACTGAATTAGCAATAGAATGCAACACGCAGTTAGTGTTCTGTCCAATTTATTGGGCGAAAAACGAGTAAAGCAGCCAACACTGACAGCTAATTTAAAGATCTCCTGCTCTCCGAGGGTCGCCACGCGGTGCAGTAAACAAGCTGTTAGCGCTTTGTCTATACAACGAGAATGCTCTAGATCTTTTATGATTCAACGGTGAGGGGAGGGGCGTATTTCCTAGGGTTCCTTCAGAGGGAGCATTTATCACTAGGAAGAAGTAGGTCTTTAAGTATTATCTGCTCGAAATTTCGCATGCCCCTCTCAGGCAGACAGTTCGTCATGTGAAAGGAGTGCATAAAAAAATATTATAGAGTCTCTACCACAGCTAACGAATCAAAAACTTCATCACCAAAAAATGTGCAAGTTTCGAGAACAAAAGGGCTACCTATATATTGTACGCATAACTAATTCCTTTTATCTCCAGTTTGACAATTTTTGGAGTTCAGTCTTTTGGTGCCACTAACTGTACATACAATGTCCATTCTCTGTGAATATTTATTGCTGAGAACCCTTCACCATAATACCTATGGATACCATGACATTTAGTGGTTCTTGCATGGGCAGTCGAAGAAATGTAAATAATGAGACCTTAAAGGAGATCGGTTGATATTACAGGCTCGGTTGTAACTGCAAAGCGAGAAAAATGAGCGATCCTCACGGAATACGAACACGAATAATGAAGACCCGGTTAACGCTTCTGACTTACTACTACAACAAACGCTGAGAAATGCGTTGGCCCAAAAACGAAACGTCTCTCTGTGCCTGACCGGGAAATAACCTTCTTTGTAGGCTCCTACAGCATGGCTATAGCGCTTATTCCTCCTGATGCTTGGGTTTCGTGCTGGTTTTGAACAATTTTCCCAGTTAGTAGCGTGCAGAACAGCCTGAAACCGAGTATTTCCACGAGCATAATAATGAATTTGTAATAAATCTAACTAGCTAGAATGCGATTAACGTGTTAATAGTAATTCAAAGTTAAATTTATTTTTATATTTGTTAAAATTCAATAAAATTTTTTTCTCTCTTAAGTGTTTGTTGAAGTCTCACAAACAATAATATTCACTGGTCGGAAGAATTCGTACGTGTTTTAACTTCAAAGTGTACATCGTTAAAAGTTACTCAGATAACTCTCTGCTTCTTACGAAGAGGGACATACAGTGCCATTACAAAATATTCATATTATTTCTGTTGTACCATTTAATCATATTCCAGGATATTGCTTCATAAGTGAAGCAAAATAATTAATGCAGCAAATATTAAAAATTAGGTCCACAGAGTTCCCGATCAGGAAAGTATTGTCATTTCAAATTAGAAAATCTATGGACTATCATCAAAACTAAATCTAACGTTTCGGGAATGCGTTACTTCTCATCTTCAGAGTATGAAATCTAAACCTACCGGTTATGAAAAAAAGAATATACATGTATTATTTCCTTTATTACAATTGTGGAGGGGGGGGGGGGGAAGAACGAGATGGTAGGTCCTATCAGAGGGGAAGTCTGGAAGTGTGAATGAACAATGCTACCTAGAGGGCCGGACGTCGGCGCATGTGGGGATAACTGTGGGCTATGTGAAGCGGTACAGCCGAGGTCATAATGTTGAGGCTGGGTTTCGTTTTATGGATGTGGAGTGACTCTAAAGTTGTGAGCTCGATTTGGTGTGAAAAGTCTGCAATGGAGAAGTCATTTTTGCTGATGGGATGGTTGTTTTGCTCAGCATGTAGGCGGGAGGCTGAATGCGAGGGCTTCGCAAGTGGTAAACCGGTACGACTGGATACACCAAAATGTTGGTAAATACGGGCTTTGAAGCGTTTTCCAGTGCTACCGATGTATGAGGCGCTGCAGCCTGGACCTGGTAGAGGTAGATAACACTGGAAAAAACAGATGTTGTGGGTTTGTCTTTAAATTTGAAGTAAGACCCTATGGTAAATGTGTTTTTGTATGAAAACTTGAAGTTGATATGTGGGTAGGATTCAGAGAGGAAGGTTTCCAAAGTGTTTACTGCAATAACAGAGGCTAGGTTGTAGAACGGAACCGAGTGAAAGAAGTCTATTTTATGGACCGGGGGTTTACCAATGCCGGGATCGAACAGTTTGTCTAGAAAAAATTGCAGTAGTGGCCCAGGAGGTGGCGCGGGTACCCGTTATTTTTAAAGAAAGTTCGGAGAAAGTCAACTCGTTCGAAATTGCAAGGTCGGAGGAAGACAAATGGTATGCTCGAAATAGTAATGTTGTTATTGCGTTGATTTTAAATTGATCGTAGCAGTGCCTGATTAACTTGTCCAGAGGCCTGAGAATGTTGATTTTTTGTAAACCCCAGTGGTTAGTGTGGAGTCTTGGTTAGTTACCAGAACATCTAGAAAGGCTAAAGAATTGTTTGATTGGTTATCGGCGGTGAATTTTACGCTTGGATGTTTGCTATTCAGATATTGCAAAAATAAATCAGAATGCGTTTGATTGTTGAATATGAGGAGGTGTCATCTACGTAGCGATTGTAATGGATCGGTTTGAAGTCATTTGGGCAGTCGTTAAACCAAAAAGTTTCATGATGGCAGAGGAAAATATTTGCTAGAGATGGACTAAGTGAGGAGCCCATGGAAACTCCCTGTATTTGCTTGTACAGTCTATTTTCAAACATGAAAAAGGAATCTTTATAACTATACTAAGGCAAAAATAAAGTAATACATAGAAGTCAACTAATATAAAATTTTACGTTTTGGGATGAAAAATCCTATCTTCAGAAGAAGGAAAAAAAGCCTCTGTAAGCTACAACCTATAAATAAAAATGTCTTTATTTTCTAATTTGAAGTGCTTTTCAGTGCTATCCACACTTCAAAGCCCGTATTGACCAACATTTAGGTGTATCCAGTCGTACCGGTTTACCACTTGCGTAACCCTCACATTCAGCCCCTCGCCTACATGTTGAGCAAAACAACCATCCCATCAGCATGAATGATTTTTCCATCATAGACTCTTCCAATCCCATCGAACTCACATCATTAGAGTCCCTCCACATACATAGAACAAAACCTAGACTCAATTTTATGATCTCGGCTGCACCGCTCCATACTGTCCATACATAGCCTGAATTGTGCCGACTGTACAGGAGCTGACATCCAGCCCCTGCATGCAGCTCTGTTCATTTGCGTTTTAGACTTCTCCCGATAACATCCACGCTCCCCATATCAATTAGAAAATAAATAAATTTTTATTCATAGGTTGTAGCTTACGTTTTTTTCTTTTTTCTGAAGATGGGAGTTTTCATCCCGAAACGTTAAAATTTTATATTAGTCAACTTCTAGGAATCTTTAATGGCAAGACTAAGGAGAGTTCTGAAAGTAGGTTTATCCATGTTGTGGAATAGGTCCGCGTCATCAAAGACTTTGTTACAGCTAATATCTATGGTTTCGTTTACGGGGACATTGGTGGAAAGCGAGGTAATGTCGAAGCTGGCAAAGTAGGCATTGGGAGACAATTGGAGGTTTTTGATACGGTCGTGAAAGTCATATGAATTGCGCAGAGTATACTGATTGGTTCTTAGAGGTTCAAGTAATGGAACGAGGAATTTGGCAGTAGGGTAGGAAGGTGTTTTATAAGCAACTGGAATTGGTCGTAGGGGCACCGGTTTTGTGTACCTTTGGAAGCCCATACATGACTCCAGGGGAAGCACCTGAATTGTAAAGAGAACGGTAGATCGAATCAGTAATGATGCCTTGGTCTAACAATTTCTTCAAAAATCTGTAGATTCTGTAGGCGAATTTCAGAGTGAGTTTGAAAGGATCGCTATGCGAGTCGTAAATAGTAAACTTTGTTGTATCAGCCAAGATTGAATTAATTTTTTGATGGAACTGATTAATTTTATGTCTAAAAATGCAACACCCCTTCCTATCTCGAGTCTGCACTCAACAGAATTTTATTTGTGGAAGTTAGATTATACAGATAGATCAGACTTAGAAAGAATTGAAGAAAACACGTTATGTTTGTTGTACGAGGTATAAATGCTGTTACAGGTTTCTTTTATTTTGTGTTTACTTCGGCAAATGAGAATTAGGGCGGAGTAGATGAGATTTCAGTCTGTTAGCTAGGCTCTCGAAACCTATGAAATGCTTGCAATAATGCGGCTTGAATATGGGTAAGCAGAATTCCAGGCCGAATTACTGTTGACTTTCTCCCAAATTTCTTCAGAAATAACGGGTACCCGCACCACCTCCTGGACCATTGCAGCAAATTGTTCCAAGACAAACTGTTCGATCCCGGCATTAGAAAAACCCTCGGTCCGCAAACTAGACTTCTTTCACTCGCTTCCGTACTACAACTAAGCCTCTGTTAGTGCAGTAAACACTTTGAAAACGTTCCTCTCTGAATTCTCCCCACATATCAACTTCAAGTTTTCATACAAAAACACATTTTCCATAGGGTCCTACTTCAAATTTAAAGACAAACCCCCACATCTCTTTTGTCCTGTATTATCTACCTCTACCAGTGCCAGGCATGCAGCGCCTCATACATTGGTAGCACTGGACAACAATTCAAAGCCCGTATTTACCAACATTTAGGTTTATCCAGCCGTACCGTTTTACCACTTACGAAGCCCTCACATTCAGCCCCCCGTCTACATGCTGAGCAAAACAACCAACCCATCAGCGAAAATGACTTTTCCATCATAGACTATTCGAATTCAATCGAGGTCACAGCATTACAGTCACTTCACATCCATAGAACGAAACCCAGCCTCAATATTATGACCTCGGATGTACAGCTTCACATAGCCCACAGTTAGGCCCACATGCGCTGACTGTACAGGCACCGATGTCCGGCCCCTCTAGGTAGCTTTGTTCATTCACACTTTAGACTCCCCCTCTGATAAGACCTAAACTCTCATTTCTCCCCCTCCATAATTCTAATAAAGGGAAAAGTAATGCATGTATATTCTTGTATTCATAACTGATAGGTTTAGATTTCATACGCTGATGATGGGTAGTAACGTATTCCCGAAACGTTAGATTTACTTTTGATGATAGTCGACACATTGTATAATTTAAAATTCGTCTAGGTTTAGTATTGACATTTATGCTATTCTTACATGGTCAGCATCGGATATTAGGTATATGATAATCACTTAAAATTTTTCGGTTTGGTTTATCTTAAGCGTTGCTTTTTTTGTGCTTAGTAATCGTCTTGCGGGGGAAATATCCAGTCCACTTGCATTGTATCAAGTTTTAACCAATGAACAATTAAGTTGTTCTCGACTCGATGTTCTTGAACGAAATTATTAATTCCGGTTAGGTTTATTAATGGAATTAGATAATCTAACTCAAAGTGAGTGAATCTAATACGTATTTTGTCGCATTCTGTATATCATAGTAAACGAACAATTCTGTTGAACACTTAAAAACGTCTGGTCAAGGCTACGGGGAGCCCGATGTGGAATTAATTATGCGTAATTAGTTAAGTGTAATTCGTTAAGGATACTACTTACGTGTAATTACATGCGTAATGGCTTACATATTCAATACTACATAGTCAGAATAAGTTCGGCACTGAAGGATGAAAACATTTATAAACAATACCTACGGAATGCAATCTTCCTCTGGTGCGTTGCCAAGCTGTTCCTCTTAATTACCATGAAGCCGCTTAGCACAAACTTTCCAATTATTGTGATACTAAATATTCGTACGAGACTTCTATATGAACACTGACTAGATGGCACAGTCTCATGGAACCGTCCTTGAACAATGTTCACCGTATCTTTTTTTTTTATCAGACGAGATCCACTGCTTTGGCTTAAAGTATAGTCCCAAAATACTCTCTATGTCGTATAGTTTTATGGTATAGTTTTTTTTACTTCTATATTCATTAAGTTGATCGTATTCATTAACTGCATGTGTGTAAATTACCAGTGCGCTATGGTTTCGCGTTGTTCATTATGCCTGACTAAAGAGTGATCCAATACTTTTTTTAAAGTTATATATATTAACCATAGCAAATATAATCTTAGCATTTCTCTATGTCGTGCTAAAGAACTGTTGCTTTTGCTACAGATGAATTTTCTTATTTGAAATGAGAAAGCTTGGAAAAGAATAAACGTTACCCGTAGCGTTCAGAATTATTTGAGCTACACAAAGCTGGCAAGATTATATCAGAAATTTTATATCTTCCCAGTTGGCCGAACTATCAGTCGATTGAAACACTAGATGACATCAAGATGGTGCAAACCAGGTCCAGAATTAAAAATATCTTCAACGCTACTGTGCCGCCAGCACATGTCGTGTGCTGCAAGCACAGCCTCTTGACTTCCGTCGAGAGTCAATAAAAGTGCCGATTGAGATGGCAAGAGCGTTCAATCTTATCTAGCAGTTGCCTTAGACAGTCACTGTAATCTGCGTACTATTCCAACGATAGATCGCCACCCGGCAGAGCTTTACTGAAGTATAGACAGACACATCTAAAACTTACGTTTAATTTCACCTTGCGTTTCCAGCCGAAAATTGAGAGTCAACGAATACTAAGTCAGATTACCAGAGCCCACTTGTGTTCGCTTAATTCTCTTACATCTACTGAAGGATATAATTGAGAGGCCCATAGAGCGGCATACTACATGAGAAAGATGATTGGAGAGCTGAAAGTTTGAAGAGAGTTATTAACGCAAGTAGCGAAACACGACTTAGCACTTGCTTCCCTAGAACGCAGGAAAATTCATAATCTGACAATTGGCTCAATGAAAGATAAGCTTAGAAGACGTCGTGTACTGCTTGATCGGCGCGAAATTCACGGTCTGGCAAGCGAGCGCTTTTAGATATACTGTACAATATTAAAACAAAGGAAAACATATCGGTGATGGCCTGTATGGGAGCAAAACTCTTATTTTTGTTTTAAAGGAAAAAAAGTCAAGGCTGCGAGCTATGAAGCACATTTCTTGGAGCCTGTCGTTAAGGACTTGGACGATGATATGCCGTTTCTCTTTCAGCAAGACAGGAAGACTGCCTACACTTCCAGTATGACTCAGAAGTGCCTCGCGACAATGTCCTAGTTATTTTGACCAAGGGGAAATGGCACCCTCAAAAGCTTGACCTCTACCCGGTGGATGTCATCATCTGATCTACTCGTGTATTTAAGGCCAGTTCTTGTGCATTAAAACGGGCTCTCGAATGTGAAAGGGACAAAATATCACAAATGTCCTGTGCGCTGCCGTTGGTTAAGTTTAAAGTTGTAATGAAGAAGCAGGATAAACTTATCCAGTAATTTTTTTGTTAAGTATACTGAAGCATAACAAACAAATACACACAGTTTCCAAAATAGAACCTGAGGTTTAGCTAAACTGATTCGTTTTATCTTTGTGACACAACTTTTGGGTTAACCATTAAGGTTCATAAACGTTAAATTTTTTCTATTTAGCATTACTGAACGACTTTGATTCTAAGTTATCTTGCCCAAACCCAGTAATCATTTCGCATGATTGCTCCGCGAGATATTGCACAAGTGCTTCAAATTCATGCAAACGCTTCACTGTTTGACGTTTCGAGAGGACTCATTTCCCATCGAAAATAATTTCTTGCTCGTCCGAGATATTAAAACTTACATTTCGCTTTGGGGTTCAGCAATATCATAAAAATAAATCCTCTCCACCTCCGGCTTCCGCTCTCAATAAAAACTCTCACGTCAGTTTCCATCTTTCCACTAAACGAATCACGACGACCAGAGATTTCTTTTTCGGCTCACTTTTTGCATCGCTTCTGTTTGGTGGACGCAGCTAAAGCGATCTCGAAATATTTCAAAAAAATCCGTTTGCAGTCGATAGATCTGGTGCAGAATATTCCGCTACCTACTGCGTTTTTTATTGCATGTTTCACTTTGTTAGGTTCCATTTCATCGAGCGCAGATGACGGTCGACGAATTGGAAGAAGAAGAAGAAAAATAAAAAGAAAGAAGAGGAAAAAGCAGCCTAAAGGCCAGAGAAAAAATTTAAAAAAGAAATCGACGAATTGAAAGAAGAAGAAGAAGAAGAAAAATAAAAAAAGAAAGAAGAGGAAAAAGCAGCCTACAGATCAGCCTATAAAATTTAATGTTGCATTGCTAGAATATTTTGCTCGTACTACGGCTCCTGTGACGTGTAAGCGTGCTATGTGGCACGTACTGGCCACAACAATATTTCACTTAAGTCAGGTAGAGAAATGGAATGTACGACAGGGAATGTTTCTTCTTCGTGCGTATTTAAATATTATAGAATGAATATACAGTAGATGCATCCACGTATAGGCTTGAGAGTAGGTATATTCAAGCGTGTACGAGCACACTGGGGACTAATAAATATGTGAAGGCTTGTATATGCTCAACGAGGAATCTCAATAGCTACTGTAAACAAATAGTTCAGCCCAACCCACTTGGTTATAAGGATTGAAGAAACAAAGTTATTCATACTTCAAAGCATTATACACATAAAATCTTGAGCTAATTTGTCGAATAAGACACATTTATATTTCCAGTGCTATGAGATCTAGGATGCGGTCGATTGGTCGGCATAGTCGATCTAAGTCATGCCCACTTGACTTGTTCGGTAATGCAGACAGGAACTTTGGCTTTAGGTACTACAAGCAGCCCAACGATGTTAAACCGAGTGGAATCTCCATATCATGGGGTAAGACTAAGTTCATAGAAGTCTCACACATAATTGATGAAACGCCTAAAAACTTGGATCAACAAGTGAAGCCAGGGCACCTGTCTCAAGATTCGAGCAGGACAAGCCGCAGAGGCGTAATTTTACTGCCCAATCGAACGAGATCAAGTCGAAATACACCAAGGCCACTCGAATTGACTCGTACCGAACTGCAGGCAGGACTTGGGCTGCGTCATTTGAATCGTGTTGCAGGTGTTAAGCTAGTACTCACGTAACGACTTTCGTTGCCGCTAGCAGCCTAAGGCCTACTCAACTAATCCGACTGCGTAGTGGTGTTCGCGACTTCAGCATGACGTTTATTAGAATCGTCTCTAATTTCTAAAATATCCATTTTTGCTGACTTGAATAACTCATAGTTAAGAGCGACAATTGAAAGTTCAACCATTGCCACTTGCTTTGGTGTAAAAATTACAGTAGCAACTGAGACATTTAATGATTTTTATACAGGTAAATTCTGGGCAAGCTGCAGCCGTGACTAGGCTGCGTAAACAGATTAGTTGCGTTGCCTCTAGGCTGCTAGGGGCAATGAAAGTTGCTGCCTTGGGCACCGGGTTTTAGCAGGAACACGATGATGTTGAACCGACTGAAAACCCCATTTTACTGAGTAAGATTGAGTTCTTGGGAGTCTCTCAGGCAATCGACTGAGGTTCAACGTCTGAAACTCGAATCAGCAGGTCGATGCTGGGGCGCACAGGCATCAAACTCGCCATGCACTCTGTAAGATTGCAACTATTCTGTGTAGGTGCATTGGTGTGCGTGCGGGTAGCGTTCAAGTTCGTGTTCTGTGCTGCTCACTGTATCGCAGATTAGGTTAGGTAAGGTTAGGTAATTATTATTATTATTAAAACTTCACACTTGAGCTCCCATGGACAAGTAATACAACCTAAATGAAGCATCTTGCAACACCGAGAAGGCCAAAACGCTGCTCAAGGAAATCCAGCAAAATAACATTGACAGCTGATTTAAACGCCTGCAGGCCAATCCTACCAAAAGCCGATGCCGGCAACAAATTCCAAACCTTAGCCGACCAGGGCACGAAGCACCGACAGAACTGACTAGTTCGACATGCAACAGCCTCCAAAGTGAAAGAGTCTCTCTCTCCCAAACGCCTTGAGGGCAAGGAGAGAAGAATGCAACCAATACCTCTCATTATTGTACACTTTATAAAACATACATACCTCTGCCACTCGATCTTCTCCTGTGGGATAGGTTCACTAGATCATTATCAACGCACAGCGTGCTGGCTGAACTAGCAAAGCGGTCCAACAGACGCAAGTGAATGTCAGCAGCTGAAGCCCAGACCGGCGAGCAATACTCGCATAACGCATAAAAACATCTGCGAGCAACCTGACTGTCACCAAACACAGAATTCACCTTACGGAGGAGCCCAATCTTAGTGGAAGCACGTGACACCATCCTCCTAATATGCGGCTCAAAAGTAAGCTTCCCATCAAAGACAATACCAAGAATCTCCAAGGAGCTAGACTCCTGAAGCAAAGTGTCATCAATCTCCAGTTGGGGATGCTGCGGTACAAGTGTTCGAAACCGACTGATAATCATCGACTTAGTCTTCCTGGCATTCAACTTCATACTCCAGGCCGAGCACCATGCACTAATGCGTGACAAATCCCTATTCAGAGACTGAGCGACAGCATCACGCTGGCGAGAAGCAGGTATCACTGCCATCAAAGTGGAATCGTCGGCTTAGTTGATCATCGTGTTTTCAACGAAGAGAACATGTCACTAGTATAGAGAACGAACAACAGCGGGCCGAGCACACTACCCTGTGGGACGCCAGACACAACCCCGACTGAGGCGCTTAAAACGCCGTCAACAGACACACACTGCGTTCGCTCAGAAACAAAATTGCGAATGATTGACAGAACCCTACCACCCACACCAAAGGACTCCAGCTTATATAATAGACCACTGTGGATAGCCCTGTCAAACACCGCGCTGAAGTCCAACTGGATAAGGCGTGCCTCCGACCTACAATCCAGCGCAGACTGTAAATGGTGTGACATGGCGAGTATGACGCCAGTGCTGCCGAAGCACAAGTCAAGCCTCGAAGGCCCAATTTTATGGATCAGTTGGATGTGACCCTAATTATGCACAATATTGTTAGTGCAAAGAATTGATATAAATTGTCCTCTCAAACAAATGTAGTTGGCTGAACCATTTTCTCATATTATCTAAAGAATTCTCCGTGAGTATAAGCTTAGTGTGCGACTATACTAACATACAGGTGAGTATGCCGAGATGTGTGTTTGTCTGTAAGTTTATGAGTGTGCGTGTATTTGTAAATCCCTGCAGGGTTTATTAGCATAGAAATAAAAACATTTGTTTCATACGATAATAAATATAGTCAAATCCGAATTCAACACGATGAAGAGTTAACGCTCGTTTAGATTGAAAGACAATTCTATAGCTACATACTGTCCAAGTTAAAACAGTATCTACTAAAGTCTAGGGGCTTATATTGAACATATTTTAATAAATTTCTGCGTTGAAGATCTATATGAAGTCTATTCGCTTAACTATAATTTTAAGACACTATAGTTTTCGGAATGTTTATTATTTTTGTATTTCAGGATTGTCTACCTTATAATATATATATATATATATATATATATATATATATATATATATGTCCATCGGTAAAGATCTTGAATGGCTACATTTACAGGCAGTCTTGTACCATTCTCGTGTGCGACAATTAACCTACCCTCTTGGCAACAAACAAGTTTCTCATATAAGTGTGTTATTATTCAAATTTGTTATTTGCTCTCATATATTGAATTTTCTTCAAAAAATCCTACGAACGCTGTTACTGTCCGCCACACGAGACTATTTCAAAATCAAACGAGCCGCGAAACGGCGGCAGATTCGCTCAGCGAGTTGGCATAGTCACCATCACACTTGAGTGAAATATAATTTGAAGCTGGATAAAAAAATTATTTGCTCATTTGTATGGATTATAAATAAAGAATTTGCAAACCTTCATGCATTTATTGTTCGTTTGCATGATTTTATTGCCAGATTTACAACAATAAAAATATTCGTCTTTTACGCTTTACGGTCGGCAGCCCTGAGTCCACGAGACTCAGTCACAGAAAATCGCTTGCTAAAGTGCTTTGGACCCATACAGTGAGTCTCGCTGACCCGAATTATACCGAACTTGCTACTCTGCACGCGTTTGAAGGTCATTTGGCAGCATCTTCAGCGGGAAAATCAATAAATATTTTGTCTGTGAGACCCAAATATCGCTTGGACCCACAAACTGAGTCAGTAGGACTTTGAAATTCATAGTCACTTGGGGTACAGCTTATTGGTCTCGTGGAGGGCACAGATGTTGCATGAGTCTTCCGTTTATGACACCATAGCTCGGACTATCTGCAGGGGTTTGCAATTCTAGTGAGGTTTATCTGCAGCGCAAACCTGTGCATGTGGGTTTTCGAATTGGCTGAACAGTCAGTGTGACCACCGTTTGCATTTCCGACCACAGAAATTACGTATAATTTGCTCTAATGATATTCCAGCTGTCAGGTGTCTTCTTAGTCAACACAGATATAGCTATTTTTTTCATCATTGGTATTGAGCAAATTGCAGTAATAACACTGTGGCTGTCAGGATTGTCGTTAGTTATTATAAATATCAGCTATTCCATCAACGGGATTAAGTAATGCATTGGAAGTTCAATTTTATGAAGCGATATCAGGCTTGGCTTGCAGTTGCAGCGGCCACAGGATTGCCTCATGCCGATATCCGATTAACGCAACCGCTGGAAATATTGCCTTCTAAATTGAGCCCGATGCGACCTAATGTTTTGCTGGGAGAGATCTCGCTGATGCGCTTCGTGAAATTCCGCCAGTGCTCTCATTTTGGAAAATGAGCTTCGAGATTTGCTGGCATTGGCACTCAAATAAACTTCTGAAATTGCGGGTTTATCTGAAGACTAGCGAGATGTTGCTTGTACGCGCGTCAATACGTGAAGACTAGTGAGACGTTGCTTGTATACGCGTCAACATGTGGTACAGGCGTAAATATGTGAAGACTAGTGAGACGTTGCTTGTACGCGCGTCAATACGTGAAAACTAGTGAGACGTTGCTTGTATACGCGTCAACATGTGGTACAGGCGTAAATATGTGAAGACTAGTGAGACGTTGCTCGTACACGCGTCAATATGTGAAGACTATAGTGAGACGTTGCTCGTACACGCGTCAATATGTGAAGACTATAGTGAGACGTTGCTCGTACACGCGTCAATATGTGAAGACTATAGTGAGACGTTGCTCGTACACGCGTCAATATGTGAAGACTATAGTGAGACGTTGCTTGTACACGCGTCAATATGTGAAGACTAGTGAGACGTTGCTCGTACACGCGTCAATATGTGAAGACTAGTGAGACGTTGCTCGTACACGCGTAAATATGTGATTGTCAGTTCTGCGGGTGCTGGGTGATATCCTTGGGTCGGACGATGGCGTAGTCGAAGGAACGGAAGGAAACGTATCGTAGTTCTGCTCTCTGTATTGGTACATCTTATACAAGTGAGTCCTGGTGGTACCTGTGGTGGCTAAGGTACATCTTGATAGCTAGACAAGACG
>LQNS02276883.1:7290011-7301287 GCA_001587735.2 Parhyale hawaiensis | reverse complement strand
TAACGTGTACTAAGGCTATCAAGCGCTCTCTGTATTTAATTTAAGTCTAGTGATAAGCTATGTTTAATATAACTATTGTACCATTCCTGTGAGTACCTAATAAAGTTGATTGATTGATTGATTGATAAGTCCATTCTCTCGTCATTGGCTTGCACCAATTCTCACATTATTTGCAAGTACTGTTGTTTGTCTTAATAATAATAGCCACAACTCTCATTGCTGATCAACGCCATTTTTCTTTTTTACAAACGCCATTTCCCTGACTACTTACAAACGTTGTTCTCGTTATGTATGTAGGACGTTCAAAGAGTTATAGCACCAGGGTAATAAACAACAAAATTAATAAAGGTACACATTTATCAAGTCTCATATGACTTCAGCACATTCTCCTCCAAGGTTCACCCACATCTGGAGTTATGTCATCCACTTGACAAAGCAGTTAGAGTACTCATAAGCAGGTATACTGCTAAGCCCTAAATTTGTCTTTCTGGCAAGGTCTTTTCTGGATGGAAGTTGATCTCAACAATTTTTTTGGTCAAAAAAAAATCTCTCCAGTACGTGGCGGAAAGCAACTCACAACTTCTTAACCATCCTCCTTACAGTCCGGACCTCGCACCATGTGACTTGGATATTCCCTCAGTACTATCGACAGAATAATTTATTGAGATCTGCGGGGATAAATTCAGAACTGGAAAGCATACACGCGTTTAATTACTCTTGGTGCTTTGTCAAGAGGATAGCACGGTTTCAGAAAAGCATACACTTTGGACGAAAGTGTGCTGAGGAGCGAGAGGCTCAGTACAGGTAACTGTGTACCTCAAATAATTTTGTTTTTGTTACTCTGCCACCAAAGCTTTTGAACGTCTTGCGTCCAAACGCCATCTTTAGGTATTCAGAAACATAATATCTCACATTATTGACGAACACAATTCCTTTCACTGTTTACAAACGCCACTTTTGTCGTTATTTACCAACACAATTTCTTTCGTAATTTCGTGCGCTATGTTCTTCACTGTTTACAATGGCTTTATCTTCCATTATTTACAGAAGCTATTTTTTCGTTATTGATTCGAGCTATTTCTTTCATTGTTCGCAAACGATATTTCTTACGTCATCTATAGAACCTCCATTTCTCCCTCGTTCATCACAAACCCCAATAAATGCAACCAAAAATCTAGCTAAACGCCATAAGATAAAGTTGCAGAATGTGCTTTTATGATAGAATGCAGTGGTGTACACTACATGTGTAAAAGAGATCACCAGCATCGGAATTGAACTGGTCGAATCAATAAACAAGCAATGCATCCTGGCCCATCCACAAGACTCTTGCTTGCTACATTGCTGCTGCTATCGTGTCGAGCGATAATTGTGTGGATGTTTTTTCAACAGTAGAATTCATACCTTATGTTTGCACAAAGTGTACCATAAATTATTCTACAATTTTAATGCTCAAGCCATAGCCACTGAAATAAAGGCTGGATTGGAGCATTTTGTTGTTTATAATTCATTGCGGAAGCTTTAAATTAGCATAATGTAGTTCGTTTACCAAGTTAAACAAACTTTCAACAGAAATACGCATTCTTACTAAGCTTTCGGAAATATAGGACCACTTTTTTGCCCTAATAATTTTATTACTTGCTTGTAAGCTGTTTATCAACCGATTGCTGTGAAAATTTATGTATTGCGTTGGAAAATAAGTCCTTGCCGTTTTTTTTTACTTAGATATTTATGCCAGTTAGGCCTTTTCTCTTCACTAGCAGCATTTAGTCGTTCTATCTGTTAATATAAAGTTCCACTTTGACCGCTTGATTTTGTTCAAGCAATTCGTGATGAACAATCCTATCCTAGTCCCACCCTTCACGCATCATCGTTTTACGTGGACGAAATTTAGTTTTTCACTCGCGGCACCGCTTGCTTGCCGGGGCTAAGTAAGCCATTGTTTGCCCTGCACCATGTTGATATGTACAGGCACCGTTTTTCGTCTCCAGTAACAGTTCTGTAAATATATCGTCGCTTGTATCCATGAATTATGAGGTGACGAACAAGCAAACCAGCGGAGACTGTGGCCCCTCGATTTTTGTTGCTGTCACTTGAAGCATGCGGAACCCATGATCCCTACTTCTGAACATTTCCAACGAGTGAAGATGATGCAGCAGTGTGGTAGCATTCCAATTTCTCTGCCAGTTCCCTTATTATTTCGAGAGGATTTTCGTGCAAACTATTGTTCAATCGTTCCTCATCGATCTCAACTGGACGACCAGAACTAGGTGAGTCTTTGAAGTCAAAATTTCCATTTTTGAACTTAGCATACCAATAACGAGCGGTCCTTTCAGCTGTGGCAACCACTCCATACACAGCGCAAAAATCGTGAGCAGCTTTTGTGGCCTTAGAACCCTGGCTGAAAGTAAAAAAGAAGATATCGAAAATGCTCATAGTTATCCACTGCACATTCCAATTTACGGGCTGAAAATAAACAGAAATTAACTTACAATACTAGAAAACAAGAAAAATAGCACATGTTTGAAAATACAATTTCGAATTAGATTCCACAATTGAAAATACAACAAGTTCCAAAGTGAAAAAAAAAGAAACGTAAGAACCTAATATCCAATCCAACAGATACTGGTTAGGAGGATTTTTAATAATGCAGAGCAATAATTTCATTTCCCTTATTACAATAATTTGTAGGTAATGAGCAGGTAACCATTTTCAACGCCATGGTGCAAACACGCTCTACCGTAATGGTAACTGCACAGCGTTACAAAAATTGGGATGTAAGTAGAGGGTTTGGGTACTTTGCAGGCCTCTCCACTGCCAAGCCTATAGTATGGACTATACCTACAGTTTCTCGAATGCAATTTTTAAATTATTTGGGTTACATTGAGTTTCCTTTTCCCTACGCCAGAATGCGTTCTAGCCACACTGCCATGCGAATCCGAACTGGTGGTACACCTTTATTGTTCTCTCAATGCAATTTCAACGCAAATGAATAAAACATAGTAAACTAAAGCAAGAACAAGCCTACTAAAAGCAAGCGGGTTGCTTTTGAGGCCAACTGTCCAGAAAAGTCAACAATGTCCTATCATGTCACAATTGAACTCTGGCAGTTAAACCAAAATATTACCAATAGTTAAGCGAGAATATTCATTATGATCTCTGGTATATCAGAGAAGAAACTATACTATTTCAAATTTATTTCAGTTGATCGATCTCATTCATTCTTTGAGGGGTAAGTTATCCTTCTAAACTAATTCAGTGGTAAATGATAGAAATCTACTTCAGGAAGCGATGATTGCGACAACATTGTCGTAGTTACTCGCTCTAGACTTATGTACAGAAACCACAAATAAAACACTCCTGTCACAAGCTGTCTATCCGCATATAATAATCAAGTAGACCAACCTTAGACTGCAATGCAATACTATAATCAGAGTACAAAGCTAAGCTATGGTTATGCATATGCTAATAGATGCTATTAATTCGTTCTAACCAACATCGTCTTTGCCAGTCCATCTAGTGGTACGATAGCTATAACTGATCAATTTTCAATTTATCAGGTAGGTATACCTATTATTTTTGGGCAACATTACTAGTCATTTCACCGGCACTCAAAATCTTATCTTATCGCACTGTATGTATCTGAATTTTAACTGGACGCACATAAAAGCAAAAAGCGAACTACGCCACTCCTAGAACGCAATGCTGAAGGATAAAATGGTGGACACACAAACAGGCAAACGGATTGACGGCGCTAGAGCAAAATTATTCCTCTTCACGTGACAGTGCTAACAGATCTGAAAGTTTCTTGAAGAACCATTGATAAGTTTCTGAGATAACCTATTTGACTATGTTGTTTACAGTCAGAGAGACAAAACAAACAAAGAAAGAAAACATATTCTCCTTGACGGAGGTAATAACTACCGGTACTTCTGTGGCAAGATCACAGTACATGTTTTGACTGTTGGCGGACAGGGAAGGTCTGTTCAGTGTTCATGGAAGGCCTCAGTAGGGTTACTGACATTTCAAGGCTTTAAATAATCTACAATTATAGGGTGATGCAGTGGCGCCTACCACATATTCGCATACTCTAGTAATTTTATTAAGATCATAATGATTTTTTTTATGTCTGTGGTCAGACCACAAAGTTAAAGTAGTCCAGGTAACTTCGCTAATAATACGATAACAGATGTCATTGCGTTAATTTTATATTACTGTATCAATATTATGACAATTGTTCTATGCAATGTTGCTATCTGTCGATTTTAGAATGAATTATGATGTCAAAAATTTACCTTTGAAAAACTGAAAAAACAGTTTTGCATCATTAATAACAGGACACCGCATCAAAAATCGCAGTTAATAGACGTACTGTAAACTGCAAACATTAGTAAGACGTTTCATGTCCTTTCCCATATTACATATATTTCCTGAACCAGCACCGATGCAAGTTGCTCCCAGAAACACATGTGTTTTCACGTAGATAGAGAACTGACCCACCTGAATGTGCACATATCCACGGGCCCAGATAGTCTTTTTCCCGTGTTCTGTTGGAAATGGCTGCAGTCATCTCGAAGTCACCGCTCAAAATATTCAATCGGTCTTTATGAACGGGAGATGTTCGGCAATATTGGGAACTAGCTAATGTGCTCCCGATACATCAGAAAGTAATAAGAAATGTATAGCAACTATCGACCAATCAGTCTTACATCGGTCGTCAGCAAAACCATTGAAACGCCTTTTGAAGATGTGCATCACTGATCACCTGAGGATGCACCAGCTCATTTCCGACACTGATCAGCACGGCTTCCGATATAGAAGAAGCTGCTTAACAAACCTACTGGACTTCTTTTCAAAAGATACGGAATTAGAGATGAAGAAAAGGGTGTAGACCTGGTTTATCTACATTTCCAAACGGATTTTGACAAAATCCCCCTTCAGAGGTTAATGAAAAAATTGAAGCCATGGCCTCCAGGGAGACTATTTACGCTTAATTCGGACCTGGTTTGCGGTTCGGCAGCAGCGAGTGAAGCTTGACGGAGAGACGAGCGACTGGACGCACGTATCATCTGGGGTTCCACAAGGTGGCGTGCTTGACTCACTTCTGTTCATAATTTCCATCAGTGATCTCGATCTACATATCCGTAGAAAAAAACAGTAAATTTGCCGATGATTCTATACTATGGCCCCGTGGCATGAAAAGGGCAAAGCTCCAACAATACATTCGCCACCTCATGGAATTGACCACAACGTGGCAGATGCGCTTTAATGTCGACAAATGCTCAGTAATGCATGAATGACTGGACAACCATCCCCCCGCCTCAACCCGGTTGAAAATGAACGGGATAGACTTGGCAGCTACCACCCAGCAACGTTACTTTGGAATAACTATAACAAACAAACTACAACACAGTCTTCTTTCCTCAGTCATCTATGTCATAGGTACTGACACAATGGCAATAGCTCATAGAGGGCCGTGTCGCCTATAGGGCCGTCCACTGCCGCCTATGTATTCTATACAACTGATCTGTTTTCAATCAGAAGCTAGAAAGTGATGTGTTCAGATATAATTCGTCATTCTACGAGAAATATAATCGACTCATGTATAGCAACTTCCAGAAAATATTTATCTTCATCATGGATAAAGATGCTGTCAGATGTGGCAAGCCGAATGCGCCAATGTAGCCAACCATTCACAATAGCAACATATACATGATAGCAACATGAAAACTAGCAAGGTCTCTGCCATGAGTGTCGCTATTTTTTACTATGAACTATTATCATTTTAAAAAACTATCAACCTAGTAATCTTTACTATAGAAGCAAAGCGGTGTTGCCTATTTGTTTACTGGAAATTCTGGCGTAGTTGGTGATATTTCGCACTAAGAGAGTTCTTAATAACGCCCCAGTAGAAAAATAGAGAACTTTTTAATCGTTGTTGCGCTGCAGATTATTAACGGGGAAAATGTTCGTTTGCGCATTACGGAAATTTTATTTTTGTATTATATTTTCACGACCCTTTCTCATGGTACGTTGCTGGTAAGTGTTCGCTTCAGACCTATAATATTGTACATTTTTCACTCATATACATTGCACTGACGACATAAATATTTATGTGCTGCGTTTTTACAAATTTAAAGTTTTCGGTTAGCAGGTTTGGAGAAATAACCGTTGTTGAAATGACGCAGCCAGGCATTGACTTCAATAATAACTGTAATAACTAGAACACCTAATGGTATAAGATCATCGCCTGCGATGCGAAGAGGGGGGGGGGTGTAAGTGCCGAGTTTACAGCTTTAATATATTAAAATCTATTCAATCCAAGCCAACCCACTTGACTGACTGTCTGCTTGATATTGTGATGATAGCTCAATTTCTTCTTCCAGTTTATCTTGAGGACAAGCAAACATAAATAATGAGTGTGTACAAAGAAACATACTTGCACACACCTCGATTCATACAGGCCTTTTATCTAGCCTTTATACATTTACTTTTCACACCCTGAAGAATGTGGAAGATAGAGTCGCCGAAACCGATCGGTCAATTTTAACTGGGGCTCAATGTTTCAGTCTGTTAGATACTGATTAAATTAGGAATTTTAGACAACTTAAAAATATTGATGGGATTGTCGGTCATAATAAATGCGGCCTTAATTTCAGTGAATGATTACGTATCGACACAAACAGGATGAAAACAATGTTACCTATTTCACTTCGTTCGTGGGTAATAACCATAATCACCTAGTTAACGTGGTTTTCTCTGTGCCCCAATTCCCGTATGTTGAAAATCTACTAGTGTGAAACACAGTAGAACTTGCCAGGGCCGATAGCCAACCTGAAAATCCCTTGCCTTACTTCCCCTCTCTTCACGAGGAAGAAGCACTCCGTGCTGTGGAAATTCGCTGGTTGTGCCGAGACTCGAACCCAAGGCCGACGTACGCGGTGCAGGCGTCCTGATCACTCGGCCATGGAGGTCTGGTCAATTCAAAGCACTTTTTTCAAGCTTTTTATCACTTTTAACTACACCATTTCTTTCCAAAGTGGTAGCTTGACGAGCATTTTGCAGTATTCTACTCGTAAGGAAGACAGTTCTATGCAGCACTTGTATGGTTATGTTTTTGGAGATTATCTGCTTTGATGAAAGGTTTATATTCCATCTATTAACTCTCACTGCGAATGTAGAAGCGCTTTTACTATTCATAATAGGATAAGCAGACTCAGCTTTTCTATCTCCTCACCCATTACATATTAGGCAGCAATGCACTAGTAAAACAAGTAGTTTTGGTCAACTCATCACCGTATTTAGAAATACTGTTAGTCCATCTTTTAGCCAACAAGAAATAGTTCTTATAAGTGTTTCACAGTAATAATGAGTAAAGTTATTATAAAATGGAGCACAGAATCTAATTCGAGTGTTGTTAGTTACAATCTAAGTTAGCTCACTTCTGGACGTTATACACTAAATAGGCAACGCCTTGAAAAAGCATTGGTACTTCAGGTCAGTAAAAGTGATGACTAACCTGGCCAATATTTTCAGTATTAAGAGAGTTATTAATTTTGTTTACAGCAAGAAGATGTGAAGTTGAATTTACATAGTTTTCACACTGAATATCTCGACTGTGGAAATAACTCACTTGCATAGTAGGAAATTTTTGAGTCTTCACTTGATGACATTATTTTTTGGTCCTTAGTGTCAATGCGTTATTACAAATTGTTCTTTTTCTATGCAGACAATGCAACTCAGATTTAAAAGTTCACAATTACTAGTGTTTATTTGTAAATGGTAGCTAATAGCTATTAACATGGTTCTATGGTAGATCATAACTGAACTATTAATTGTTAAGCAACGTAGACGGGCACTCACATGTCTAGGTAAAAATTTGACACATGTATTTCCGAACCACTTCTGCCAGTCGTTCGGTTGTACTGTTTGTCTCTAAGGCTAGTGATTTTATCTTCATTTAACAATAGTCTGCTAATATACACGCCATTTCTCTACGACACTGGTATTGTATTACTTTGAAACTGAATTTGGTCATTGAAAATCTTGCAGTGACTAAAAGAAGATTACGCTTTCATTAACTGCCATTAGAAGAATGAAAAGGCGAAGCAAGTTAGGTACATATCTTGAACCTCTGAAAAGATTACTTAGGTCACACATATCGTCACTCAGACGTAATATATTGGCGAAATAATGTGACGAGAAAAGCCTTGATTTATAAGTTACAATTTTATTCAGTTTTTTTCAACCATTCACATTCACCAACCCTATTACGACACTTTTACATTTCATATTATTGTAGCGTAGCGATGTCATGAAATATATCGATGGCTCTAACATGAGTGCAGCTATTTTTGAACTGCGAGCTAACTTCCCTGTTGAGAATTATCCGCTAAGTAATCAACACTCTAGGATAGTACCGCTAAAAATTCGTTAGGGAAGTAAGCCAGGTTGACGATTTACACTTAATGAAAGATGTACTTGGGGTAATAAAATGGGAGCAAAAAGCGCTGTTGAGCTCAGTATCTGGACATGGAAATTCGTTTGCATAGGATGAGAAATTTTGTATGAACTTTCAATGTCGCCCGTTCATGAAACTAATGATAAGTGTTCATACCATTAGTGTTACATTTTTCAAGCATGTGTAACAATTTCCAGCGGAATGCTCGCTATTTCTAGTATTTATTCTCTACTTATATTTTATATATACAATTGTGCATCAAGCTCGTGCATTATGGAGCACAGTAGACAGTGCTGTCATTGAAGGAAATGTGTTAGTGATTACATTTTCTTTTATGAAAAGAAACGAATATAATTCAATTATATAGTGATAGATAGCATGATTGTAAAACAGCAAAAGTTTTTAATTTATTTAATTTTACCATATACTGATATATATGTATTTTCTAACCGCACGTGGGATCATGTATGCTGCATATCTACAGTACGTACAGATCGGGCGCCACCCACTTGTGCGCTCTCTTCTGCTAAGCAATTAGTATTATTTTCTTCAAATGGCATAAATTTATTGTAGAATTCGATGAGAAGCAGTCGAAGAAATTTTGTTACCCACAATACATTCATGCCATCTCAAGAAAATAATATATATCTATACAAACACATACATACACATATCGTCACTCTTCGCTTCTCTCGCGGGTGATTATCAAGCCTCAACAGTATCATACATATCGTTGAGCTATTTAAGAAACAATCACCAGGGAAGTTTTACGCAGCTTTTGGCTTCCTCCTTTGAGCTTCAGTTTCAACAATTGAAATCCCATGCGAAATCCCTAGCAATTCGATTGCTCTGGTGCAGGCCACGAGGATCTTCTGCGTGAACGATTCCTGCTTATTTTGCTAGCGAATTTTGCCTCGGTGCAAAATCAGTAACAAAGATATGGACGGTGGAACTTGGACAGCATCGTAGAAGGACCCTTTCTTAATCAGATTATCGTGCATCGAGCACCTTCTTCCATGTAAACATTCTGTGTGAGATTAATTTTGCATTGTTTTAGAATAGAGGAAGGATATAGCTTAGAAATACAGAGCCAGCTAAAGGGAAATTGCTTTTAACTGAATGGATGTTCAAAGTGGAATACAAAAGCGCAAAGTTGAAATGTTTGCAATTAAATAGATGCAGCAGGTAGTAACTTCGTATGTACGAGTGCAGGATATTTTACAGGTTGCTTATGCAGCTGGTATTAAGGGTGCCTGAAAGTTCTGTCGCCTTTCTTTTTTTTAACTAAACTAAAACTTCAAATTAAGACAGCTGTTTTCAAAATCAAATCAGGCGCCAGATACTGAATTAAACTCATATATGGTTAAATCTAGAGGTGTTGATAGTTAATACACATCGTCTGACCGAAAGCAGAGTGTGTTTATCACCCACGAACAAACTGAGAGAGTTGATAATGTTTTCGTTGAAGATTTAAGTATACTTATATTTGTATATACAGGGTGTTATTTAGGCGGACACATTTCAACCATAGGTAGAAAATCTCAAAATAAATCCATTTTCATGAATGATAAAACACCCAAACCTCTATAGTTTTCGAGTTATAATGACTTTAAAAAATTTGAACCGTTAAGTAGTTTACTACGTGCGCACCAACGTTAGCATTTGTTTTGATAGTTCAGTACGTTTCCGACACGATCAAAGTAGTTTACGTTATTTTTACAATAAAAACTGTAAATATTTCATGGTTAGAGAAAAATATCTGCAGTTTCAGACTTAGCATTTACTGTAGTCACACTATTGTATGGCGTACACTACGTCGTCAGAGTTTACATCCGTGTCGTTGCAAAAAAAAAAAAGTGCAAGGGCTGCTACCACCAGATTTTGGACCTTATGTATAATTTTCAGAGGGGCTCATGCAACAGCAAACAAGGGATCCCAGCTTCAAGCTGCTTCTGTTCACAGATGAAGCGTATTTTACTCGCGATGGGGTTTTTAACATTCACAATAACCATCATTGGGCTCAAGCTAATATTCATGTCATTCGCCCAAATAATCATCAACATCGATACAGCGTAAACGCACGGACAGGAATGTGGTCGGAAAACGTGCTGAACGATCAAATTTAGCCCTAATATTGGTATGCACGTAGTAACATACTTGAAGCTTTATATTTCTTTCAGTCATTATAACTCGAAAACTAAGGAGTTTTGAGCATTTTATCATTCATAGAAATCGATTCACTTTGAGTTTTTCTGCCTATGGATGAAATTTGCCTGCCTAAAACACACTATATATTCGTCTGTCCACCCAATAAGTGGTCGAAGGAGTTGAGCAATGTTCATAATTTTTAAAGGGAATTTGGTTGGTTGACCTAGATGTGATCCATGACAAAAACTAGAGTCAACTGGCCATAAAAATGTCGGCGTTGAAATTTCTTCCACCGCGGCAGATCGTCTCGCGCCACGAGGCCTCCCTTTTTTCCCTATGTTCTTATTAAGAGCGTAGGTGAGCCCGCAGCGCCAGTCTTGTTTCCCTATGTTGTTATTAAGAGCGCAGGTGAGCCAGTCTTGTTTCCCTATGTTATTATTAAGAGCGCAGGTCAGCCCGCAGCGCCAGTCTTGTTTCCCTATGTTATTATTAAGAGCGCAGGTCAGCCCGCAGCGCCAGTCTTGTTTCCCTATGTTATTATTAAGAGCGCAGGTCAGCCCGCAGCGCCAGCCTTTTTTCCCTATGTTATTATTAAGAGCGCAGGTGAGCCCGCAGCGCCAGCCTTGTTTCCCTATGTTATTATTAAGAGCGCAGGTGAGCCCGCAGCGCC
>LQNS02276883.1:7273020-7283956 GCA_001587735.2 Parhyale hawaiensis | reverse complement strand
GCTATGGCACCAGCCTGTTCATCTCCTCTCAGGGATGCCGTTGGACCAAAAGGTCTCATCCGCCTTTAGAGTGGCATTTCCTCCAACTCAGGGGCTACCCAGAGCCCCAAACCCAAAGCCAGCTCATTTGAGTTGGACAAGTGTAATGTTATTTGACAAACGCATTGTATGAAATTGAATAAGAGCATTTGGATTGACGAGCTTCAAAATAAATTGACAATAGTAATCTGCTTTAGAAAATCCTGGTAGTAATTTCATAATGTAATTTTGTTGAGGCTTAATACGGTAAAATATTAATTTACCAGTTCATGTTGCTTGAAACATAAAGAAGCTTGTAACTTTCATGAATGTTCTAGAAGCTTTGAGAATACATTCTGTAGCTGTCTGCTGATTTATATGCCTGTATTTCAATATATTGGATTATTAATCTTAGCAATGACTTCAGTGGCAACGTAGCTTAGGGTATAAAACACCCCAATGGAACTGATGAGCGTGGCACCTCACAGTCTTCAACGTTAAAGGATGAGATTCAGCGGTAACACAAGCGATTCTTTCAAGGATGAGGACGAGCATATCTTAGCCTGCATTATTGAATAACACGGAAATCACGCAGACGCAAGCAGCACTTTGCCTAAAGGACACTTTCATGAAAGTATTTTGTGCACGCAACTGACTAGTTGAGCCGACGATTATGTCCAGTGGACTGAGGTGACTGGCAGCAGCAGAAGCCCAGACAGGGGGAAATACTCCACTAAAGACACGAATGCATGAGAGCATCTATGTACAGAGCACATAGTTGTTGCCGAACACAGCACTGACCTTGCGCAGGAGCCAACTCTATTCGAAGCACACGAGACCATGCGCTCCATAAAAAAATTCTGAAAAAAACGTTATTTACCTTCATAGAGATACTTTCGTTCCTCCCTGTAGCACAGCTTATCAACAACGTTCAAAAGCAGTTTCTGGGGTAAAGTGTCCGAGACCGACTGACGATAATTGATTTAGTATTGCCTGCATTCAACTTTACTTTTCAGGCAAAACATACTGCACGAATTAACGTGAGGTTTCTAATCAAGGACTGGGTGATTGCATCACCCTTCTAAAGGTTCACAACACAGCTACAATGCAATGGAATTATCACTATGGTTGATAAAACTGTTCTCCAGCGAAGAATCGAAGAGATCATTTCAATCATTTCACTAGCATTCAGAACGAGCAGTAAGGTGCTAAGAACGATACCCTAGCTGGGTAAAACCCGAAACAACCTTGTTGAAATCACTTAGAAAACCGTTCTACAGACACAGTCTTTAAGCGCCCAGAAACAAAATCATGAATGATTGGCAAAACCCTGTAATCTACAGCAAGTAACTCCGACTTGTACCAAATGTCTCTCTAACGCCTAAATGAACAAGGTGCGTTTTAGAGCAGCGTTTTAGCGCCGACTGCAGATGGTGGGGCGCAAACAACAGATCGATCATCGCTGCAATTCCAACCTGTTCTGTACTCATTATTGACCCGGTTGCAGCTACGCAGCAACATATAAATAGCGAAGCAACTCAACTTACACTCCGCTCAGTTTCTCGAATACTTCAAATAAAAGGGACGTCAAGCTGATGTGTCAGTAATTTACTACAATAAAAGTTAATAGAAGGTGGTCGTTTTCACATGTGTGTCATATGTTTAATACGGACACAAAGAGAAAAATTTCTCAAACAAGCCAAGAACCTGACTGCTATAATAAACTTGGAGACTAGAATTCCAGCAAGTTTCCTATAAACTAGGAGAAACATGCCGATCAGGTCTAGTCCCCTATATGGGACGAGGTGCGTTAAATGCATAGTGTACTGTGTCTGATTGGAATGCCAAGGACGTTAAGCGAGGCTTCGGGCGACATCCATACGGCAGAGGCTTGTCGTCGATGTGGGGTAAAATGAATTTCTTTTAGCCAGGTCAACGATGATACTACCACCAAGGCTGACGAGAGGCGGCAAAAAAGGTTCAACACTAGGGTGGAGCGAAAATAGCTAGGGGGTGTTGTAAATTTTGAAATGTGACTTCCGATAGTGAAATTATGTTGCCAAAGTGCCTCAAAATAATCATGTTAAAATTTCAGATGTCTAGATGAATATTTAAAAGGTGCCCCACGACTCTTAAATTTAGTAAAATTTCCAAAATGTAGTTATCTATATATCATAATTATAAATTGTGAAGCTACATTTAATACGAAACTTATTGCAATAAAACATAATACTAATATACTAAACTCTGCAAAGTCTATTCAAGCATCTTCAGGTAGTATCATGCTAATAACATTTTTATTTTTTTAGCAAATTTCATTTCTTTTTTAATTACTGTAATAGAGCTTATAGCACGTTCTTTAGTTTAAAGTAGTAGCTTATAATAGTGTAATCAACTTTAAGAAATGTATAAATGAATGTTTTGACCATCCAGCACTTTGTTTAATTCCAAAATATTAATGAAAATATATGTATAATTTAGAATTTTCAACAATCTTGGGGCACTTCAATATGCTAGATTTTTGGAAAAAATCTTTTAATATAATCAATCCTATACAAAATGGCATCTAAATCACACTATTGGAAGAAATATTTCGAAAGTTTGTTTTTTCGCTCCACCCCACTCAACACCGATGACTACTAAATCCTCCTAATCACTTCACCAATGATGTGGATTCTCAATCTCCATAAAATTCCTGAATCGCTGCTTTTGCGATGCTGAGCCCTCTAATAAACACGCTATGAGCTCCATATACATTTATCACAGATCATAGTCCCACGAACGCCGTCAATCCTTAGAGCTCCTTGCTAAGCCTCAAAAGTCAACCTGCAGTGATCATGAGACGAAGGCTTATCTCGTGAACCCACAAAAATGATCTTCCTCGGGACAAACCTCCTCAAAACCAAAATAGTCTTTTCACTAAGTGAACAGGCAGGGCCAATGGAGTCCGCATCACGATCTGAAAATTCCGTCACCGCTGTTACATGATTCCAGTTAACCCCAGCCACTTTTCATATACACCGACCCTCCCAATGTCGGCACATGGCACAACCTGACCCAGCTTGGTAGGTACGAATGGCACAGGTGCAAACTAGTGAAATATGTCACCAAAACCGCGATATCGGGTTTCTGCTGGAAATTCACATGCAATTTATCCTGTCATTAGTGGTCGCATCAGATAATAACATATAATCGCTTAAAATTTCCCGATTGGGCTATTGAACTTTCAAGGCAGTTTCCAGCAAAATATACTGAATCCTGAACGAAGTATGCCTTGACCCAGGTGATATTCAGCTTATGTACAAGAATTAATGCCAATTTTTACACAGCAATGGTCCTTCCGTTTTACGAAAAGAGTATTAAGGCACTGACAAAAATAAGCAGCGTTCTGTTTATTTTGAGTAGGTGCTGATGAAACTGATAAGCTAAGTTCATTCTTCTAGCAGCTTCTTCTACACCATAATAAAAACTGGACGATAGTTCATTCAATTTTGGGAGACTGCTCGGAGATACTGATGTAGAAAAAAATATATCATTCCAGCAGTAATTTATTTAGATAAAAAAACAATCTATGATATGTTAATAGAAAAGGGTTCTGAGAAACTGATAGAAATGAAAGTTTTTTTCGACAGCCTTTACCTCCAGGAAAAAAGAACAATGGCCCGTTCATTTTAAGAAGAGCGTACTGAGATACTGATGAAATTGAAAGGCGGGGGTCTATCCTTCCAAACTTTCGCACAGTTTTTCTAATTCAAATGGCAATGTAATCTAAAGTTAGGCCATTGAGCAGCTTTGCTGGGAGCGGGCTCTAGCTCAGGTCGTATTAGCGATGCTTTCATTTCGACGTGCTATGGACAAAGGTTGATTTTTTTTTCTTCCAACGGCACAATTTTTCTAGACTGAAAGGCAGTAGTTTAGATTAATTGGTTTCAAACGAGAATTGAAATTTTCAAAGAACGCTTCTAGTACTCCGAGAGTACGACTAATGGCTGCATTTCATCTGCGTTAATAGCGAACTTGTTTCTGGTTTTGCAGTAGCTCATTTTGACGAGTATCTTGGTCTTATTGGATTGCAAAAAAAAAAAAAAAAAATTAATGACAGAATGTCTCAATGACTTCTCGCAACTTTCAACAGTTCGAGTGCTTAAGCCTGCTGCACACGAGAGTCGGAACAGATGAACACTACACGTTCTTAGGACAATAGTTTCTATGACCGGCACTGCAGCTGAACGTGTTTTCGCATGCCACTGTAAGTTATATGTCGTTCAGAATTATTGAAGTTTATTAAAAATAAGGGGAAATATTCGAAAGAGTTCAAGTGGCTCCTACTGTAGTAGAACAGCTACAGTGGCGGCTCAAATTTTAAGAAATTTTTGGACAGCCTAATAACTACAGAACTAGTCGATTCTGCACCCACGGCAACGGAATCGTAAGAGTACTGAGAAACGTTTCCGTGTTCCGACTCTTGTGTGCACTGGGCTTTAATTGACTAGCTACTGTAGCCTTCTCTTGCTCACTACGTAGTGTTAGCGAGTTGGAAGCCAAATTTACTTTAAGTGTTACAATAATGGATTGGCAGTCCAGTAATTGATTGGCAGTTCAGTAGAGTAAACATTACTCAAATATGAGAAACTATTAAATCGTAACCACAAGTACACCCCCAATTCTAGTGTGGAAGACAGAATGAAAAATTGAAGTGAACAGCCTTGTTTTGAACTAGGGATTTTGGCTGTAATAAACTACAAGAGAACCTCACGGCGTTATTGGTGTCTGCATGAGCGTGAAGCTGAGCTCACGCTATCTCTTTTTGTTCCCGTAAGTAGTACAAAGTGTTCCACCACCATGTTACTCGTTGCTAGCACAACTGCTCGTGTACTAAAATGCTTTGGGCTATGCAAGGTTCACTAGCAAAACAGCAAATATCTCTTTAAGCTAGTCGTGAAGTAGAACTTAAAAAACTCCGCACTTTCTGCAGGATAGACAGCAGCAGCAGCAGATATATATATATAAAGTGAGGCTTTTGTTATTACAGCGACATAAGGAAAACAAAGACTATTTAAGGCGACATACCAGCTAACCAACAATGAGCTCTTACTCCGCCAACCTTGTAGGTTAGGTAGGCAGGTCTGGTTCTTCTAATATTCTATGATATATACGGGTCTAATGCACTTAAAAACACTAGACAAACCTGTCCTGGATTACCTAACCTAAAAGGTTGGCGGGGTAAGAGCTCATTGTAAGGGGGCTGGTACTAGGGTGGATGGTCGGGGTGGATGGTGGCAGCACAAAAAAGTTTTTGTCGTTTTACTGTCGAGAAGACAGCGGAAGGCAACCGTAGAATTATTTTTAACTTGGTTTTAGTCTACGGAAGAGGATTTCAAACCCGTTTTACATAAGGGGCACAAGACCCTGTGGCCTTAAAAGTTGGATGTCGCCCTGTAATTAAAGGAATTTCCTACGGTGTCGCCGTAGTGACACTACCATCACTTTATATATATATATATATTTGGACCTTTTGCCGTGCGTACGGGATTAAAAATCTATAGCTTGAACCTGGATGGTGGCGGGATTACAAGATAGTCGAAATCTGAGGATGCTTGTGCAAGCGCGAAGAATAATCTGTGTAAGGTTTTGCTGCCCTTTTGGCAAGAGGGAAATGCACGAAATTAAAAAAAAAAAAAAAAAAAACAAGAGCTCCATTCAGAAAACGGTGATAGTCATGGTTACAAGCTCAACGGCGAGACAACAGTATATATAATAATAACCATCCACTTCGAAATTCATGTTAAATGGAAGTGTGTAATAATGCATTAATCCATTATTTAATAAAACAAAGTTGTTGGTCGCTTGCCTGCTTGCATCAGTGTTGGTCCGTCTCAACGTCTCGCTCTAAGGGAATAAGATAGGAAACAAATAAGACATTTGAGCGCGTAGCGATCCGATGAATGGGAATAAGATAGGAAGTCATGCAAGGGCGTAGCGAACCGGTGTAAATTTCATGGCTTGGCGGGGCCTTCCAACAATAGGAGTTTTTCTTAAGTACCAATTTTCACGCTCTATGTGAATAAGATATTAAGAGACTAGAGGGAACTTCAGCTGAGGAATCTGAGCTCGCCTACATCACTCTGTTCGGACAAGTTCAAAGGTGCTACGGAAGATGTCAGTTTTCCAGGCAGAAGCTGAATTTTCATTTAAGAAGCCCTGTGAGAAGTAAAAAATCACAGGAGACAACGGGGGTTTTCGTGAAGTATTAAGTCTCTGCCGTCATTTATGACGGTTGGGCCCTCTAGTTGTATAAATAAGGGACGGTCTGCTAGGTGCTAGCTTGATTTGTCCTTATCTTTGTCCTTTCTAAGGAATAGCTACAAAACTTCTAATAGATGAGAATTCGAGCCTCATATTAACAGGAAATTAGTTCCTTAATATTGCAGAAGACATTGGATTTTCTGAAGCCTACCACTCCACTAAAAAGTAGCAGTACGTTTGGACGTTTTTCTCTTAGGCTTGGCACAAACCACACGGTATTTTACTGAGCGCTCAAATTCCAAAGTGGGCTTGATGAAAAATTGGTTGAATTTGACCAACATCGTTTCCAGTCAAAAGCGTGACTTTACGTCAAAAAGAAATGGATTTTGCTATTGCAAGAAATGCGTTTGTCAGCAAGAAAATCCATTTCGTTGATAGATATGAACTGTGGACGAGGATAAGAGAATTTTAGGACATAAAAAATGTTGATCTAAAATTATTTTTACAATTTACCATTAATCAGTGCTCACATCCAAGTTATTTTCTCCAAATATGTGTTTCTTGCTTCTTCAGAAATAGTTTTTTTTAGGTAGGTATGCTGACTGGAGAAGATTTTATTGAGGTTTTATCAGTTTGCTACGAGGCCCACGTTGAGAAGTCATGGAGTAAAAGTACACTGGAATGCCTCTCAGCTACAAGTTTTCTGACATCGATTTGCTATACAAAACTAGCACGCTCTTTCATTTGACAACAGTTGTGTCAATTGAGCCTTAACAAACATATCGAAGCTAGATTAGCGATTCAGTTGCAGGTACCGTGCAGATGGGGCTTCTGTGTTGCAACTGCATTCCCACTAGTGGTAATCACACGGATAAGATTCCACGGCTATAGTCACAACATAATTCAATAGTTATACCATTACTTATTACACGATAACATTGTAGTAATAGGTTCCAGGGGTGCCTACTAGTACATAAGTGCAGATGAAATAGCAGGGACACCGCTGCATTTCCAATTATGGTTACGGAACAGATGAGGTTTTAGGGTTACAGGTGCCTTACAAATCTTAGATCTTCTCCAGTTGAATTTCAGGGATGCAACTGGCTTCTCAGTTATTGTGAATGCTATGCAGATACATTTCATGGACTTCACTGCTCTGTTGCAATTTGTCAGCTAACAGTTTTCTTTATTCATATTTCCAATCAAAAGCAAACGAATAGAAGGTAGGTAGATGTTGAGTCGAAGATTGGTAATAGCTGCTAGACTTGCCTTTTCTCAAGCGGCATATAAAAAGGGACCTCTGTGATGCAAGTAGACAAACCAGAGCCTCTCTACTCGAGAAGGCATGCAAGTTTGAAGTGTTTACAGTCGCCGGTAAACGAAAATTAGTTTCTGCTGAGAGGCTTCTAGTTTCTGTCGATCCACCTCTAAAAGAGCTAACGATACACCAGCTATTGGCGTTTAGTTAAAAACTATTTCAAAGTGGCATTATCGTACTAAGGTATATGCATATATCGCTTCTATGTCAAAAATCACAGAATCGCACAACGACATATGTGCACAATGACGAAAGCGCACGCGGCACACGCGCACCTACTATTTTATCGTTCGATTGCAACTATTGTTTTTTTGTCATCCATTTTATTAGTGTCTATCTTTTATTTAACTTTTATAACTTTAATTATCATTAGTTAACGCTTTACGATCTATTCAGGCTGAATCAATGTAGAGAAGTCGTTCGGCATCTTTTCCCAGCACAAGTTAGGATATACTTTACTGTTTATAGCTCTAGGAAAGGAAAGAAAGGACCTGAAGAGAAGGGCAACTGGGCAACTGAATAAATACTAGCTCCTCATGGCACAGGAAAATGCAAACAAGATCTTCCTAATATACCATACGAAAATATATATACTGTCTACATCAGTCTGTCACTATAGCCGCTGCTGCTGGCGATTTAACAGCCATCGATCCACGCCGAAGTATATATACAGGGTATTATGTAATTCGATGCACATATAACCACATATGGAAAAACGCAAAATAAAACGATATTCAGGAGCGACAAAAACCTCAGAACTCCATCGTTTTCGAGAAATGACGACCTGAAATACTTAAGGGGAGGGTTCGGGCGATAATGAAAATTTTTTATTAGTGGACCGATTAGAATGAAACTTGGTTTAAATATGTAATATAAAAAAATTGTTTTTCACCAAGTACTCTTTTCCGTTTTCCCTATAGAAAACGAGTGATTCAAAGAAAACGGCAATAGGGGGCTGAAGAAAACTCTACTCCTACAGTTTTTGAGCTAGCTACAAAGATGATTTTAATATCTAAAGACACGGAATTTGATCATCTATCAGGGTAAAATTTTTCGCGTTGATGTTCAAAAGAGTTCCAAAAGTTCAATTTTTTCAAGTTTTTTTTGAAAAACTGCCCTATCACTTGTTTCCTAATTCAAAAATCAACTAAAAATTTTATTGTAATAGAAAATGAAATTCCGCTTCATTTTATACCAAAAATCATCTCTTTAGCTCCTCATAGCCTGTAGGAGTAGGGTTTTCTCCAGCCTCCCTCCTGCCGTTTTCTTGGAATAACTCGTTTTCTATGGGGAATATGACAAAAAGTACAGGAGAAAATACAATTCTTTTTTAATTTTAAATATAATACCAAGTTTCATTCAAATCGGTCCACAAATAAAAAAAAAACGCTCTATTTTTGCCGGATCCCTTCCCTTAAGTATTTCAGGTCGTCATTTCTCGAAAACAAAGGGGTTTGAGGTTTTTGTCACCCATGAAAATAGTTTTATTTTGCTTTTTTCTATATATTGTTAAATTACACAACTCCCTGTATTAGCAATGAATCTGTGCTTATTATTAGGTTTTAGCGTACATCGCAGTTTAATAGGTGAAATGAATAATTATAATTTATTAGCATGAACAGTAATTATTTTATTACAAAAAGCCTCAGGTACGGTTTAGCTGAAAATTCTTCATCCAATACCATGTACACAGTAATTTTCTTGAATCTTGAAAACATCATAATGAAAAGTATAAAAGAAGCAGACATGAAAGAAAAAATAGCAACATCGAAGTATAAAGTAACAAAAGGTAAATATAACATTTATAGCTGAAAATTTAATGTATTCGAACAAGTATCGACAGACTACTACTGTATACGAGTGAACACTAAGTCGAACATTGAAGATAATTTCATATACTTTTAAATCATATATGCTCGTTTCTGTGAATACTTTATACTGTCGTCTTTATGTACATAATTTTCAACTACTCTTGCTTGACATGTAAGTGATGCATCGTACCTTAGTTTCTTCACTTCTGGTCGACATGTTTCGGCACTAACTAGAGTCAGTCTGTGAGAAGCGAGGTCTCTTTTCAGTCGATCTAACAAATACCAGATGCTAGGGTAACTACAGTGAAATAGAGCATTGAGTGCGTTATAAAACTTTCACACCAGTTTCTTGTCTTGAATGATTGTTGCAGTAATGCATCACAATGGTTCCAAAGATGTACCGGAAATATGAAATCTCTACCTAATGCACCTTCAATAATTATTGAAAAAAGTGAGAACATCATTGTAACTCTCTTCATTTGTAAATGTTGCAGCAAATATATCAAATGCGTGTCTTACGTCAGTTAGTGGTACAAAAGGTAAAGCAGCTAGTGACTTCAGGCGGAGTTTTGTTTCTGTATCAGACTGAAATTTTGATTTGAACCCTACTATATTAATTTTCCTTATCAGACTTGTGCATAGGTGAAAGTAACAGCATTATGTGGTAGCGTCTAGGAATGCATTTCTCTCTGCTTGCATGCTCGCTCTTTCGAAATTAACTGAAATTTTTTATGGGTTCATTCCTTCCATTAGCATTTTCATTATGTCGAACATTTTATTCTATGTTGTTGAATTCTTCCTTCGAAGTAAGAAATAAAAGCATGGCGGATATGAATTTCTGATTTGTCCATGCCTCGTAAATAGCTTACAAAACATGGCTGCCACTTTGTCAAAAGTTCTGCCTCTCACGAAGAATAATAGTTCTAGAATCTCTGGAGAAGATTCTAGCAATTATTATTAAAACTTCACGCTCGAGCTCCCACGGACTGGTAATACAACCCAAATGAAGCCTCTTGCAACACTGGGAACTCCGAAACGTTGCTAAAGGAAATTTAGCAAAAAGCTTTAACTGCTGACTTAAACGCCTGCAGGCCAATACGAACAAAAACCGATGCCGGTAATGAATTCCAAACCTTAACCGACCGGGCACGAAGCACCGACCGAATTATTTAGTTCGACATCCAAAATCCATCATCGGGAAAGAGTGCGCGCCGCACGCAGCACGCACGTGTCCCTCTCCTAAAGACCTTGAGAGCAGGCACAAAAGAACACAGCCAATGCCTCTCATTATTATACACTTTATAGTACATACAGAGCTCGGCAACCCTTCTCCTGTGAGATAGGTTCACCAGATCATTATCAAGAGTCCCGATTTGTACCTCGCGTAGAGCGGTTGTGCTGTATCGACATCCGCATAGCCGGCTGCTTTGTATTGGTCGGTTTTATATCGATTTTCTGTGAGTACTATTAACTAATAAGAGCATTCTCATATATAATAGCATACTGGTGTCTGGAACTTGCGCTGCCAAAAGTGCAGCAAAGT
>LQNS02276883.1:7224837-7241506 GCA_001587735.2 Parhyale hawaiensis | reverse complement strand
GCGGCTACGGAAACTTCCTTCTCCCTTTTTGTGGTTCTGACCAATTTCTTTACATCTCGACAAGCTCTTATGTGACTGGACCTGTTCTCCTCTGTTGGATTACGCTTCCAGGCTTTGTAACGCATAAAAAGCATGAAAAATGGAGGTTGTCATGCTCAAAATTACATTGTTATGTTTACCCCTACTGAACACTTATTTCAGTGTTTATTGAATTGTTTTGGTTATAATTTCTTGGTTTTGGACGCTTAATAAAAATATTCCTGTTCACTTGTATTTATTTCCTCCTTATGACGTTTTAATTAACTTGTTACATTATCTAAGGTAAAAGTAAAAATAATAACTCCTAAATAAGCAAATTGTATGATAAACTTAGCAAATGGCTAAATATTTATTTTGCAAGTGCTGTTTATATTTGCAACATAGCCATATATTCAGTTAATATTAATATTACAAAGTTAGACACTTATCTTGAAAAACATAGTAACAAAATTGTATTTGCATAATCAAAGTAATATACTGTAGTTCAAGCTTCACATAGCCTGTTAGTCGTTCAAAGGCGGTCTTTCAAATAATTAATTAAACAGTCTCTTTAGAGTTTTCTGAGAAAAATGTAATTGTTAGGGCAACTTGGCTAGACAAGCGTTTAAAGTCAAACATGAAAGATTTTGTTTCAAGTTTCATGACTTCTTTAAGAGGAATTAGTGTTGTCTGTGGTTGCGTGGGAAAATTTGGAGGGAAAACTGAATAACTCATGAGTCATAATTACCATGTGGTAGTTTATCATTCGCTGGGGTAAAAAAATGTTAGAAATAGAGTAGACGTTACCGGTGAGAGCGAAAACTTAGTATCCTCTTTTGTCGTAGAAACTCACTTTTTTTTGCTACTCCGGAGCTTTTGCAAAACGAAGAAGGTTCACCAAGTTTTTTTTTTCCGTATTCAAAATAGCAAAACATGCAGTATCAGCCCATGGGAGCGGAAATAATGGTATAAATGAATAAGGAACACTATTGACACTTGTGCAGCGCCGACGACCTTCGCTCCACCTGACGTCACACGAGGAGATACGCAGAACAGTCTCAAAATGGTCGAGCGATGGGTTAACCTTTTACGTAGTTCAGCCATGGTTGAACTTTCGAGAGCAAGATATATTTTTGATCTCACCTCAGCGTTAAAATTCAATTGCCAAGAAAAAATTAAGCTAGGAAAGCACAAGCGAAATTTAGGAAAAGAACAAAAACTCCAACCAAGATTGAACCTCTCTAACTGCTATGAAGAAATTCAGCTAAAAAATTATGCGCTATGCGAGTAGCTTATGCAGTCTAATGCAGTCAAGCTAATAATTACCAAAGATACCACATTTTCATCGATCAAACTTGAAATAAGAATCTTATCAGATAGCACTGAGCTATTTTCACAGCGAAGCGAGCTTCAGAAACTGAAGTATTTCCACTTCCGAGCAAATATTCCAGAAACTACATTTACCATCGTAATTTCAAAGGCTGAACTTTCATGATATCTCATTTTGTGTTTCTCCTTTCTAAATTCTCAATAGCGTGACGGAGAGAAGAACCAACAAAGGAGCAAGCAAGCAAGATAGCGAGTAAGTAAGCAAGCAAGCAAGTGACTAACCAACCAACAACTGTATTTCATTATATACTGTAGTGAATTGTTTGATCGTAAAACAAATGTCAATGTTCAGAAATGTGTATACATCCCCGCGACGTCTCCTACGATAAATTTCTTTTTAAAATTCTGTTTGAAGGCTAAAATATCAACACCCCCTCAACCACATATTTCGTCATTCAGTAAGAGACGCTGGAGCTGTTTTACATAAGTGATAAATCTTCTCGAGATATCTCTGCAGAGACTGGTAAAGATATTAAAACAATTGAAAGGGTTCAGGCCTAATGGGGTAAGCGTTGAAAGTTGTTTAAGAAAACAGCACTTACTGACTAGGTTGAATAGTATTCCCTAACTAGAGCATTCTGAGAGCGCATACCGCCGCCAAACTAGGAGACGCAAACGAAAAATTCATATTGGTTATGAAACTCAGACTTCCTTCTTATCAGCACCAAAATTTGGTCATTTGTGCCTTTTGACAGTTATAACAGCTCTCAGAATTTCTTGAAGATCCGTCCATCGATATATATAGAAATATATTGTATCCATAACTTTTTGAGTTTTCTTGGTGACAGACAAACAAACAGACAGAAAAACTAGACTAAAACATAACCTCTTTGGCGGAAGTAACTAGTAGCAATAGCAGGCAGTCCGATGGAATAGACTAATCATAAAATGAACTCCCCCCATTACTGGTAACAGGCTGAGCGTGACAGCTGTCAACAACCTTACCACAACACGGTCAGCATGGTACTTTTGTAATCAAAGTCTCTAGCACCAAGCAAAAACTTCAAGCAATTGGGAAAGATGTAGCGCAACAATTAAGAAGAAAGAACAGATGATCATTCCTGAAGTACGATACCATGAAAGTTGCCGGTTGTTCTCGGACGCTATCGTAGAAAACGGCCTAAGAGAGATTACATCTTACGGTAGACTAATGTGCCACTATGACGTTCGTGAATGCATCATTGCTGGATAATAGTTCGCTGAAACAAAAAGGTGAAGCCAGTTCATCTCGAGCAAGTATGGTAGACGTAATTTTTTTTCTGAGAGAGACCGAGTTTTTGCAAAAGCTTTGTAAAAAAAAACAGGCGTTTATCGACACCGAAGATAACGGAAAAGTTTTGTTCCATTTCTAACGTAAATTCTACAAGAACTATGTTCTATGAGCTAATAAATTTAAACTTATACAGCTGTAGAGTCACGCAGATGCCAGTGATTATTGCGCTAAGCCAGAAAAAACGGATGTTGCATAGCGAAGAAACATCGAAGCTATAGTGCCGGTGACTGGAAGAATGAAACGTGGTTTAATGATTTTACTTGTCGCCTTTAAACCCATGGTTAATTTCAGTTTCCCTTTCCCTTACTAAAGCCATTCTTTGATTTCTATCGCTCTTACTTTTACCCCATTTGCCTTTCTTCAATCACTCCTTAATATCTCTTTCCCCTCACTTTTCCCTCGCCAACCTCCAGCCAACATACACTCGCGGCCAGCCTTCCAATTGCACCAGTCCTGTTCCTGTCCATGTAAAGCATTTAGGGGCAATTAGGACGGGCAGCACAAGATGGAGCTCCCTTCCCAATCAGACACTTTTGACCCGAGAAAATGTTAATGCTCTTTCGTGGCAGAAGTAGACCGCGACACACCCTGGTCGCTGAGGAATTTCTTGCGGATTTTCTGAGGCGTGGGCTGTGGCGGGTCTAGAGCTGTGGATCTTAACCTTTTTACTCCCACGCCTCCCCTAGGGATATATTCTTTCCTTCGAGCTCCCCCTTAATGTTTTGAAATAAATGTGGTAAGTACCAAACACACGACCAGACGTACCAAATAAGTTCAAACTAGAGCACTCTGATAGCCCATCCCTCCGCCAAGCAATTCAACTGTAACAAAAATCAAATTACCTCTGAAACCACGATTTTTTTAGAACTAACACCGAAATCTAATCCTCTGTGCCATTTGATAGTACAGTAGCCTCGTAGGCAAGGTTACTCCTGTGCCGCAAAAACAATGTTTACCCCTATATTGCAAAAAAAAAAGTTATCGCATAGTTCAACGTTAACTTCATATTCGCATTCCACGCCATATGATAGGAGGGTGGTATGTGTGGTGCGCCACTCACGCGCCAAGCACAATTCCCTACTCCACAGTCAGTCTGTGATACATCAGTGCTCGAACAGAATACCGTATACGTAGGTTAAGCTGGTCCGTGTGCTTCTACTTTGCTACCTACTTTTTCACTGATTTTGCACCCTACTAAGAATCACCACGCATCGCAATGGGTCGGGAGAAGCTTACAACTGAAAAAAAGACTCAGGCCCTCACTCTAATCGAGCAGGGATTGCCGGTGAACTGCGTAGCTATCGAACTGAATGTCAGCCAAGTGTTCCTCTTCAAGCTATAAAAAAAATAAAAAACAGCTGTAGCACTAGCTGTCGGGACCATATCGCCACGCAAGGTGGGATGTGGGTGCAAGAGAAAGACAAGAGCAAACCTCACTTCTTTCACCAACACCTATGTAGTTAGTCCTTGCTGTTGTCTTTCTCTTGTGCCCACATCCCACTTTGGATGGCGGTATGATCTGGGCAGGGAGGGCCTTGGACGATTTTTTAAGCTGGAAGAGGGACACGTGCGCTGCTGACATTCATTTCGATAACTGCGCGATTCACCGGCACTCCATGCTCGATTAAGGTGCGGGCCCGAGTCTTTTCTTCAATGGTAAGCATGTTCCGACCCATTGTGATTGTATAGTGGTTTTTTGTATGGCGCCAAAATGAATGAAAAAGTAAGAAAATAGATCAGATTAGATTAGATTAGATAGGCGGCAGTAGACGAACCAATAGGCCCATTCCCAAAGAGACACCGGAACATACGCCCCGGCACTCTATGAGCTATTGCCATTATGTTAGTAGGATATAGANAATGCACGCAAGCACGTTCAAGAGCCGCTGACATGCGGAGCTTAGAGATATTAAACTGTGTAGTTGGAGCGGGAGAGAGAATGAGTTGGATTAAGGTTGCTTCGGAAGCTTTGGTCGTTAAGGGTTTGCAACTCCCGGAGGAGGAGTTCTGATAGGCCCGTGGACCAGCGCAACGTATCTCCGATGGATCACAGATGGACTGTGTAGCGGGCATTTGTGTGTAGCGCGGGGGTGGAGCAGCACACGTCATACCACCCTCTTCTCATAAGGCAGGGAATGCGAAAACAGAATTATCGGTGAGTTATGCTATATCTAACTTTGTTTTTGCGGCACAGGGATAGACTTCATTTTTGTAGCCACTGTATTAACAGTTTCTACAATTTTCTTGAAGATCCGTTCTTAACTTTCTGAGCTACATTGCTAGCAAACACTGCGACAAACATATGTTAAACTCGCTAATGGACCAACCAATCTGCACCAAATTTCAATCATGTCGTTCAATATTAAGAGCAACTCCTGTAAATTTCCGAAACATTCATTCAGAACTTTTGGAGTTATTGAGCTAACAAGCAGGAAAATCAAATCCAGCGACAAATGAATGAATGAAGAGATCATCAGAAAACGTCGGCCTTTACTCATCGTAATAGACCTAACAACTCCTGTAAATTTTATGAAAATTCGTCCATATCTTTTTGAGTTATGAACCAAAGAAAAAAATGGGAGGCAAACAGATGAACGGACTTTGACCATAAGATAATCATCTGTTACTGTTAACTGACGTAACAATCCCTGTAAGTTTTGCAGAAAACGTTCAAAACTTTTTGAATCAATGTAGTGCCCCTCAGGGGGCATAGGATGGGCCATAGCCCATAGGGTTAGGTTGGTTTTGGTTCGTCCATCCTATGTTATGGGGCCAGGCACCACCAGGAGCCCGTGTAGGTTACCTCAGCCGCCTTGCTTCCATCCCGATTTTACGCTTCTACTTGCTCATGCTTTATTCTGTTCTTCCTCTTCTTTCGCGACTTGCTGTTCCCATGTGCGTTGATCCTGTGTGGGAACACCTTCGTGCATGGGCTCCAAGTTTCTCTTGGCATACTATACGCCCCTTGCTCTTTCCTCTGTGATATTGTTCTGCTCGGAAATGGAGGCTAAAGTTCCCTAACTATAATCAACTCGAATTATCGTACTGACAAAAAAAAAAAAAAAACACACGACACGACAAAAACATAACCTCCTTGGCAAAGGCAATTAGGTAATGTAAATCAGGTCTTACTGCGGAGGATCGCACCCCTCTTGGAATCCGCTCACACCCCCTAGGGGGGCGCGCCCCTCAGGTTAAGAACCACTGGTCTAGAGGAAGGAAGATTTGAGGACACAGCTATTGCATTACAAGCAGCTTATTGACGTGGTGGCTTCAACAGTTCTCAATACTTATAGACTTTCATCCTCATGGGTCCCTCACAGTTTATATTATTTATCGATTTGAGTCGTTACTGGCTCTTTACCATGCACAATAAACATAACTTTTTGTCGCTACCAGCCCTCCACCATTCACATCATAGATAGATTTTTGTCCTTATTGACCTTCTGCCATTTACAATACACATACTGTAGATTTCTGAGCATTCACCTCAAAGGTATATTTTCGTAAGTATTGGCTTTTTATTGTTTACATTAAACTCTGATTTCCGTGCTGATTGACTTTTAGTGAACACAGCAAAAAAAGATTTTCTCTTCGTTAATCCCAAAATCACTGAAACCGTTTACAATAAATAGAAACAAAGAATTGTAGCCAGACCCCATTTTATGATTTAAACCGGCAGGACAAAACGGAAAACTCCCCTTAAGGTAATGATCCAATCGCTAGTGGTCATCGACTACAGCATTTGAGCACTGTAAACAAGAGTGATCATATATTGTAGTATATAAAGTCATAATATTTTACATTTTATCTCGTCCCTTACATTCCTAGTGATTATCCAAGCCATCACAAAAAACGTTGCTTTTGCAATGTATTTTATTTAAAATAAATATGTTATTTTCTAAGGCTTTCCTCGGACTGTGGGACCCATAACTTACATCAGATATGCTAGGAAATAAAATGTCTTGTTTTTGCGTCAAATGGTACAGTCATGCAAGCATGCAGAGAAATCTACAGGTATTTGCTTTTTTTTTTCTTCACTGAGTTTGTGACTCACCCTAATGCATACTGCGAGCTACGATAATACTCCAAACAAACTATTTCATATTTGAAACACTTTTAAGAGAAAATACTTGTTTTATATACGAATGAAGTGTACAACACTGTGCGTAGATTGTTGGGCAATGTAGAGTATGTTTCTTTTTGATTATGAAATTTGATCATAATATTCATTTGTCCTTTTTTTTTGCACATAAAAGTGAGCCACAATATTAGTCTAATAAACTAAACTTTAAAAAAGGATATGCTAAAATCTTCATAATGCTGCAAATGCATCTAAGGCCAAAAAAAAATCTATAAAAAGATCTTTATGCACTGCCAGTGCGATAAGTGTAAGAAAATTCAGGTCGATATGTTAAGAAAGTCTAACGATTCTTGAAAATGATCCCTCTAGTCCAAAACAAACGTCCGATAAGGGAAATTGAAAGCTTTGATTCTACGAGATATAAAGAAAGTTCAGCGCCAAGTGGATAATTGTCCCGGACGCCCTAGTAAAACAATATTTGAACATGCAAACCTTTCCAATGTGCCAAAAACCACTCAAGAGAGTACATTAGGTTCCATTGCAGCAGGAAAATCTCCTGAGAAGAAAGCCTAGATTGACATAATGCCATATGTACCTGAGGGTTGACTGGGCTCGTGTAAACATGAAAAGGAACATGGAGTTTATCTTGTTTATAGATGGTACCATAGTCACTTTGGATGGTCTTGATCGGTCGGCCAGAGAATAGGTTGGGATTAACTGAGAACTGTATCACTGTTTTTGTCGCCACCAAGGTGGAGGGGGAGTAATGATGTGGCAGGCATCATTAACAAGCAAATTGTTGGCCGCATTATGGTTAAAGAAGGAGTGAAAATCCATTCCGCTAATCATTGCCAGCTTTGACTAGAAGCTCTTTTTCCATGGCTTGGTAATGTAAAGTTTGTCTCTTCGTGAAAAGCTTAGGTTCATGCAAGATAATATGTACCTGCTCATTCTGTAAGTGCAACGCACAAGTATCTAGCTTCTCTGGGATTCAAATGTGAAAGGTTCATGGCGTATTTAACTGCAAAATTCTCCAGATCTAAGGACCACTGAAAATTTTGGGTTATCATATCTGAATTTTTCTCTTTCTAATACTAAATGAACCTGAGGATATTCTACACTACAAATTAATTGTTCTTCAATTATGATTCCCTCGGATCCGCATCGTACATACGAAGGTTGAAAAATGTCCCAAGTCAGGCAGTGAATCTTCTACTTTAGACTTGCGAGCAGTAGAAGCTGAAATATGAACTTGACTCTTTTTGCTATTGATCGCTTCCCGGGTCGTATCTCTGGACGCTCTAATTAATTTTCCTTCTATCTATAAGTGACACACACTGTTAGTAAATGTTTTCACTAACCTTATTTAAACAGAGGTAGGTAGCGTTTCTTACTCAACCCACACCGTCTGAACTAACGTCTATCGTTACGCAGTCCGTCTACCTTATCTCGCCTGACCCTTCCTTGTATGAGCTAACGGGACCCGTGAGAATTCGACGATTAGTTAATGCTTTCACTTTATAAATGTATCACGCAAATATTGTTCTCTCAGCAAAAAATTCGCACCTACGTCTTGATAAAGACGTAGAAATACGACAGTACTTCTAGCAATGTTCTTGTATTTGTACACCTCTTTTAAGCTCCGTTTCTCACAGTTTACAGATAATTTAGCCCTCTGTAAGATTACACTTTCCAGTTTTTTTTTTTTCGTCGGCTTGTCCGATTTTTCTCATTATTTCGGGTCCCGTTGGTACTGATCATTAACCCAACTTTTTTTCTGCTATTATATATATTATATTATATTATACAAAGCAATATACAATACTAGAGCACTCTGAGAGCACATACCTCCGCCAATCGAGGCAACGGTAGCAAAAAATTCAAATTGGCTCTGAAACCATAATTTTCTTTGTATTTACTCTAAAGTCGAATCACTTGTGTCTTTTGATAGTAATAACAGCCTGTACAATTTTCTTGAAGATCCGTTAACAACTTTTTGAGTTATACTGCTAACAACGTCATGACAAACATGAGTCAAACATAGAAACGAACGAACCGATCTGCACCAAAATTTAATCATTTGTGTCTTTTAACATTATTAACAACCCCTATAAGTTTCAGAAGGTTTCATTCATTATTTTTTGAGTTATTGTGCTAACAAGCATAAAATTAAAAACCATTACAAACGAACAAACTGACAAACGGATCATTACCAAAATTTGATCATTCACTCTTTGTTATATACCTAACAACTCATGTTGATTTCATAAAAATCCATCCATAACTTTTTGAGTTATGGCAGTAAGAAAAATGAGGCAGACAAACAAACAAACTAATGGATATATCTTTACCAAAAGTTAATCATCTGTTCCTCCTAACATACCTAACAATCCCTGTAAATTTCATCCCAATCGGTTCATAACTTTTTGAGTTATCTTGGTGACAGACAAACGAACAGACACGACGAAAACGTAACCTCCTTGGCGGAGGTAAAAATGAAAATTGATTGAGTCAATTGCTTCACTCGCTGCAGAGTACTCTTTTGTTCTCGAAATGTCACTGCATTTCCTCAGACATCCCACTGTACTGGTGGATGCTTTCCAAGCAGCATAATCTCTTCGAAAAATATATTTAAAGCAGAAATGCCCAACACTACCCGTTTTCTCTACCCGGGGGTATCCTGGCTACGCCTCTGACCGTATGAGGAATGTCATCCGCTACCAGTAAAGCGAGTAAAATTTTTGTAAAGAAAAATGAGAGCGTAGGTATGATACCACTGAAATGATTCACATTTGAAATCAAATTATTAATTTACGCCTATCTATTTGTGAAGACTGTGACACACACACACTGACGTAGATACAAGCGTATTGATATTATGACTAGCTAGACCCGCGAAACTTTCATGGCTTTGCAACTCCTTCAGGCGGACCCGTGAAACGTTCATATTTTAGTACTTATTCAACTTATTCTTCAACTCAAGGACGCGATGTTTGATACATCAAGTCCACCCTCTTGGTTGATAATAATATCCATAATTCCCTGCTGTGGCGTAGCCAGGGGAAGATCGTGGCGACACACTCCCTCCCTAAAAAGTTAGACGCGCCCTTCACAGGAAATGAGGCCTTGAAAAATGTACCGCTTAGGGCCTAGCTTTTGTGTCTCGCTGCCCCCCCCCCCCTCCCGTTGAATTTTGCTAGCACTCTTAGTGCCCACGCCCACATAGAAATTTCTCAGATCCCAAGCCGTTCATTCAGAAGAGCCCAGGGGCATTAAAGTCATTAAAAATACCTTGCTCAGCTGCACATGACTGCTGACTTCCGCGTATCATTGGACCCGTGGAATATTTATTTAAGTTAGCAGAACCCGTGTAATGTTCCCTGCCTGGCTTAAGGCGCTTCAGATAGATCAGTGAAACCTTCACATCGTACCATGGCAATTCCCCGTCAACATCACAAACAACACCGAGATTCGATGTATGATATCTTATACGACCAGCCTTTTTGCTGATATTAATTACTGAAGCTGCCCTTGTCTAAGTGGCCCGTGGATTATATTATATTATAAGTTGCTCTGTCTAACTGGACCCGTGGAATTCCCTTGCTAGTAAACCACGGTACAGGTTCCCAAAAATTTATTATTAGAAATTTCGGGCGTAAAAAACAATAAAAAAGATCTGGCCTGTGGCTGAGAGATAAATCACCAGTCGTATCACAGATACGCCAGCTTCCCAAACTGAATAAAGCTAGAATTCCTTTCTATCTATTAATGATGAAGAGCGTGACACAAAAAGGTAAGTAGGTACGTAGGTACCAGCGTATTAATATATAGATATTTTATATTTACCTCCGCCAAATAGGTTATGTTTTCGTCGTGTTTGTCTGCCTATGTGTTTGTCTGTCACCAAGATAACTCAAAAAGTTCTGAACCGATTTGAATGAAATTTACAGGGATTCTTAGGTATGTTAGGAGGAACAAATGATTAACTTTCGGTAAAGATATGTCCATCCGTTTGTTTGTTTGTCTGCCTCATTTTTCACGATGCCATAACTCAAAAAGTTATGGATGAATTTTTGTCAAATTAACATGAGTTGTTAGGTATATAACAAAGAGTATATGATCAAATTTTGGTAATGGTCTGTTTGTTCGTTCGTTTGTCACTGTTTTTAATTTTATGCTTATTAGCACAATAACTCAAAAAATAATGAATGGATCTTCATGAAATTTATTGGGTTTGTTAGTAATGTTAAAAGACATGAATGATCAAATTTTGGTGCAGATCAGTTTGTTCGTTTGTATGTTTGACTTATGTTTGTCATAATGTTTGTTAACAGTATAACTCAAAAAGTTATGAACGGATCTTAAAGAAAATTGAACAAGCTGTTATTAATATAAAAAGTCACAAATGATTAGATTTTGGAATTTATACAAAGAAAATTATGGTTTCAGAACCAATTTGAATTTTTTTTGCTACCGTTGCCTCACTTGGCGGTGGTATGCGCTCTCTGAGTGCTCTAGTTATTTATTAATTGATAGGTTTGGTGTCACGCTGTTAACAAAATAGATAAGCAAAAATTAGCTCTTGCCTTACTGGTTTCATCAGTGTATTCATCTGCTTGAAGACTGTGGTCATACTGCCAAATTTCATAGAAAACCGATAGGTAGTAAATATTCCAGGTCGCAGATGATAGCACTCGAACAGCATATCTGATTACAGTCTTTCTTTGACTACGTTGAAGTCCACTCGATGTAGATGCACACAGCTTCTCTAAACAATCTCTTCCATCGTGATGTGTACTCTCTTCTGAGATTTCCTTCATCCATACTTCAGCTGATACTCTTATTTTGTTAATTATTGAGGCAACTGGTAAAATATTCTTGAGCCGTGACCAGGCGCGTAAAGACCACGATGATTCCTCGGCAGCAAATTATTTTCTCCACATTTTGGGTTCTTCTTTCAACAGAACCCGTTATGTCTCGAGAAAAAACTTTCCAAGTCTGAGTTATATGCCATCCTCGAGTATCTTGGATACGGATCTCCGTATTTATTAGAAGCAATATCAACTGCGGGCAAAAAACATAGTTTTTTTGCGTATCACCTAAAAAAAATCTTGGTGTTGTTCAGCCTTGCACGCTTATCTAATTCAAGTTGGCAGTTGCATTGCATCATACACGAGGAAGTTAATAAGAGCCTTACATGTATACAAGGGATCTCAACAGTCTTCCCTAAATAGTTGATAACCTAAGAAGTCATTAACTGCAAGTGCCGTCAACACGCGGTGCTACCCAGACACGGAGCTTTCTTCTATAGATGTAAGGCTCTGCCCTAATATCTTTACGATGATACTTCGTGCAACACAAGACGGGTCTTCTGTCATTATTGACCGCTGGGGAGCTCTAGTGATAATAATAAAACGACAAGAGGAAACTTAGTTTGACAATGAATTATTTTCTCTTTGACATTCATGAAAAATCCTATCAATCATAGAAATAGTTTGACACTTGCTAAAACCTATTAATTAACTTAGTTTCATCCAAATCTTTCTCATGCAATGCCGAAAGAGGGCGTTTATTTTCTTGTGTACTACGAAGACACGCTTGTTTGCCTTTTGCGTATTTTGTGTTGTATAGTATGCATTGCATGATCGTCGGTTCGTTGTCTTCTCGCTTCTGGCTTCCACTCCTCCACCATCTGTTACATAATCACCTTTCTTATAAATTGATTTAAGCATTGTCAAAACGATTTCGAGAATTGTCATATTCATTTGGCCATTATCAAAGTGATTTGCAGATTGTCAAAAGGTTTTATCGATAGAACCCTGACTCTGGCAAACTGTTTTGTCAAATTGTCAAACAGTTTTGTTCTTTTGCCATAAAATTGTGAGATGTGTCAAAATGTGACAAACTCTGTCAAAAAATTATGAAGACTGTCAAACATATATGTCATATTTATCAAAAACAATTGCAGAATGGTGTATGCAAAAAATAAAGATGTTTATTGTTATAATTGCCAGACTTCTAAATAATAATATTACAGTCTTATCATACACTTTGTACACATTTTGTTGAAAATTTGTACAATTATTTACTCTAAAAAGTATTTCTTACGACAAAAAAATAGTTGACCTAGAGCACTCTCAGAGCGCATACCTCCGCCAAGAATGGCAACGGCAACGAAAAATTCAAATTGGCTCTGAAACCATGATATCTTTTCTATCAATTTCTAAATCTAATAATATATGTCTTTTAATAGTTTTACCAGTATCTGCATTTTTTTGCAGATCCTTTCATAACTGTTTGAGTTAAAAACTGTTTCGTCAAAATCTTTTCATAAGTTATCTTGGTTACAGTCAAACAGAAAGACATATAGACAGAGAAACAAACAGACAGCAAGACAAAGAGACAAACAAACTCGATAAAAACATAACCTCCTTGGCGGAGGTAACTAATAACTTGGGTCATACTGCATGCATATATATAGCATTCGTATAGTCAACTTTGACCGCACCCTCAACTGGGAAACCCACACGCACTGGTTTGTGCTGCAGATATAGGCCCACTGGCCCCATAGGAGTAAGTGCGGCTGCAGTCGACCACGGGTCACCAAGAACTATGGCGCCAATTTGACAGAAGATTCAAATAACCCGCCACCCTCACCCCTTCATCTCTGAGGAAGGGAAGTTCCGCCACGGCGCTCTGCATGCCCAACTGCCGAGTCATCACTCCAAGATTAGCGAAGAGCTCGCGTGCCTGGGTTGGCCTCGAACAAGCGACACAAGGAGTTCGAGCTGCGAACGTGAGCCTTTTGTTACCGTAGGACACCATATTTACTCGTTAAAATATCTTCGTTCGCTTTTTCTAGAGCACTAATTTTAAAAATTACACGTGGTTCTGTTTGTTGCATGAATTGTCCAAAGTTGAGAGAGATGAGTTCTTGGCTGCTGGTGCTTTCGTTGTAGCGACACGCTTCGACCATTTCTGACGGCGATTTTCAGATTGAAACTATAAAGTAGGACGAACCAGTTGAGCACAGCAGTACCGTGATGAATGTGACGTGTATAGTTGTTGTTGAAGTGAGGTGCGTCGCCAGCGTGAGGCACTACAGCCCTTACTCTGCCTGTCACTTCCTCTGACTAGACGTGACGTGCAGTGAATTTGAATTGTTCGCTGCTTCTACATGTTGGTATTCGAGGGTTTCTTTCTATCTTCGTTGGAAGCTCAATGGCTGCTGGTGATGTGTGAACGGCCAATCAGCGGGTGTTGTTGCTATGTTACGAGCACTCCATGCAATTTCAGAGTAGAAAAAGCAAAATTCTATTGTTTGTCCATTATGGTTTGGTCTTCTGGATCTGATAGGTAATGCTTCGAACAATTGTACTCTTTTGGGAGTGTATGTGACGGTGGGGTATTGGTGTGCGTGATACAAGCATTGTTCTTGTCAAGTTAGTGTTGTGGTGCTGTTCAGTATGGGTCTTTGGTGCTCTGCTTCCTATAGCTCTATGGAAAATTTGATTTGCATGGATTTTGTTGAGAACTTGCACATAAGTTAACCCATGAATTCTTTACCTAATTTACCTTCTCGGAAAAATGACATTGTTCGAACAGATGAGTGTGTGATACACCGGTTATTTTTCTAGAAAAAAAAACACGTTGCAGTAACAATATAGTCTCTTAAGTTCTTGTAACTCTACTTGTACTGTGTACTGCACTTGCGGGCACAAGATGGAGGCAACAAAATGAGAGCCTGCTGCAGACGCATCGGGCCACCATAAGGAGCGTTATGCTCTATGCGGCCCTGGTCTGGTTTCCCAACGCTTTCGAAACCTGTTGCTTGTAAGCTGCATGTGGTGCAGAATGCAGCTCTGTGCATAGTCACCGGCCGCCACCGCAGGGCATCTACACATCACCTTTATCACGAAACATCGACCTTGCCCAATGGCGACAGTTTGGGGTTGTTGATAAGGTAGTACCTCTTCACTGACTTGCGAGTATACTATCCTGCTCACGCTACAATCCGACCCGAGTCCGGCCCTCGTATACGGCATACTCTCTAATCAAAATCTGAAGATGATATTGTCCCCTTCTCACAGAAGGGATCCTGCCTCCCGAGTAATACCGTACTGCCCTAAAATCACTTCCTTCATTCTTCATCAGTAGCAGCTGTGCTTCCCCCTCCCCAATAGGGTTCTGGGCTATCAATGCCCTTCTCTGGGAATGGAGTAATCTTTTCTCCTCGAACTTTTCCTCTTTACCTTCTCTCAGCTGCGCTCGGGCCACTGTTCTGTCTTAACCGACTATAAAGTTCGAGTGGGATGGATTAATGATCCTTCTTTTTAGCTTTGCGGACATGGGTAGTAGACTGTCAGTTACCTTTTCTCAAATCCTAACCACCTTCTGATCTTACGTTTAGCAGTCTTTGGCTGGACTCACTTGGGGCTGCGCGTTTCCTTGCCTCTCTTCGACTTTCCCCTCCCGCTGCCCAGGCTTCTTTCGGAGTCTCCTCCCCAAGTCGACGTTACAATGCCCTGGCGATGGCAACAAACAACAGCAACACCGCACTATTGACAATTCTCGTTCCCCTAGGGGTATATTCGGGTGAGCCCTTTTCCTGTCAGAATATATATGGGCCTCACTCACCCAAGGATGTCTCGAATGTCTATTCCGAGGAGATATTGCTGTTGGCCGTGCTGCTGCTGGCGTAGATATAGTTTTTTTAAGGTTAGGTAGGTTCTCTATACTTCTCTTCTCTGAGCTTTAGATCCTCACATCAGTAGCAGGCTGGCTACTTCAGGCCTATAGAACTCATCTGAGCTCGTATCAAATTTAAGGACTTCATTCGGAAAAACCAAAAAAAATCAGTGAAAATTCGGTGAGATGATCGAGGCATACTAATACTGCGTTAGTTACCTCTCTAATGCTGCTACTATTACTATACTACTTCTACTACTACTACTACTACAACTACTAATACTACATACTACTCCTCACTATTCCCTTACAGCTGTTATTAGTTATATCTCATTCAACACAAACAAATGAACTGAACTTTATGAGTTAGTCTCTAAACAGGATGAAGAACACTTTATGTATTTCATTTCGATCAACTTAAATACTGAACTAGTATTAGTCAAGCCACTTTCAACAAATCTCGCTGACATAAGCAACCGAGGCATAAACTATCATTAGATGCGCCAGAAACTTTAAACTTATCTATTATATACTGAAGTTAGTTCACGTCAATTACGTTTTGAGTGATGCCCTCTGACATTCGAGCAGCTTCTACGACCAGTTACTCAACTAATTCCGCAAGCAAGATCCGTTTATGCAGTGCTCCAGACTTCCTTTCTCCATTTTTCTCCAAGTGCTTAAAAGGTCAAACTTTAAAGCCAAAGTTGGGACAATTGACGAAGTTTCGTGTCGTTTGTGGACAATTTTTTCTGTCCTGCGGAAGACTTTTAGGGCGCACCTTAAAAAAACTCCCAAACTAATTAAAATGTATCAAAGAGCATAACAGTTTAACACGTTCGTTGTCTGACTCCCAACGAGCTTCTGTCGAGAGAAAAATGCAAAACTGACGAGAACAAGACACGGATGCGCCACCTGGTGGTTTTATTGGGTATTTTTTTTTTTCTTAGTTATTTTTGACCTCAAGGCAGCCATGCGGCCGACAGCCTGATATTTCTTTGCTTTAACAAAGGGCACCATCTGGTTGAATTGTAGTTCTTTGCTGCTGCAACTGAGGGAGCCTTGCAGCTGGCATGTAGTTATTTACTGCAACTAAGGAAGCCATGTAGCTGGCATGTAGTTTTTTACTGCAACTAAGAAAGACATGTAGCTGGCATGTAGTTCTTTGCTGCAACAGAGGGAGCCATGTAGCTGGCATGTAGTTCTTTGCTGCAACAGAG
>LQNS02276883.1:7202818-7223424 GCA_001587735.2 Parhyale hawaiensis | reverse complement strand
GGAGCCATGCAGCTGGCATGTAGTTCTTTACTGCAACTGAGGGAGCCATGCAGCTGGCATGTAGTTCTTTGCTGCAACTGAGGGAGCCATGCAGCTGGCATGTAGTTCTTTGCTGCAACAGAGGGAGCCATGTAGCTGGCATGTAGTTCTTTGCTGCAACTGAGGGAGCCATACAGCTGGCATGTAGTTCTTTGCTGCAACAGAGGGAGCCATGTAGCTGGCATGTAGTTCTTTGCTGCAACAGAGGGAGCCATGTAGCTGGCATGTAGTTCTTTACTGCAACTGAGGGAGCCATGCAGCTGGCATGTAGTTCTTTACTGCAACTGAGGGAGCCATGTAGCTGGCATGTAGTTCTTCATCGCAACTGAGGGAGCCATGCAGCTGACGTGTAGTTCTTTACTGCAACTGAGGGAGCCATGCAGCTGGTATGTAGTTCTTTACTGCAACTGAGGGAGCCATGCAGCTGGCATGTAGTTCTTTACTGGAACTGAGGGAGCCATGCAGCTGGCATGTAGTTCTTTACTGCAACTGAGGGAGCCATCCAGCTGGCATGTAGTTCTTCACTACCGTAGTCATTTTTGGCTTGTGGTTCTTATTAAATAGGCGATCTTTGCCAAGACCCTTGCATTGCGTTGAAATTTTTCGTATGAAAATTGTGATATGTTACTAATAAATCTTACCTTTATTTCAAAGAACCTAAGCTATTGAGACCTTTTTCTTCATTTTGTCAGTATCTGCAAGCAGCTTTGTTTATTATTGCAAATGCCTACACAATTTTTTACCATCTAAATCTTCAGTCGAGAATAGTGTTCTTTCAGTTTCCTAGTTCTATTCTTGTTGATCTGGTAATGTGAAGAATTGTTATTTTTTGTTAATTATCATCTTATGTTAGTTATTATCATTTAATTTCGTTCAGCACATTCTCATTTCATTCCCCATCATTCCTCTCCTTTTTTTAATTTTTGTCATTCAGTTCTTTTTCTGATTCTTTATTGACATTTTTCTGTTTGTTCTCTATATATTTGTTACTTTTCGATTTACCTTTCTTTTCTTATTCCACAGATATTACTAAGTGTTCATCGCCTAACGATATTCTGCAATAACTGTTCCTCCTTTTTTGTTTTCAGTTTGTTCGTTAAATTCTTAATTTTTTCCTAACCGTTTCATTATGCAAATGTTCTCTCTGCTGACCGTTTTTTTGTGTGTCTCATTAGTCTTTCATAATGTTGTTCATCTCATACTCTTCGTCGCTTCTTCATTTTGTGTATCCCATGGTTATTTTGATGAAGTAACGTTATCTTTTTCAATATCTTTTCGTTTTGTTTATTATCTCTTGCATTTCGTTTATCATTTCGCATTCTGTTCATTACTTATTTATCTTCTTCAGTATCTTCAAACACGTTTCATATTTCATATTGTGTTTCTCATGCTTCATTGTGTTTCGTTTTTCAAATGGTGTTTCTTATTTCCGTATTTTTTTCTTGTTTTGATCGTTATGTCCTCATATTGTATGGTATTTTACTTATTTTATTTATTCTCTTCCTATTCCATTTATTACCCTCTCATTTAACTCACCATGGTCTCATTTCGTTGATTATCCATCCTTTATGTTATACTCTCTCTTTTTTTTTATTTTCCTCAGCCGCTGTTCTAAGTTCCATATCAGCGTGGCTTCTTTCCCCAGTCCCTGAAGCGCTGGTAAGACCAAATGAAAGACTAATTACTGCTGGCCGTAACTGCAGCCCAGATTACTGCCCGAGCTGCCTCCCACCACTGACTGCAATTGTGAAAAAGCGCTTTGGTGCTGTGGAGAATTGCACTCTGCTTGCTGCTCCCTGTCATGACCTGCCACTGAAACGCTTCACCAAAACGGAGCACTTTTTCGTTTGAAACTACCTGAACGCTGCATTCATTTGGTCTGAAGACAAGGAAACAGCGCATTTTTTGGTTTGAAGTAAAAAAGTGCATTTTTTGGTTTGAAGTAAAGAAGTGCATTTTTTGGTTTGAAGTAAAAAAGTGCATTTTTTTGTTTCAAGTAAAAAAGTGCATTTTTTGGTTTGAAGTAAATGAAATAGTTTATATATTTTAATTTTGAAAAACCAAAACTATACATTTTTCTCAAATATAAAGAAACTGCTGATTTTTGGTATGGAATAACAGATATTGTACAATTTTTTTCGATTTAAACCATCAACAATTGTGCATTTTTGTCTAAGACACAGGTGACTGTGCATTCTTTTCATTTAAAACATTCAAAAGGGTGTAGCTTTTAATTTGAAACACGCGGATTTTACTGGAACAACGGAAACGGTAGATATTTTTTTTTGGTTTAGATTAGTTATTCTTTAACGGTTTTGTGCTAATTGTACAAATTTATTAGTTTTACACACCGTGTTAATCCAGCAATAATTGATTTAGACTCGAAAGAGTAGAGGAAAAGCTAACTTTTTAAAATAAAAATGCTGAATCAATGGTAATTTTTAACAGACTCTGCGTCGTTCGATATATCAAGCAATTCTAATACTAAGCGTTTGATGGTTAAAATGTTCAGTCATTCTGTGTGCTATATTGAGTAGTTTACAGTGACCTCCTACACTAAGTGCAATTAACTTCCGAATAGTATATACTACTGCATTTCCATTGATCATTAGTAAATATCTATTTCAATGGGACTGTTTTAGTCCATACTTTGCTTTAGATGCTGATGGAGAAGCACATAAAAGAGTATATAAAACTAGAACCGTTGTTCTTCACGCTGGGACCTCCCAGCCCACGATCCACTAAGTACCACTTCGCAGAACAAAACACACACGCACACCCACCAATCGCCGCCAACGCCGTGAAACTGAGGGCGGCAGTAAGACGTGGTGCGAAAGAACAGATACAGACACACTGAAAACAAGACTTTCTGGCAGGTACTAGGCGGCCTGTAACCATACTTCAGATGAAAACGTTTCCGAGTTTAGCTCCATCATCAGTTCATAAATTTTCTGTTATACATAACGATGGATTTTATAAATGATTGCTTTGAACTCGCAAGTCAAGTCACTACAGCACGGTGTGACGGTATGACTTTCGTCTGTTTTTTCATTACCTCCGCCATGGAGGTTATGTTTTTGTCGGGTTTGTCTTTATGTCTGTCCGCCTGTTTGCTTATCTATCTGTATGTCTTTCTGTCTGTCATTAAGATAACTCAAAAACATATGGAGTAATTTTGATGAAATTTACAGGGATTGTTGGGTATGTTAAGATAAATAGATGATTAACTTTTGGTGAAGATTCGTCAATCTATTCGTTTGTTTATCTGCCTCATTTTCTCAATGCTCTAACACAAAAAATTATGGACAGATTTTTGTGAAATTTACATGAGTGGTAGGTATATTATGAAGAGTAAATGACCAAATTTTTGTAACGAGCCGTTCGTTCGTACATTGTCACTGTTTTTAATTTTAACCTTGCTAGCACTAAATAAATGATGAATGTATCTTTATGAAATTTTTAAGAGTTGTTAGTAATATTTAAAGGCATAAATGATCAAATTTTGGTGCAGATTGGTTGGTTCGTTTGACTCATGTTTGTTATAATGCTTGTTAGCAGCATAACTCAAAAAGTTTTGAATGGATCTTCAAAAAAATTGCTGAAGTTGTTAACACTATTAAAGGGGAGAAATGATTAGATTTTGGTGTTGATACGATAGTCTTAGAACCAATTTTAATTTTTCGCAACCGTTGCCTTGCTTGGCGGAGGTATGTGCTTTCAGAGTGCTCTAGTTTTATAAGAAATTACTACGACTAATGTTAAGAGGGTATTGACTCTTTTTGAGCATACAATGGTCCCAGAATACTCAGTTAAACTATATTTTACATTTCCTAAAACGGAAAGTAATTATTTTCTGATACAAAACACAACAGTGCGCTGCATGAAGTCTGACCGCTGAATGAGAAGAGGTAGCGAAGAAAAATTAGCCTGTACGGCAACTGTAGTACAAACTAAGGTAGCCAATAATATAGACAAAGATATTTGGCTTTGAAGACCAAAGACACAAAGTTTTCGTACTTACTTCTATATTGTTTCTAAACCATGGACAAATTGAGATTAAATCCTAAAGAATACAACTAAATCTTGAAACAAGCCCCTAGAAGCTGACTCATCTTTTTGGGAGCACGGCAATCACATATAATTTGCAAACAAAATTCTCTGAACTTACATTTAAATTCTTTATCAGACATGGGTTGTACTAGGGGTTCTGGGAGATCATTAGAAACACTAACACACTGAAATACTGCTGATCGCCTTTCTATATCCAACCATATTGCAGGCAGATTAAGCGATTGTTTTGTATTTCAGAGTGCTTATCAGCAATAAAATTTCTGTCATAAAATGGGTTATCACCAGAAATAGCCATGCGTACAAATCTCATTAGGAAATAACGATAGACATCATCGTACTTTAACAGACTTAAATTCCGGTACACAACATTTTTAGAGACCAATGGTATATTATTCTAATTTCGTTTCACTCGCTGTATGATTCTAAAAACATTGTTCATCAAGGTTTTAACACTCATTAAAATATTATCTGTGGCCCACCCTCTATGATAATTCCAAATGTCAGCTGTGAATAGACTAAAGAATAGCACAGGTTGATTAACGCATCTTTCGGCAAATAATTAGGCAATGTATCTATTATACACTTTGACTTACTAAATTTATTACAAAGATATGTTATGTGTTGAGAGAACTACAATTTTTCGTCAATGATAACACCTAGATGTTTGAACATCTTAACCCATTTGAGCTTAGCGCCGTTGATATTTCGGTTACAGGGGTTACTGTAAAACACATTAACTTTGTCTTGTCAGTGTTGGGCGTTAGGTTGTTGCTCTGAGCCAGCCTAAATTAAAGATCATGAAGAAAGTTTTGCATTTTTTGCAACGCGGTCTGTAATTAATGGTCATTATTATAAAAAAAGAGTATTATCCACAAAAAGCAAAGACCGCACACCATCAAAATGCGATACGGCATTAATGTATATACTGAACAGGAGAGGACCTAAAACTGACCCTTGCGACACACTTATGTTAATCGTCCTTTCGGCGGAATGACATTCATCAGTGACTACAAACTGCCTTCTCTGCTCTAGGTAACTCGCAAACAAATCATTCAACTGCTCCCTAATACCGTTGTGGGATAATTTACTCAGCAAGATTTCATGGTCGATGGTATCAAAGGCTTTTATTAAATCTATAATAAGCAAATGGTATACAGTATATATTCCCCGAAAGCCGATAACAAGTCATGAACTAAGGTAATGATCGCCTGTATTGTGTTTCTACCTCTTTTAAAACCATATTGAGAGTCTTTTAAAACGTTGTGGGTATCTAGAAACTGTATTAAGCGGGAATGGATCAATTTTTCAAGAACTTTGTTGATTATGGGAAGTGTTGATATTGGTCTGTAATTAGATGCTAGAACCTTATTACCAGATTTATACAATTGAATAATACGAGCTAGTTTAGGAACATCAAGATAACTTCCTAGAATAAAACATTGATTAAAAATAGAACATGGTTAATCATTGATTTGTGGTAAAATCTTCAGTAAATGTCTAGGTTGTATCTCATTTTTATGCAATCGTTAACTTTTCATTACACTTACAATATGTGCATTCACACCACATGTAACTGGAAGGAAATTGCTCTGCGTTTCAATTCTAGGACTAGGAAAATTATATTGCACGTTTCTGGTTGGCAAGTATTGCACTAAATTATTTGCAACAGTTGAGAAATGGTCATTTAGGTGATTGGCCAAATCGGCCCTCCAACATCATTTCCATCCACCCTCATTTCCCGAACACCTAACTAGATATCTTAGCCCTTGACATGAAATTATTATTATCCATCATTATTAATAATGTGTTTGTTCATCCCTTCGTTCCTCAGCTCTTTCTTTAGTACGACCGTTACGTGCTTACAACTAGATAGCGGCAAATTCAACTTGCAAGATGCTCGGATTTTTTATGTAAAGAAATTCATCCATAGATGGGTTTTGCTCTTCTTGAAAAATTTTCAATCAGTTTCGAAGCGAAAACATGAAGATCGTTAAATTTTCACCCGTATCATATCTACCGATTTTCAATTTTTCACACTAAAGTATGTTCACTTTGCTGGTAACGCATGACGTTCCTAATAGGGCCAGATGCGTTAATAGGATATGGTACGGAAGCACATAGCAGGCAGTATTGGACATCTCGACTCTAAAATATTTTTTGAAGCGGATGTGCGATGTCTGGGGAAATACAAGAACATCTTGAGAACATAGAGTTACTCTGTTGTAATTGAAGGAATTGGCAGTCTTGCTGTACTTTGCTCTATTGCTATTGCATCAAATAGAGCAGACAAATGTTCACCTACGGATCGATCAATGACCACGGGTCCATAATAGTTTGAGAAAATCTAATACACTGACAATAAAACTGAAGCGGATTAAGATCATGAAAGGCGACATTATCTGCAAGCTGTCGGAAACAGCTCAAACAAGCCGTGCAAATACACAAGAGAACAATGCAAGAAGTACCGTCGTGTCTCTCTTTATCTAGACACAAAGGCGAATTTTTTGCTGACGGAACTAACACATGATTCACAGGTGAAATCAGAATACTATGAAAGGTTAGACGAGGTGTGATGTAGACAGACAGCGTAACTGTAGACGGGGCTAAGCTATTGACAGTAATTTAGCTGGGAAGGTGAGTGAAGTAAGAAACGCTACTTCATGTCAAGGTAAAGTAAATAATTTAGTTAATTAACTGTGGATTTCCATTAACTCAAGTTGTGTCGAAAGCTTGACCAAATATAAATTGAAGCTGGCAGTGTCTTTAAGAACCAAATGTATTCACTTTTGCAGGGGACCCAGGACATCCTTCGTAGAGCCAAATGCGTAGCTGGGATAAGACATGGAGTCACATTGGGGGCAGTTTTGGACAGCTCCACACTATAGTATTTTTTGAAGCGAAACTGAGGTGTCTAAGGGAATACAGTATCTTGAGATCAGGGGGTTAAGTTAACACAAGAATCTATTATGTAAAGAAATTAACCGAGTCGCCTGCGGGCTGCGATTTGTTATACAGCTATCGCATCAACTAAACCTGAAATATAATGGGCTATCGTTGAACTTTGATATTCAGCGTAATAGTGTGAAAAAATCGGTTACGCTGACAAAAAAAAAAAAAGGAAATGCGTAATATTATGAAGGGAGACGTTAGTTGTATACTCTCGGAAATAAACATTCGAAATGGTGTGCAAATACATAGGCGAACAATGCAAGAGGTACCTGTGTATCTTCATAAAGATACAAGTACGAATCCATTGCTGATTCACCGGTGAAATCAGAGTAATAAGAGAGGCTAAACGAGATGTGTTGAGGTAGACGGACTACTTTTCCTTAAGCTCGGTGCCCAGGTGACAACATTCGTTGCCGGCAGTATACTAGAGGTAACTCAGCTAATCCGTTTACGTAGCCGTGACACGGCTTCAGCTGCGTAAAGTTTAACTGTATTAAAAACTGTCGAAAACATCAGTCGTTCATGTAATTTTGCACCACAGCAAGTGGCAACGGTGAACTTTCAACTATCGCTCCTTGGTATGAGCTGTTTAAGACTTTAAGCACACAAACATCGGTATAAATAAAACTAGTGCACGATGTTCATCGACGTCAAGCTGAAGTCACGGCCACGACAACGCAGTCAGATAAGTTGAGTTGGCTCTGGGCTGCTGGCGCCAACGAAAGCTGTTGCCCGGGCACCGGGCTGTAGGTGGACTTCGTCAGCTGGGTAAGATGAGGTACAGGCGCTCTCAAACTAAAGTAAGCGAAAACGTGAACTGACTGTGGATGTTTCACGTGTCTCGTTAGCTATTGCTAGAGTGTCCGCCCTTTGAAAAATGACAGCGAAGAATTTGTGATGACCCGTCTTCATTAATAATATTTTTCTTATTAACTCCCTTATGTAGGATGCACTGCGACTTGAATGATGGAACAAAGCAGATAGCATGCTAGGGCTGAACAACTCTAAAAAACATTTTTTTTTGCCTGCAGTCGAAACTGTTCCTAATAATACTGAGCTTTGTATCCAGTATAAAGGATGGTGTCATATACCCCGGAATTTTTTCCTCAAGCGAAAAGATGCTCTGTTGAAGAAGAACCCAGATTGGAGCAAATTATTAGCTGCCAAGAAATCCTCGTGTTTTTTACCCGCCTGCTCACCGCTGAAGAATGTCTTACCGTTTGCTTCGATCATTATGCAGCCAATAAGAGCATCAACGTAAACTCAGGGCAGCTAAAGTTTGGATGGAGGAAACCTCAGAAGAGTATACAAATCACGAGACTGAGGAGTGCTTAGAGAAAAACTGTAGTATGTATCTGCATTGAGGGGACCTCAACCTTGGCAAAGAAAGAACTGTATTCAGATGTACGTTTGCCATCATCTGCGACCCGTCCTATTTTCTACCTACTGGTTTTCAATGACAAGATCACCGCAGTCTCTAACCTGGGCTAATTTCTGCTTATCTGTTTTCTTAAAGAGTTGCAGAAAATGAGTAGATAAATAAATAAACAAGCTAACAAACAGATAAATAGACATTGGTCTTTGTTATATTGTAGATTACTGTTATTATTATTTCTATTAACTACAAAATTTCACGCTATGGCCTTCTCTGACAGGTAGGACAACCCAAACGAAGCATGATGCGACATCCGGAAGCTCGAAACGCTGCCAGGAAAATCCATTAGTAAGCCATTAACAGCTGACTTAAACGTCCGCAGACCAACACAACCGAGTGCTCGTCCCGGTATTGAATTCCAAACCCAATCAGATCAGGCAGGAAACACCGACTGAACTGTACAGCTGGGCACCTAACGGCCTAACGGTCTCCAGTACGAATACGTGAGTATATAAGACGCAGTTCGTGTATTTCTCCAAATTCCTGCTAATTGAGGTATTTTCTGTTACGAGGAATGTTTGTCTCTGGTCTTCACAACCAAATGTTCTCGCTTGTCATTGTTGGTCACTATAATTTAAGATTTCTGCCCTTGTAATTTCTTTCTTTTGTTGTGCAAACTAACAAAACCAACCCCAGAATTACCTGTCGTTTACCTGAACAATGCTGCATTGGGATGGGTTAGCTCATTTAGATATTTGGGAGTGATGATAGATAACATACTGAGCTTTGCTAGTCACAATCATGTTCTGTGCCTAAAACTCAATGAGGGTAGAGGAGCAATGTCTTCTGTCACCAAATATTTGTGCCCAGATTCCTTGTTGTCTTTATATTATTCACTGATTTATACACACATTGTTAATGCTATTATTGTATGGGGTGGTGCGACTTTTAATTTAACAAGAAAAATAAAAACAATAATGAACGAAACCTTACGAATCGTACTCAACGTCAAAAGAGATGGGAACAACACTCCGATGATGCTACAGATTCGATGAATCGCAAACTGAAGCTTCTTAAATACGATGAGATCTGTCACTATTTTTTGCTCAAGTTTGTTAGAAAAGCACTAACTGCCGAATGTATTCGAGAATCATTTTTTACCGTTGTTCCCTAGCAGTCACAACGAAACAAGAAACAACCGGTTCAATTTGCCAGTAGTTCGATTGGAAGTCGAAAAGCGTTCGACAGTCTTTAATGCAGTGTCTGTTTTTAATCAATGGCCTGAGCATTTAATTTTACCGATGTCCGATGAAGTTTATTAACAGATATTTAAAGAATATTGTTTGGACAAATATAGTTCCTAATGTCTTGTGCCCAATAAGTTGAGTGCAACTTTTAAAGGTTTTGTTCTCTACCTATATTGTGTACCTATGTAAACGTGTAAACTTTTTCTTGAATTGTAACTTTTATGTGTGAGAACAATAAAGGTGTAAAGGTGTAATACTGCACCGACGATGGAGCCCAACACTGAAACGTTTGCAATTAAAATGTGATTTCATTGATTCTATTCTCTGCTGTTAAATTTTTCTTATAGTCGTTGTTGTAAATCGAATGTGGTGATGGATTGGAAATAGTTGGTGCGTGTCAGCTCTTCACCCACCCGAGGTCAAAGCCTGTTCGAGGATGAGGGCTTTGTCCGCGTCACAGTGTTGTCTGCCGGCTTTAGGTCTCTTAGCTACAGGCTAGAGTGCTAAGCTCATGACACTTAACATTTTAGAGTCAAATACCAATTCATGCATACTATACTCTGTCTATTTTATAAAGGAAGTTTGGGCTTGATCGAATTCCTCTACAGCATTCTTGAGATGCTCAAATAAATTACAAATTACTGACCATATGGGAGCAAAAATTCAAAATCGGTGCATCTCTCAAGAAGTAAACAAAAGTTTTTTTTTTGTCGCGAATGAAGGATTCTTTAGCCGCAACTAAATTAATCTCTTTTGGAATGGCTGGCAACTCTATGGACCCGATCATTCTTTTAGTGCCTCAATCTAAACACCACTTTTCGCAGGAATCTCCAATAGCTACAAATGCTTAGAGTCAACGGCAAGAGTGAAAATCCACTGGCGGATGCCGGCACAGAATATTATGCTGCGGGCGTAGCATAACTAGCTGATTGAAAATTAATATCGAAGAGTCTCTGGTGTAAAAAGTTACTCCATCACGCGAAAGACGCATAAAAATCTTCCTTTCATACTTGTTTCGCTATAGGAAGGGAGTGAGGTAATGCTCTGCCGAAAAAGGCATAGCCGTCATCATTTCCGTGTCGTTAACAACTAAAAATGAAATTGAAATTAATATTTGGAGTTTGCAAGTAATTTTTTAAATATGTCCTTTGTACGCCACACGTATTAGTGATCCATATAAAATATATCTCTTTTTGGTTTACTCAAATCCTCCTACAGTAGTCTCACTAGCCTATCTATGTAGTAACGTACAATTTATTGATCACTTTCTGGTTTTGTCTCTCCGTCCCGATTTGAAGAATTAGACAGGACGAAATTCTCAGTTAAAAGATATGAGGGCCGCTAGAGTTGGTGGTAAAAATAAGGATGTCTAAAGCTCGAAAGGACTTTTGACTTGACATTATCCGTTCCAAGTATGTTTTATAGCAAACTCTTTCGAGGCAGTTGAAACTTCATTCTGACCGGTAGCCAAATATTTTCAATAATTACTGGCATCAAAGTTTTATTTTGATGTGGTCATTGCCGGCAGCCAAGATGCGCTGCTGAGCGATACTTGCAATTTTTTTCGTTAATTTTTATTTTAATTATTATTAATTTTTTTTGCTGCTCAGAAAGAAAAGACAGTAACGGCAAGACTAATGCGAAACAAGTTTCGAAATGTGACGTCATCACGTCGACGAACGGTACTGCTGAACTGCCCAACAGCATTTATATACTGTTGTCAAAAAGGTGCCACTTGTAAACTTAAGGCTATAAATAAGTGAATAAAACTGATGCTAATCGAACAATAAGCGTGATTATTTACAGATAATTGCAGTGGAGACTGGTAGAGGCTTTTACAGCACTAGAGGCAAAATTTAGGCTGGGATGCTGCTCTGATTTAACTTCTTCTATGAATTGAAGCCTTATTTACACTTCATATTCAATTCATGCTGCTCTTTACAACTGGGTTGTTAACGTATCACCGCATTTTTTCGGCCTAATCCATAGGATTAGGCTCCTAAGTGGCCAGCTACTTGCGCTGCACCCATACACAGAACGCGGTAAAATGTTGGTCGTCAAGTACAGGAAACTTGAGCTTATGGCTTCTCTCGTGTCAGAAATACAGCCGTACTCTCATTTTTGGTTAGGAATAGAAGCCCAACCGACGAAAACCTGGGGCTCCGCCCTCAAATACTCAGATTCGTCGATTTGACGTCATACGCTGACATGCAGTCGAGGCTAAGTTTCATTTAGACCAGTTAAGTCTTCCCGTTACGAGCTCTGCTTCTTGGTGCTGCTTAGCGTTTAGACAAATAAAGCTAGATTAAAAAAAAGAAAATGTTGACATCGATCAGCGCTTTTGGTAAATTAATAGATTAAATCTGCAGGTATGATGCATTTTCTTTCAGAAAATCCAGTACCACAAGGAAAAACAAGATAAAGGTCATCACGAATTCATTGCCATCAGCTTCGACTCCTGAAAAAGCTAGAGCAACACGATGAAGAAAAAAGTGCAATACATACCTAATAAATAAATTTTTGTTATATCCTAATATAATAAAACGCTTCGTGTATTTACTTTTTTCGTGTCCGCTCTTGAGAAATACAATGGCGATAAATAGGCAAGGTCACAAATTTTGTAATTAAGTTACGTTTTCATAGAAATTGGTGACCCGGTTTCAGTAGATGGCGAAATTTGGATCCTTTTTCCCTTAATCTGAATGCACTCCTTGCTTGAAACACTTGCTGAAATCGGAACAATATGTATGCAGCTTTTGGAGTCTATGCTTTTTTCTCTCAGGACACAACGCATAAATTCGGCAGATGATCAATGGAGCACTCACGGCGGGCAGTATACAGTTATTTCACGGGCAGTAGACAATTATTTCTTCTAGCTGACTGTCTTTCTCTAAGAGAGTAAATTTTGCTTCAGACGCCAAAATTTCAGCACTTCAATGAAACAGATATTTAAGAATGGAAGATAGTATCAAATAGACACGGTGCACTCACATTGCATATAAGCTGACTGGAGTTGCTTTCAAGTTTATTGCAGTATCTTACTGTACTTAAAATTTTACTTTGGAAGATACACGCTCAATTACGAAAGAGGATTAGAATCAAAAAAGATGAGCGTGACTACTACAGTCTCAAGAACGAAGACGTGCTTCGCCTATGCGACACAGGAATAAGAAAGACTTGGAGCAGAAAGATTACTGAAGAGAATAGGAGTTGCTATATAATAAGCGTAAGCGGGAAGATGTGGAAACAGCAAGTCAGAGAAGAGAGCAACATATCGATTATTGCGTGAATTTTTCACGCACGGGTCTGCTAGAATTTAAATAAATCAATGTATAACTGCAAATGCATCTATTACAATGAAATCTGCCGATAGATAAATACACAACAATTTGCTTTAAGTATGCGCTGTGTTTAACTGGAACTTCCTAGGTGAAATCACAAGGCAAACTTCAAGATTCTATAATTGAAAGTGTAAAAGTGAGATTCCAAGGAGGAGGGAAATATTCTCGTGTTTCCTCTGTTGCGCGACGAGGTTGCTGTGCGTAAATCGGCTTTAGCTGAAATTGGGTCCTTCGTTACGAGAAAGTTAAACTGAAATAATGAATACAAAAGCTCTGTAACGAAGTCCGGAAGCTTTCTTTCACTGTGATGTAAAGAGCATCTGTTATAAATCAAACCTTTCCTGATAAGAATGAAAACGCACCAGAGAAAAGTCTTCACCTCAAAGGCCATAGAACAAAGTTACCAGGAATCGTGTAGGTATTGCACTGACACGCACGATTCTGACACGTACGATTCATGCCACCTGCTGTGGTACTGCCATTACACCTGTAAATTACCAGGGCCTATGCAGAGTACTAGCATCCTTGGAGGTACTTGCGCCTGCAGTCGATCCCGTACTCATCTGTGGGTACAGCACCAAACGGCAATTTCAGAGGTACGGCGGTCTCCATGAAGAGCGGCAGTTTCGAAGTTCAGCAAAACAAGCAAACTTTCCAACAACAAAATTTTCTCGCTAAACTTATGAAGAAAATCTCCCGAGCTTTGTGGGAGCTCTCAACAGAGTGTAAACATTACCAACATTTTGAAACTGCGAGCCCGAGACGGAGATGCTTGAAGCAAATTAAATATTTAACGGAAGTGAAAGCAACGGTAAAAATTTATTGAAAAATTTCACGAACATGTGTTGAACCTTGGCTAATCTGTCCATCAAAATTTCGTTTTTGGCTCGGATACTCAACTGACTGAAGACCAGCAAAATTTACTTAGCCTCGGTTGGAACTTCCACGTCAAGAATAAATTTGGTAAAACGAAGAAGGCACTGCATTTAGAACTGCTACATACCAACAGGCCATAAACTTGAGTAAATCCGGCTCAATAACTATAAGACCCAACTTTGATGCAGCACTAATTGCAGAGAGTGACCATGATCGTTCCGGACGGTATACACCATCATTATCACAACAGCAACGACAAGCAATAAAGGAATTACCTTCCAACAAAGACATTATACTACGCAAAGCCGACAAATCTAACAACTATGTCCTGCTAAATTATGATACGTACTAAACCAAACTCGATAGCATTCTGGACGACCACAGCAAATTTCAGAGGTTGGAAAAAGATCCAACAGATAATCTTAAAAAGAAACTCAACAAAATCAACTCTGCTCCTAATCAGCATGGACTGAAAGAACTTTAAGGTCACTACTCACCTGGCTACCTGTGTGGTAACGCGAATATCCACAAGGATGCCAGGAACCCACCACTACGGCCAATAATATCGCAAGTCCCGGCAGTAACCTACCATGTTGCCAAGGCCCTGAATAAAATCATAACACCGTACATGCCACTAGAGTATATGTTCAACTCCACCGATGATTTCATCAGCATCATTCGCAGTAAGCAACCCAAGAGCATTATGGCTTCTCTCGATGTGGAGTCGCTATTCACGAACGTTCCAGTAGCAACGACCATTGACATAATTTGGACTACGTGTACCATCATCCAACGATAACACCACCACCAACCTTAAGTCGCACCAATCTGAAGAATCTGCTTACCATCTGCACAACCGAAGCTCCATTCTATCACATTGACAGGACGCTATACCGACAAGTAGATGGTGTGGCGATGGGCTCACCGCTCGCACCAACGCTCGCGAGTCTCTACATGTGTCACCTTGTAAAACCTGTCCTGCAATCACTTTCCTCTCTAGATAAACCATACGTTCATTGTAGATACGTAGATGATATTTTTGTTGCAGTAGTGAATATTGACCAATTGCACCAACTAAAATCCAATATGGAGGAATGCTCGGTGTTAAATTTCACGTACGAATTGGACGTAAACAAAAAGTTGCCGTTGCTGGACGTATTGGTCGAGTCGAGCAATAACTGTTTTCAAACTTCTGTTTGTACTAAATCTACTAATTCCGGTGAAACTTTGCAGTTTGACGCAGATGCCCCAATGCAGTGTAAAGAGGGACTTAGCAATACCTTCCTAAATCGAGCTTTTAAGATCTGTTATTCTTGGGAATCACTGCACACAGAAGTTTTACGAATCAAAAAGCTTTTAATTAATAATCGTTTTACTAACTCTTTAGTAGATCGTAAAATCAACCAACTTCTTAACAGTCGTATTTCAAATTCAAATGACTCTCAAGAGCCCTCTCAGGAAACCATCAACATCTATTATGGGAATCAAATGCTAGCCAACTACAAAATCGATGAAAGAGCCCTCAAATCTATTATTCATTCTTACTTAAAACCAGTGAACATTCATGCTCGAAACCGACCTTGCATATATTATTAAAACAAAAAATCAGTGACCTCATCGTTCGCAACAACTTAGCAAAGTCAGTAAGTGACCTGGATGTCTGGTGTGGCGTACAAGTTTAAATGCGTTAACGGAGAATGTATTTATGTCTCTGGATGTATGCTACATAGGACTTACTAGGATGACCTTACAAAGTAGACTTTATTACCACAAGTACCAAACCACTATATTCAACCATTATCGTAACCGTAAACCGACCAACTAAGATCTTCATTATAGCAGTAAAATTTGTCTAAGGCACCCAATAGAAGTTACTTGAACATCATTGAAGCCCTACTCATTTATGAATTTCAGCCAAATCTTCATGAGAACACCGTAGACTTTTATGCACTCATATTGTTCAATAGACATGCTATATACCAACATTATTGGAACCTATGATGGAGGGGGCAGAGGAGGGCTTTGCTCTGGCAGCCGCCGCCATTTTGTGTTTGTGAGGGGGTTCGAACAGACATGCGGTTGGAGTAGTCTCGAACCTTGTTGCTCATAGTTAATACTAGCTAGTCCTGTGCGCAAAATAGAATTAGATTTAGTTAGCCTCTCATTTATCAATTCTTATCATTTTAATTTTTGGTGCTTGTATATTCCAGATTTTATTGACCTGATGATGAAACCTGAGACATCGAAACGTTGTCTTTTTGAACTTTGTTGGTGACAAATATTGTACGTACTTAGTAATGAATACAATTGTATTTTTATCCACCTTAATTAACGCGCAATGAACTAGATAAATTTAGATGGGTTGAGGTATTACAAAAGAAATTTTTGGCTCCATGACTTGTGCTTCACTCGATGACACCGTTACGACGAATGAAAAGGCTTCTGTAGAAAACAGTAGGAAATAATGTGTGAATAATGAATATCGAGAAAAATTTTAACATGAGCACTGTTCGTATCAACATTTTTTTTTTCTAAGTCTCTAAATGGTGTTTAGCAACTAATCTTAGAAATAGCAAGAATCGCGACGCAAAAAGTGCGTCAGCTCCAGTCATATTTCCTGCAGTAGAAGCATCAGCATCATCGGAAGTAGATTTGCAAACCTATTCAGCGTCTTCGCTCTGTCAACATTTGGCTGAGCGTACATACGCCATGAATAATTCAGTCCTGTAGCTTTCCACTCCATTTAGTTGCAAATTCACATGGGCCACGGAAATTTTTGTAAGCCTCAGTTGACTACATACAGGTCTGGCGCAATTCTCTGCCTCCCAGTACAATACTCCGCTGTCAAGAAAAAGTTGTCAATTGCCGAGGGCGCCGCAGAATTTGGCCACGTTGTTGTGAGAGCAAACAGGGAAAGCGACGCCAGGTCCTAAAGTATCGACGGAGCTTCTCGCTATAAAAACGGCACAGTTTCGGTCCTTTTCTTCCCTTTACAGTTTGAATATCCGTGGCTGCTTCATGACTGATTTTTCTACTAATGTCTTATGGACACAAGGCCGCTTCTAACTGACTCGTCCCAGCGTTGATACATGGTTCCTTCACGACAGCTTGTGCAGCTTTTGCCCAATGTATGCATCACCACTTGATAAAGAGAAATGTCTACCAGCATCGACATAACTGTTCCATGATAAACTTATTTTCAATTTATGTCATGTACCTACGTTATTGCTTATTATAAAAAGTCCTCCTACTGTCTGCTTAGCTGGGCCCTGACAAATTTCTCTACTATCTACAATGCGGCCACACAACAAATTTTACCTAATGTATATACAAGACGGCTTCTAACAAATTTTCTCTAGAATCTACATAGCCGCTTAAAAATAACTGTCTGCATTAACAATAAGTAATTCTTAATATCTACATGGGTTTTTCATGATAATTTTTTCTAATCTACATGGCGGTTTCATTGCAAATTTTCTCTAACATCTACATAGATGCTTCATAACAATATTCTACGACATCTACATGGCCGCTTCATAGCAAGTTTTCCCTAAAATCTACGTGGCCGCTGTATAACAAATTTTCTCTTTGATTTCATATATGCCCGCGCATAACAAATTTTATCTAATATCTACATGGCTGCTTCATAACGAAGTTTCTCTGTTGTCTACAATGGTGCTTCTTAGCAAATATACTACAGTGAACAAGCAATTAATAATTTTATGTCTATATAATGTAAACAACTTAAGCTAACTATTATGGGACCTCTAAACTCTTCTCTATATGTTGCTGCTTCGTAACAAATTTTCTCTAATATCTATACATGTCCGCGTCATAATTTTTTTCTAATATCTGCATACATGGCCTCTTTATACAGCAGGCTGTAATGCATCGTTGAAGCTCATTTCTGTAAACGCGACGCAATATCAGTCATTTTTACTCCGCTAGTGTTTACATGGTCGCCTCATGACAGACGTACAGAACCAGCATCGCTGATAGTGACACAGGATGCAAACGGATAACTACACGTGTTTCTGTATCAGGCTCGCCGTGACTATGGCTGCATAATATTGAAATATTGTTTATTTGAGATAGCGTTTACTGTATTTCCGGCCAAGTCATCAATTTTTTTACTTCAGTTTGAACACATTCATGTCTTTTGTTGCACATTTGAAAAGCAATAGTGTATCAAAGCTAAAGTAAACAACGGTTGTCGACAGAAACACAATCGTATCCCTTATTAGAAAAATGGGAGAGTAATTTGCAAATTTGGTAAAGCTGCACATTCGGCGTGAAACAGTTTGGAAAATTGTGAAAAAGTTTAATAAAACTAGTAAAATATTTAGTGGTTGAGGCCAAGAAAGAAAACGGTTCATCCGAACTCAATGCATTGTCAAAGCCACTCGAGAAAACTTAAGAAAAAATTCTCTCCGTTCCGATGTAAAATTAGCCACAGAAGCAGGAGTTTGTCAGACTGCATTGCGTTGACCGCTATAAGAAGATCTCAAGGTATGGCTTCTACTTTTGACAATCGATGAATGTATTGGATTTGACATAAAGACGGCATATCCTCCACCTCTTGGACGACGCCATTATCTACTGTCTGTAATGGTCTGGGCTGCAATCTCTGCCACTGGGAGGTCCTCTCTGGACTTTGTTCCTTAGGAGTCGGACTTAACAGCCAGAGTTACATTCTGATATATTGGAAGCAAAGTTACTTCTCTGGGCATGTGATCACTTGGTGGTACACATTCGAAACTTCAGCGAAATTCTGCTCCACCACAAGGCTCCAAAATGACCGCAAGCCTTTGGAGTTGGACCGCAAGCCTTTTCTGTGAGGTCCATTCTAGACAGTAAAATTTGCAAAACTCTACATGATACGCTTGATATCATGAAGACTAAGATGCGTGAAGAACGGGCTCTGATACCGGAAAAGTGTTCCATGCCTCCTGTGAAACTTTCCAAAGTAAATTGAAGTCTGTCATTAAAAAAAGAAGAGGTCATAATAAAAAAAAATGCTACTCATTCTGATTAAAGAGTCTTTGAGCTATATGTGCATATAGTAAATTTCCGTTTCGTTACTTTTACATGGGAAAAATTAATAGAACGCTTGTTGGTATAATTTCGGTAGAACCGGTATTTTTTACCTCCGCCGAGAAGGTAATATTTTTGTCGGAGTTTTTTTTTTGTCTGCTTGTGTGTTCGTCAATCTTGTCTGTCTGTCACCAACATGACACAAAAAGTAACTAAATAGAACGTCTCGTGGAGTTAGACTATCACCCGCGGGAAACGGAGCCATAAAGCTAGCGAAGATAATAATAATTAGCTCTTCAATAAAAACACAGGAAAAATATAGAACGCCTCGTGGCTCAAGACGATCTGCCGCGCTGGAGGCAAATTCGTCACGGTGGAAGAAATTCAACGCCATAATTTTTTATGACCAGCTAGGTCTAGTTTTTTGGCATGGGTCACATCTAGGTCAATTCACCAAACTCTTTACAAAAAATTGTGAACATTGCTCTACTCCTTCGATCACTTATTGGGTGGACAGACATACAAATATATTTAGATATATGCTTAAATCTTCAGCAAAAACATCATCACCTCTCTCACTTCGTTCGCGGGTGATAATGAACAGTTCTTTCTGAAATTCATAGGGATTGTTACTTACATTAGGAGGAACAGATGATGAAAATTTTTGTGAAGATCCATTCAACCGCTTGTGTGTTTCTGCGCCACCTGTTTTTTCTGGTGACATGAATTAGGTAGTTAGTACTGGATTTTTTTCTTAATTTTCGAGAATTCTCAAGACTGTTTGACAGTGTTTGTATCACTGTTTGTCATGAACGTAACCAACAGTCATGGAGGCATTAGGTAAAAAAAATAAATTAGAGAAACTGCTAGAAATATTTTGGGGAACACATGACCACGTCTTAGTCACAATCAAAACGATTTTATGCATTCAACATAGACGTAGCCACTGTTTGCCGAAAGGGGGACGAAACCGGTTGGTGCGGGCCATCTACCTTGGTGGGCCCCTTCTTCACACTGTAATGGGCCCTTTATCCGTTTGTTTTTTGCATTGATTTGTGATAATAAAACTGTTTTGTCTGCTCAAAAATCGATGTTTAGCACACTTTATTGCGCCTAACAATGATCGTAATATATCCAAAATATTAAGATTTCGTTACTTATTAAAAAAAAAAAAAACTGTAACGCCTGTGTTGTCGTAGCCACATTTTCTGTTTTGCACCAGAATAATTTTTATTCAAAACTAAAGCACTGTCAAAATAAGTTTGTCAATGTCAAACTAATGGCGTTTAAACTGAGGTACTTTATGTCAAAAAGCTACCTAGTTTTAGTCGGCACACACGCTGGCTTACACTTTCAGTTAAAAACGGCGCGATTACGGGAGAAAGAAATACTAACACTATTTTGTAGATTTTCAAATCAATGGCTTCGTAGGTGACTCAGTGAAAATCTTATTACGTTTACTTCAGATAAACATCTTGCAATAGAAATACTATTATTATTACTATGAAGGGTAAAAATTCGTCTTACCCCCCACGCGAGTTGAAGGATAAGAAAGTAATTTCTAGTATAATTGAGGCATGCTGAAAACGAAAATGACTTCCATTTTTTGTGGAAACGAATAATAAAAAAGATATTGGAGGTTTTCTCCCAAGGAACGAAACACCAAAACCGTGG
>LQNS02276883.1:7136680-7197054 GCA_001587735.2 Parhyale hawaiensis | reverse complement strand
TATAGAATGAGAGAATAAAAGCAGCACTGCAATCGTGAATCGCTGGACACAACCGTATTTCAAACAATGCGCGCGCAGTCAAACCCTTCTATGTGACGTCACAGATGGCTGTGTGCGGCCTTGTTTTCTAGGTGGCCTTGCCTTGGCCCCGTGTCGCTTGACAGAGTCCCCCGAGTCACCAAATGGGGCCCCTACGCCGCTTGACTGGGCCCCCAGAGTCATCCGATGCGGACCTCTTGCCACTTGAAGTGGCTTCCCGAAGCACCTGGTGCCTGATAAGCAACCATGGTTGGAAAATCATGACTGCCCGGAACACGTGGCAACGCCGCTCTCGTACAAATGGATCCTATGCTCGTGTATGGCGGATATGAATGAGCAAAACTTACGAGTCATATACGTTCTCAAACAAGGGCCTCTCCTCTCAATGGTCACAATTTTTCGTCTGTTGTAATTGCAACTTGTCATAATACACATTAGTTTTGAAAAACATATATATAGAATAGGCCCCTGCCCCTTTTCAATAGTATTGCTTGTCGAAGTTGCTCTTAGAGTGCTTCCCTAGTCTTCATATTAATTTTATGGACTATTATTGTCGAATACCAGAGCTTGTTGAATTCTGATAACTGAAGATACCCATCTCGACTTCAGTATGGGTGCGCATCTTAAGTATTTTAAATTTAGTCGGTTTTGTATTAAATGATATTTGCTGGTGTTGAATTTGTTGGAGGATACGAACTATATACAGTAATGTTGAAAATAGACCAACATAAATGCTTCGGAGTTAGATGAGCTTATTATGCTCTTGTAAACTGAAAGACGAACAAAAGAGTTCTGTGCGCTCTCATGTATCATGCAAGAAGAGCTGACATTTAATGATATATTCGTATGACAGTCAGGAAGGAAAACACGGTTAATATGCTAACTTTTGTATTGGCATTTGTGCTGGGTTATACCTACCGTCCGTCACGTGAGATAGACCAGGCCCGGGTGTTGGTGGAGGTCTACTCATACCCCGCTCCTCGACTAACACTCCATAGATACCTCCGACCTAGCCCCGGACGGTGTTATCGATGTCTAAGGTGTGCAGGTTGCCTCCTAGAAACAGTCACTTGCGCATTTAGAATATCTATCTACTTCTGACGACTTCCTGCCTCACCGGCTATGCGCATAACTTTTCAGTTTACTTTGTTTCAGTGCAGGCCTCCGATATGCTTGTGTGCGGTAATTGCAATGCTCACCGCCCTTTCAGGTCTCCAAATCCGGATGCTCTTTCAAGGATATTTTTTCGAGCATCCATCGGCGGTATATTTTGAATGACAGCATTCAATTTCCCTCAGCTCTGACCACCTTCCCATCATTATTTCCGTTACTAGTCTTCAGTCACTCCTGGGGTCGTCGGTTTTTCAATAACTTCCGTATAACGGACCGGGCCTTCTACTGGGCACAGGCGGAGTTGATCTCGGATCTTCTTTTTTTCATTATTTTGTTTTCTTCACCCGCTGGGGTGTTTGCGTGGGAGTTTGTTAACCTCATGGAGTTTCTCCGTTCCTACGTCGCCAGTCTGGTGTGATTTAATAATAAATAATAATAATCTGGGTCCAAAAGGGCTCGACTGCTTGTGTCAGCTTCGTAACTTATTCCGGCGGGATGCTAAGGTCCCTTGCCGTCATCTTTGAGTTGTCTAAACCTGGCAAATCAAAGGATGATCAGGGCTCTTATCGCCGCATCTCTCTCCTCTGCCACGCTGCTGGAGAAACCTTGCCTCTCAGCAGCTCTCGCTACCGCCATCCATCAGTATGGCTTTAGGCCCGGCTGATTCACTACCTCGGCCCTGCTGCCTCTGGCGCAGACTACTGCGGTGGGTTTCAACCAGGCGTAACATCGTATTCAGTCTATCGCACTGGCAGTGAACGTTTCCAAAGCTTATGATGCGGTTAATCAAAATTAACTTTTTGCTCATGTTCAATCTTCTACGCTTTTCCACAATAATAATTTAGTACGTAGGATAGTCGCTTATCTCAAGGGCATAGCAGCGTGCCACCGCTACAGTTCTTTAACCTTGCCTTTCTGACGTATTCAACGCAGCATTCCTCAGTGTTCGGTCATTTTCCCTTTGATTTTCAGTCATTTCGTTTCCAGTTTCCCCAGCTCCGCCGCCATCATCACTTCTTATGCCAACAATTTCACCATCGCCCAAATAGTTACACGATGTGCTAGTTGCAGCTTCTGAGCTCTCGTTCCCTGCGGCTGAGGCCACCGTATTGCCAAAGAGCGTAATTTTGCCCTCTTCATCCCTAAAACCAAGTCCACACTCTCTACCTCAGAGTACCGCTAGGTACAGATGAATTTAGAGGGTACTCTGGGTGAATCTCCCCTTTTTCCGGAGAAGCACGTTAAGATATTCGTCGTTCGTTGGCATCAATGATCAAATTCGCTATCCATGCAAGAGAAACAGCCAAGCGAATTCCAAACTTTCCATCCTTAAGGTCCTTGTTGGCACAAGATGGGATCATCAGAAGGACGGCGCTTCTGGTCAGAAGTAAACTTTGATTCTACCACCCCGGTATGGTACCCTAATGTCACTCTCACTCTCCTCTATTGCCAAGGTACAAACCACACAGATCGCGGTTCTGAGCGTAACCCTCGACGCCCACCGCATGGTTTCCTTAAGCCATATCCTTCACTAATCCCACGTGCTCACTGTTGACTGATCCCTGGATCTGCTCTGCATCTTCTTCAGTCATTGGTTCCCGGCCACCTGGCTCCCAATGTGGATGCTGCAGACAGGGGCATTGGAGCCGTCCGCCACACACTGTATTTAAATATCGGCCAAGAACGTTTCACGACCTCGACGGCGACGTCAACCTAGCCGTCTCTCTGACAGCAGCTTTGGCGTTACGCTCAAAGAGGTTGTAATGGGAGGAGCGCACCCTCTCTATTTACCCTATGGGAGCGCTTCAAGTAAAATTTTCCCATAAACTGGCTGAGAGGCGTTTCTGATAGGAGAGTGGCTTTGCCTCACGGAGCCCGTATAGCAAAGAAGTCCTGAGTTTAGAGTTTCATAGCCATTAACCATTGACGAAATTTCGAACGGGTTGGAAGGTATATAAAGGAAATTTGTATCATGTATACCAACTTGTAATGGAAGTAGCAGAGTGAGCACTGTGATATCAAACTTCAAACACGATTTTCTTGCAAAAAATATTGAAGAACTGAATGTCTATATTTTGCTTAATTAATATGTGCTGACCACGGCCTTCGGCCTACTGCATCAGAGCAGTTCAGCCAGTTTAGGGCTCGAAACGGGAGCTCCCGTCACTTGACTCAGCCATGTGTGTACTCGCCCGGAGAGAGCTGAGGCTTTCTCCATCCTTTACTACCTCCTTGATTGCGCTCAGAGAGATAGTGACGTCGGCCACCGCTGGTCAAGTGGTCAACCTATATCTCTGGTTGAATTAACTTTGCCTCGCAATTTCCGCACTATTCTATCACAGTTGCGGTCGGGGTACTGAATGGCCCTTACCTTCTACAGGTATGAGATAGGGCTTGCGGTCTCCCCTCTTTGCTATGCTTGCTAATGAGCAAATAAATTTACCTAGGATGTCCACGATCAAACGTAAAAGGTCTTTTTGATGTCAAGCAGTCGAAATGTGGAACAAATTGCCAGTTTTTGTTAAGCCCGCTGCAAATGATAGTCTTTTGTCCTGTGTTTTTACTTGACTGCGTTCGAATATTGCATATTCTCATAACAAACACAACCGAATGTCTACCAAAAGTTTCGATAAAATATTTACCGTCATATCCGCTGGCTTAACAAGCATCACTAATGCAAGGTCTTGTATCTTTTCATATTTTTAGCGGATATCGTCTAAGAAAACTATGCCCGTTTTTGTTGTTTATACAAATGCAGCTATGCATTCGAACGCTGTGAAATGAAAACACAGGACAAGAGCCTATCGTCTGCACCGGGTTTAATAGTCAATCGCTTCAAAAATCTTCGCAAAAAGTTATGCTGAGCCCAGCAGGTTAGTGCTGTGCTGCACTGAACTGCGGTTCATGTACTGGCCTCAGGTGTGCGATATTGTACAGTGTCTTCTATGGCTGCGCCGTCCTATGTAGTCACCCTTAGCGAGGTGGAGGCTGGCCATAGGAGTAGCTAGTTAGGTTTGCATAGCACCAACGGGAACCGTGCTGCCGTGGGTGCTGTCAGTAGCATTGGCCTGGCTTGGGCTAGTGGGACACCTCTCCTTCTTTTCTTTCCTCTTTTGAGTAGCTTTTAATTCCTTGTTTCTAGTAAGTCACCACTGGCTACTTGTGTCCTCGAGATCTCACTGGTGACGCTCTCCTCTTTCTCTTCTCACTTTTCCGGCTTGCTGGGCTCGTGTGGTCTGAACTCGGGTATCCTGCTTTGACGTTGGCTGGTCTCGTGTGGGCTGCTCCCGCTTGGGCTGCTCGCGCGTGGGCTTGGCCCTCACGAGCTTGTCTCGTGTGGGCTGGTCCCATGTGGGCTGCTCCAGCTTGGGCTGCTCGCGCGTGGGCTTGGCCCTCACGAGCTTGTCTCGTGTGGGCTGGTCCCGTGTGGGCTGCTCCCGCTTGGGCTGCTCGCGCGTGGGCTTGGCCCTCACGAGCTTGTCCCGTGTGAGCCGGTCCCGCGTGTGCTGGTACAGCAGCGGCTGGTTCCGGGCAGGATGCGCGGCATGGAGACTGTGAACATTCATGGACACAAATTGTCTCAACAAGCGGCGTGTCCGGTGCACGAAATTAATGGTAATTAGAGTACGCAGAGAGCGCATACCTCCGCCAAGTAAGGCAACGGTAGCAAAAAATTCAAATTGGCTCTGAAACCATAATTTTATTTGTATAAACTTCAAAATCTAATCATTTGTGTCTTTTGATAGAAACAACTGACTGTGCAATTTTCTTGAAGATCCGTTCATGACTTTTTGAGTTATACCGTTAACAAACGTAATGACAAATATGAGTCAAACATACAAACGAACGAACCGATCTGCACAAAAATTTAATCATTTATGTATTTTAACATTACTAACAACCCCTATAAATTTCATAAAGATCCATATATTATTTTTCAGTTATTGTGCTAACAAGCATAACATTAAAACCAGTGACAAACGAACGAGCAAACGGATCATTACCAAAATTTGGTCATATACTCTCTGTTGTATACCTAACAATTCTTGTTAATTTCATCAAAATCCATCCATAGCTTTTTGAGTTATGAAATTGAGAAAAATGAGGCAGACAAACAAACAGGTGTGCGTCAGACAAACAAACAAACAAACGGAGGGGCATATCTTCACCAAAAGTTAATCATCTGTTCCTCCTAACATACCTAACAATCCCTGTGAATTTCATCCAAATCGTTTCATAACTTTTTGAGTTATCTTGGTGACAGACAGACAAACACGACGAAAACATTACCTCCTTGGCGGAGGTAATTATTGGCATGAAATTTAATCCGCCATGCAAGTACGTATCTGTAGTTATCGTGCACGTCCTGATGTATAGGCAGTGGTAGTAAATCATACAGTGTGTCCTTGCTGCCCGAATAGTTTCTAATCTATAGATGGGTTTGAAGCTAGGGCGTTCCAGGTTATCCTTGAAAATGTTCGAAGAGTCGAGCTCGTTCTGCATCTTCTTTTAAGTGTGCATTTCTTGTTGTTCTAGTTTGAATTAATATTATTATGATTATTACTGCTATTATTATTAAACCTCTTTTCTGACGGCCCTCAACCTGGTGCATATCTGGCGGACCGGTGGCGTCGTCATATGATTTTTTTCTCAGCCTGCCTTGGACTATTTCCCTCAACTTCCTCGTCGGCCTCCGAAATTTCTCTCTCTACTGTGGACTGCAGCGAGTCGTAAACATAACAGCAACAACCGACAAGTTTTTGCTCATCGTGAATGTCAAGCGAAAAGTAATTAAAAAATTTGATATTGGAACCATAGCTTACGCAGCTTTTATACATGAAGTTCTCAGACAAGGTCCCCATAGCGCGATGAACTCCACCCGCATTCTTCAGAGATAAAACTGTATTTCGTGACCAATGCTAGACCTAGAAGCGAATTTCTCCCCATTACAAGTAACCGATTACAACAAATTTGTCTGGCTCTTTTAGTAAGAATGAATACAGTAAGTTTTGAAGTTCACAGCTTCAGTGCAAGTAGCGTGTCGAATATGACTGTGCATTTTATGGAGCAACTCCGAACCCCGAGTAGTAAATCTAGTATAATATGTACTTCGTTGCAGCTGTGTCACCGCAATTCCTGATAGGAACTCGCAAGTCACAAGTGCGACCAGCGCAGTTAGAATATCTGGCAACAATCCGTTCATTTATGTTCGCACTAAATCTTCTTAGATGTTTCCTAACTTATAGGACTGATGAAGCATTAGAATCTTCGTTGAGTTGAGAACATTTAAAGGCGAGCAGGTCTTTCTCGATAATTTAATTTTTGTATATTCTGAAGTTTATCATTAAACAATCTATGATTGGCCTTGAGGCAGTCTGGACTTTCTATGAAAGGAAGTCCCTGTTGTTGCCATAAGGTGATTATTATGTTTAACCTAGTGAAGACATTGTTCGAATCACCCATCCGTTGCATTTCTTACGTACAACTACAGCTCTAACAACATGGTCTTCTAAAGTGGCATTGTCTTCCATTCTCACCTCCTTGTCAATTAAAATCTTTGTGCTTTGATTTCACTCCCGTCGCTCGTCATGTAGGATGTTGATTCGATAAGGAAAGAGTTTATTCCGTATCGTAGCAGAAGGAAGTTCGTTTCGTCGAAGGTCAAGCTGCTGTTTGAAGACCAGTGAAGGATCTTGAATAGTTGACCTTCACAATATCACTGACTGTCCAATTGTTAATATTCGTGTGCCGTCGGTAAGTGAGGAGAGAACGGTAAGTTTTAATTTGTGTGCCTCGTCTTTGATCACGACAAGGAAGAGAACTGAACCAAGCATTGTACCTTACAGAACTCCGCTGAGTACTGTAATTGGGACATACGGATGTAATTCGACAACTGAAGTACAGAACCTAATGTTTATGACTGCAGTTTACAAAAAGTTTAATCTAATCAGATTCGTACATCTTAATGGAACGGTCCAAGTCGATGGCGCCTGAAGAATTCGCAAACTTAAACTGTTTTATTATAAGACTCGAAATGTATCACCTTGGGAAACTACATTAACAGATCAACTCTAATACCCTAAGCACCTTGACGTTAAGTGACACGGTTGACACTGAATGACACACAACTGGCATTACGTACACTTCAGCTGATCCGTTAAAAAAGCGGATCTGGAGCACCATGAAAAATTAGGCCAGCACGGTATCGATACCAAGTACCTGCTCACTCTCTCAGATGCATTGCAGTGCTAGCAGATAACGGCCACAAATGGCGTAAAGAGTCAGCGACATCGCCACTCCGCCATATTGGCTTCCCTGACCAAGTTTTGTGCCTTATGACCTGCTTGGCGCCGCTGCCATTGGCAACCATGGTGATGGTAAGCATGTAGTGGTAATCGTGAGGGTGGGAGTGATGATGAGGGTTGTTGTGGTGATGGTGGTAATCACGGACTAATGAAGCGTTAGTCTATGGTGGTCGTGAAGGTGATGTTCTAAAGAAAGTGACTGTTGTGGTGGTGATGATTGTTATGGGGGCGATGGTGGTAAGGATGGCGCGCAGCTAGGAGGTGGTATGGTAGGTGAGTGTGTTGAGCTTCGTCGTCATAGTTGTGAACGCGTTAGTGCTAATAATAGTAGTGACAGGAACGATGATGGATAGTGTTGGGGGTAATAAAGATGATGTTTGCAGTGGTTTTGACACTGATTGTGATTATCGTGATAAAAATGAAGACAGTGGCGGTAGTTGCGGTGCTAATAAATAACGAAATAAAAGCAGAGGCGATAAAGGTAATGGCAAAGATGTTGGTTATAAGATACTGGCACTGGTGGCGGTGATGGGGATGGATGATGAGGCAGTAATTGCGATGGTAGAGGCAGTGGTAGAAGTGATGATATAGTAATACTATGGCAGTAGAGGAAAACGCAGGATCAACGTTATAAAGGTAATGATAGCTACAGATAATGTTTTTTTATTTGTTGCTGGAACAGAGACTGCCACTGCAGTGAGGGCATCACTGGTGTGCAAGTAGTGGTGTCGGTAATAGATTAATTGGCAGTTATGGTGGTGATAAAGATAGTGCGGTATGTTTGTTATGTAGATCGTGGTTATGATGAACGTTTTAACGAGAAAAGCAGTGGCAATGAGAATAGCGATAGTAATTATGGCCGTAAAAATGGTGGTAATTGTAATGAAGCTAGTGGTAGTGGTTATGGCAATTAGGGTGGATGGTGGTAGAGGTAATGACACAAATGAGAGTCGCGGTAGTGGGGGTGATATGAATATTGTTAGTTGTGATGGCGACAATATGTACTGTGGCAGCTGTAGAGCTGGCGTTGCTTGCGGTGGTGATAGGTTGTGCAGATGATTGTTATGGTAGCTGTGGTGCGGTAGTGATGGAAGAAGTATTTCTAAAGAGATTGTGACAGAACAGAGGCTGCTGCATATGTAGTCTAGTGCATCACGCCTCTTCTTTTGAGACGCTTTTAATGTCTCAGTAAGGTACTTAACCGTGGAAGATACTGGCTGTTGCAGTTAAAAAAAAAGTATGTTTAGAATTCAGTTAACAACTTTAATGTTCTTACAGGGATTTTATACTGCTTGGAGTTTTACTTGGCAACCTTTAAAGATAATTGCACGGCAATGGTCAAACTATTTTATCCAAGTCGCAAATGGCTTTTGCACGGTACATGACATTCTCCTAGAGAGGGTGATCGAGTGATGGTGTTTGACTCTCTGTGAATTACAAATAACTTGGCAGCATCTTTTGGCATCGTATTAGTACTCGACTGATATGAAGAATCACTGCCCTTATTTAAAGGGCGATCTATGATGGTGTGGGACAGTGTAACACTATGAGCGAAAACTTTCTTTTCATATATACAATGTAAAAAGGAGTAAGAGACGGAATATGATATCATTGCTATTCATGAATGAGTAAGACATCCCTGGGTGTCTCAGTACATGGAGTTACCGCGCATTACCTTGCATGTAGTATGCATGCATCGAAATCGGAAATAGAGACACCGGTATCTGTATGACAACTGGCCTGGACTCCTTGGTGGGTGGAAAATGGGGAGCACGTTACGCCCACATTCACTAACAGTTAATTATCATTAGTATTAAAACTTCATGCCCCGGCCGCCACGGACAGGTTCTATCAGCGAGTAATAATAACGGGAGAACCAGACAAACATACGAAGAAAAAGTACGCGCGTGAAAATGACATATATTCGGATCAAGCAGCCGCAGAGCTCGTTGCTCGTTTTCCTGAATATTATTTTGTTTTTGCAATAGCTTTCCTAATGAGGGTTCATAATACACACAGAGTTTTTAGCACTTTAATGGTTAAAGATGCGTAGACAAGGCAGAGACAAGCTATTGCAGTGAGTTCTTTAGATAGCGTCTTTTTGACTCACACGTGACAACGTTGATAGGTGTTAAGCAATATCGACGAATGAGAGGCACAATTATTATTAGACAAGCAGTGTTCTAAGCACAGACCCTAGCCGGGCTCTTCGTGATTGGCCGGTAGCTGCATGGGAAGTAGCAAGAGAGCTGCGCACTGCAGGGCTTTTTATAGTATATGTGCTTGGCCAGAGAGCGGGGGTACCGTGATGCGACCTCTTGAACCTAGGCAGCTGGTCGATATCCTGGAGTGTCAACTTTTACTTTAGAATTATCTGAGATTCAGACAAGGAAAATCCTTGAGAGACCCGAATATACGATGGTCTGACATTTAATAGAAGAACTTTCCAACAGTGTCGTGTCTAATATCGCACTAACTTTAGTAGTTTTACTGCTACAGGGATTATAAACATATACGTTTTAGTGGGAGTACAAGATAACACAAAGAAGCAAAGCTAAGTAGCGTGGCGGTGAGCATGTGGCAATGTGGCACTCCTCAGCACGGATGGCCGGTGAAAGCCAGTAGACTATGAGGCCCAATTAAGGATGGCCTCAGAGGCTGGCCTCTTGGAGTGTGGGCTTCTCTGAAGTGGCACTGTTGCACGGTTGCGCAACTGCAACATATATGTTACCTGCAACATGCAGTCAGGAAGTGCTAGTACTACGTTCTAAAAGACAAGTATAGATAGAGCACTTCAATATTGATAATATAATAATTTTATGCACATAATGGTGAGCGTGTGCTCCAGCTGCTTGGTCCAAAAAAAAAAAAAAACGTCTTTTGACGAGCGTTCTTTTTTCTTCGTATGTCTATCTGTCTGTCTCCAATGGGTAGTATAACCCAAATGAAGCAATTTACAACACCGGGAAAACCGAAACGTTGCTAAAGAAAATCCAACAGAAAGCCATTAATAGCTGACTTAAGCGCCTGCTGGCCAACACGACCGAAAGCCGATGCCGGCAATGAATTCCAAACCCCAACAGACCAGGGCACGAAGCACCGACTGAACTGACGATTTCTGCATCTCCAAAGTGAAAAAGTCTGCACCCACCGCAGCACGTGTAATCCTCCTTGAGACCTTGAGGGCAGGGACAAAAAAATACAACCAATGTCTTTCATTGTTGTAAACCTTATAAAACGTACAGAGTCCGGCCACCTCTCTCCTATGGGACAGATTAACCAGATCATTTTCGGTGCACAGCCTGGTGGCTGAACTAAGAAGTCGATCCAGCAGACGCAAGTGACACTCAGCAGCTGAAGCCCAGACCGGTGAGCAATACTTCAACATAGGCAGAAAAACAGCATAAAGCATCTGCGGGCAACCTCACTGTCACCAAACTCAAAATTCACCTTACGCAGGAGCCCAAACTTACTGGAAGCCCGTGAAACTATTCGCCTAATATGCCGCTCAAAAGTAAGCTTCTTATCAAAGACAGCACCGAGAATCTCCAAGAAGGTTGGCTCCTGAAGCAAAGTGTCATCCATTTTCAGACGTGGATGCTGGTGTGTGTTCGAGACCGACTGACAATCATACACGTGGACTTATTGGCATTCAGATTCATACTGAAGGCCGAGCACCATGCACTAATGTGCGACAGATCCCTATTCAGAGACTAGAAGACATCATTACTAGAGCCCGGATTTCTATGCCCTTAAAAATAGGCGAAATAGCCATAAAAGTCTAGGCAAAATAGCGCCATAAAATATGCTCTTATATGCTCTTATACCCTCTTTTCTATGCTTTATATGCTCTTATTAAAGCGAAGTTAATCCTCTGTGTAACCGTTTTCTATAATAGCTACACGAAAAACGAAGTAAAGAAGTTTTATGGTGGTCTAGGTTATTTTGTATTTTAAATTGGTAATGAAACAACATTCATTATAAAAACATTTTTAATATATTTCTTAATGCAACATCAGAGAACATATATTAGAATTTCTACAACTACAGATCAACGCAGGAATAGATAACTAGACAACAATGAAATCGGGAAAAATTTTGTTAAGAATGAATTCTGGAAACAGATTAATAACAAATAATACAAAAATATATTAATTATCTACTTGTACTTATGTACAGGTATACTTGATGTCTGCAGCTCGAGCACTTGTACCAGAATGACATGCTAGATTAGAATACGAAAGAAAACGGTTCATAAAAATGATTTCATGCCATAGAAAATGGAAACAGGGTATACTTGAAAGATTTATGTTTTCCACAAAGTAAACACTAATGTTTAATATCTGTGTAATTCATTATCGCAGCTGTAAATATATTTCAAAATGGAACATTATTGCTATGTATTTCAAGGCAATTGTCACAACTTCTATGCTACAATAGGCGTGTATATGCTTTATATGCAAATTAGTCAAATGCCTATAAAGCATATTTTTTCTATGCTCTTATAGGCGTTATAGCGTTTATGGGGTTAGGGCATATAAATCCGGGCTCTAATCATTACGCATGCTGGGGGCAGGTATCACTGCTATCAAAGTGAATCGTCGGCATATGTTGATCATCGTGTTCTCTAGCGAAGAGAGCATGCCACTAGTACACAGAACGAACAGCAGCGGGACAAGTACGCTATCCTGAGGGACGCCAGACTCCACCGCGATTGAGGCTCTCAAAAAACCGTCAACATACACACTCTGCGTTCACTCAGAAGCAAAGTAACGAATGACTGACAGAACCCTACCACCCTCACGAAACGGTTCCAACTTGTACAATAGACCCCGGGGGTTGACCATGTCAAACACCGCACTAAAGTCCAACTGTACAAGGCGTGTCTCATACCCACAATCCAACGCAGACTGCTAATGGTATTACACCGACAACAGTGCGTCAAAACAGCCCAAACCAGTTCTGTACGCAAACTGACCAGCAGGCAGCTAACCGTAGCTTCAGGAAAACGTCAGAGCTGCCACGCAGTGAGTGCTGTGTTTTTGTTGTTATTTTCATTTTTTCTTTCATTTAAGCAAGTTTATGACTTTTCAAAGGGAAAATTTCAAGCTGATCTTCAAACAGACGGAGTTCTTCTGTTACACGTCTAGTAGTAAATATTACGGGAGCATTTAGTTCACCAAGAAATAATTGAAAGATACAGTATGGTGCTTGCCACTTAAGGATTATATACTTTCATATTTACATTCAAATAATAAATGTTTTTCCACATTCCATGTTAAAAAATCTGTTGTGAAGGTTCAGGTTTTCTGCAGTTCATGCATTAAGGATAATTTCAGAGCAAGAACTGCAGTACAGATAGTTCATACACCTGCAGCCACGTTGTTGCCGGATCCTACGTAGGGTACGCCGATGTGCAGCACGCTCCTTTGATCAGCCGGGCGGCTCTGATTAGTATTGAATTTGAAGGAGGAAAGTGTAATGATAATGAGCAGGAGCCTGTGATGATATGGCTGTGTCGCTCGGCGCTGATTAGCTTATATTCAAAACAGCTCTAATCAAACTGCTACGCCCGTCTACCAGCCCTGATTCACTGACGGTCTACTAAATCTGCATAATCCAGCATCGTGGCTTTAGTAATGGGTTGCAGATCAGTATTTCTAGCTAGAGTTTATGCTACAGAAATTCTGGTTTTACGATAACTGTTTTTAAGTTTTCATTGAGAATGCTTATAAACATTATAGTTACTTCTTTTCTATTTTAAATTAAACGTTAATAAAAAAAAACCTCCAGAATGCTTGGGCAATTAGTTGAAACTGCTTCCTATCAAAATTTCCAGAGAAAGTGATTGCGCTTATTAGGAAAATAAAAAACTGTTGTTTAGCACTATACCAGATGCTATAAGACAGGTGTATTTTTGAGGATAATGTAATAACTGTTGAAAGCAGAATTTAACGAAGTTTGTCGCAAAAGTACAGCTGATATTTTGGCATCCTAATTTCAAGGCTCTAACTAAGAAAATATATTTTTTATGGGTGGTAGATACTATTAAGCGGGAACACAAACACCGCTGTTTCTAATTTCGCGATGCATTTTCGTTTCCCAGATTACTTTTCAATAAGCAACGTAGTAGAAAAAGATGTCTTACACCCAGCCCGTGAAAAAAAAGATAATAATAATAATAAGTGTCCAACATTGATCCGATGATAGGACGAGTGCTGCAATTTCAATGAAATTGAAGAGGCACACAAGAACAGTAACGTAAGCAATCCAGAACATTGCTTTTTGCTTGGGATAAGAGTGTTCAAAAACGTTCAAGAGAAAAATGCAGTACCGGTATACTGTCCTGAATGTAAATGATCGCCGAAGCTGGTATTATTTCCATCATCCGAAGCAGATATCTAAGTCAGAAATTTAGACATGCTCCTTCGATTACAATTGTGAAAAAAATATGTTTTGAATTAGAGCGAAAGCATTTTTCAACTTCAGTGCTGCTAGAATAAGTTGTTGGAACAGGTTCAAGTCAAGAGAAATTTGTACGTTTATTTTATTCTTCATAACGAGTAGCGTTAAAATCACCACGTTTGAGGGTATGAGCCTAATGGAACTGCTCTGTATATAATTACCGTGATTGGCTGAGTGTTTATATAGGCGTAAATTTGGGATCTTCTGTAGGTAGCGATAGAGAGCCTGTAAACAGTTTTCGCTTCCAAAAATCTATGTTTTTTTTACCGCCGCCAAGGAGGTTATGTTTTCGTCGGGTTTGTCTGTCTGCCTGGATTTCTATCTGCCTCTTTGTCTGTTATTCTGTCTGTCATCAAGATAACTCAAGAAGTTATGGACGGATTTTGATGAAATTTACAGGGCTTGTTAGGTAAGTTAGGAGAAACAGACGATTAACTTTACGTGAAGATCCGTCCATCCGTTTGTTTGTTTGCCTGATTTTTCTCAATGCCATAACTCATAAAGTTATTGATGGATTTTTATTAAATTTACGTGAGTTTTTGGGTATATCACGAAGAGTGAATGGACAAATTTTTTCCCTAACCTCGGGTGATGACCTTACGCCACGAGGAGTTTGTTGGCTGCTCCGTGTTTTGTTACTTTTGTTTGTGAATTGTTTGATGCTTCATGCACAAATCAGAAAAATTTGTCCCATTTTTCATTTTTGTGCATAAATCTAAAATTTTGTACTGTTTTCATTATATTGTTGAGAGTATGTGTCATAACTAGCGTTAACGTTCGGCTGAAAACACTTTCTGAAGACTGTAAATGTAGAGAGTATGTAGTCATTAAAACGCAGTGAAGAACAATTATATCTAAAACTCTTCTGCATCGCAGATTCACAAGGAAGGAGAGCACCAGGAAGGCGGTACGTATCATCGTATACTAAAATCGAACGTTTCGGGCATCCTACCCATCAGCAGCAAAAACTGTTGAGATAAAATATAAAAAATTACTAACACGGAGTAAAGTTTCCAAGTAAAAATAACAAGGAACACACATATATCGGAACACTGAATGACAGAAAAAAAAATTAACGGTTGATGATATGTAACGGGTATGCGCTTTGCATTTCATTGAGAGGAAGCTTAAACTTAAAAATGCACAGAGATTCTAATATACGCAGACAAGCAGAAGAGGATTGCCTACCTAAAATGGAGAAATCGTCAAGACTGACTCGGACGCTACACCGTTCGGCATGCTGTCTCACCATGGAATGACGAAGACTAACTCGTCACGAGTTAGTCTCGTTATCAACCGTTATCAACTCGTTATCAACCGTTAGTTTTTTTTTTTCTGTCATTCAGTGTTCCGATATATGTGTGTTCCTTGTTATTTTTACTTGTAAACTTTAGTCCTTGTTAGTAATTTTTTTATATTTTATCTCAACAGTTTTGCTGATGATGGGTAGGATGCCCAAAACGTTCGATTTTAGTATACGATGATACGTACCGCCTTCCTTGTCCTCGCATTACTCGTACTGAAGAACTTAGCGTAGGTACATTGTACGTTCTTTGTTATATGAATACAGACAGTACTCTTTTGCTTTCAGTGCTATTGGCGAACATGCTACTACTCTCATTTCGTTGCTTTTTCTTGCCCGCTAGTGTATAGAGGAAATATGTAGGGGCGCCACCGCTACCACTACAAAATTTGTAGAGGCGCTACGCCCACCTCTGGTTAAATATTTGTTATTTTATGCTGACGCACGCTGCTTTATCTACCCTAATTAGTTAGTTTTTTATTGCTTCAGTATGCAAGGTCGCTCTAATAATCAAAACGCTAGTTTTAGTCTAGTCCTCACGGCGTCATTAATGGTCTCTCATGACGTCATAATTGGACACGCGGCTAAACTAGCTCCAACCAATACCGCAGTATTAAGCAACTTTAAGTTCGCTTAAGCGATAACTGTTAACAAAGTTGCAATCTAACGTCTGCCTATTCTGCTTGGTTTATGATATCGCAGATTTTATGTAACAGTTATAACGATAAATAATAGTAATATTTTAGTTTGGTCAATATGGGATTTATTACTTGACTATAGCAATTTTATGTCTCTTAATAAACACTTTCTTGCTAGTGGCTTTATTAAATACATTATATGCAGAATAATTGCGGACGCCCTAGCCCAAAGTGTAACTTGCCGTAATAGTTTTGCCGGAATTGTCTCCACTGTTTAATGTAAAGTTGACTTTGATTTCACCCTTCACTGGGTAATCCACACGCACTGGTTCGTGCGGCTGATATAGGCAAACTGGCCCAAGAGGAGTAAGTACCGCTGCAGCCGACCATAGGTCGCTAAGAACTATGGCGCATTTGCGGAAGTTTCAACGCCCCCGCTCCCCCTTTTCCGCTACCGGTCTAAAGTAAGTATTACATCGGTAGCTATGCACACCAATTAAGTTTGCTGATTCAGCGCCCGAGTGCCATGTACAAAAATCGTTCACCTGGCCTGGGGATGGTTTCCGGGGCCTCAACACAACTGTGAAGCACGCAAGATCCTATAGATACTCAAATTATATTACTAACTCCAAATATGCAGTTGTGCTGAATCCTTAGGTGTAAGTGCTAATTAACTTAATGACTGTAATGTTAACCGTTACCTGATCCCTTTCATTAGTCAGCATTTTGCTGTCCAAATTAAACAATAAATTTCGTAGAAGCGACACCACGTTCAGACAAGCGTAAATTGCAGTTTGTGTGATCAACAATGAGTCAACGCTCTAATTGTTAGCGTATATTTTCGATAAAATAGGGCTGCTTATGCGCTGCTAATTTCTTTGCTTTGGGGCGCTGGCTCAACAAACGCGGTTCAGCGAGAAGCTGGTAGGCAGGCAGGTTGGCAGTGTTTGCGAAGCACGGAATGCATTGGAGCGTGTACATCGAGCAACGGCAGTTTGGCAGGCAGCTGCCGTCCAGAGCAGCCAGCGCTGGGGCCGGCGTGCGACCGATTATTGCTCTAACTGCCGCTGTGTGCCTTGCCAGACGTGCGATACAGGGCTGCCACTCTTTGGATATTTTCTCCAGATATTCGGAAGTTGAGAGGGTTCCAGGAATTTTTAGACCAATTTGGGTCTTTTTCTAAGCCTAATACTTAACAATTAATTACGTAAATAACTGTTACCCGTTACCACAGGCATTGAGATAAGCATGAAGTTTTTATTCGTATTCTTTTATAATTATCTGCGGAATTTTCTTGAGATCTGGGAAAATCTAGAACTCCCATTTAGGGAATTTGAAAAACTCTGGAGTTTTATAGCAGGACTGCGATCAGAGTCCGTCAGGACGTTGATCGCAGGAATTCTGCGTCAGGTGTGCACTGCTGCTCAGTGTTACCAAATACAAATTCGGACTTTCCTGCAAAATCGCTGCAGAAAAAAATCCGTATCTAGTTACAAAGAAAGAGGGAAAAGTTTATGATCCACCGATTTCGTGTTGAACTACAGTTCCTATGTAATTTCATCTTAATTGACAGACAAGCTATGATTCTGAACGGATGCTATCGTCTTGTCATAGAAACACATCGATTCAATTTTCTTGGTGGCAACTTTTCGCACTTTGAAGTTTTTGTAACATTTGCTATGCCTCTTCAGGCCATATTTTACAGTAAGAATAGCTGATAGCATAGGCAGTTACATTTTGTTTCTAATCTCACTTTTCACGGCGTTCATGCTGCTGAATAACGCTTGACTTCAGCATTCGAATGGAGTGAAATTAGTTTTAAAGCAAATGCTACCACATCCTTAAATTGGCCCCCTCCGGAACTACAAAAAAACTAATGATTTTAAGTAGTGATATAATTAGATTCATTCAGTTACAAGCTATTTTTGCCATCAGTATTTAAATTTTCATTGAAATAAGTATCTATAACAATCTCCACTACGTATGCACACATAGTGCGATGTATCACTGCTTTAGTATCGGTCCCGGATTTGGTATTTTTGCACAAGTCGTCCAGATGATCTCAGGAATTACATGTTGTATGGCAGCAAATTACACGGCTGACTTGACTTCCACCGTAGACTTCTCTTTTTCTAACAACCTATATAACTCGTAAAAAAAAGTTCTCAGACATAGACTGTCGAGTTTGTACTTTTTTTTTAACTTTTGAGCGTACTTCGCTTTATCTTTATTCATTGCGAGGCGAAGGATATGCTGATTTACTTTATAAGTTTAACCGGCACTAAGAATAAGGACCATAATATAATAGATATGGCATTGCACTGAATAGCTCCTGCACAAAAAAAAAAAAAAAAAAAATGACGCAAAGGCGATAACTCGATCTGTCTCGTAATAAAGGAATTTAAAACACGTTTGGTACGGTCAGAAGAGTTACAATTTCCCTTCAATGCTGCAATTATCAACGAAGGATAATTTTATTGCAATTGTGCTTTACGTTGTGTCAATAGCTTTAAATTCGGCATATAGTGTTAGATAAGTATGAAAAATATCACAAATGCTAAAAATTCAAATTACCTGCTCTTTTCCCGCTAAACGCTAAACCAATTTTTGAATGCTAAACCTCCCAAAATTCTAAATGTTAAACTGGCAACACTGCAAAGCTGCACCTTCGCACCTGCTGTGCTACTCGTGGTGTGAAAGGCATACTACCTGCCAGCCAGTCTGCTCGCCCGACTGCGAGTTCAACTGTTCCTTGTGTGCCAGTTCGTGCAACAGTCGAGAATTTCCTGGAAAAAATTAATTGCATCCACAGTTTCAGCAAATGTAGCTGCTGTCCGAACTGTTTGATTGTTATAGGAACCAATAACAACGACCGTATTGGTCGACAATTTTGAGTGTGTCCGAGCCTAAGGCCTTCCCGAGCCCCGCAAGCAATGTCTGTTCGGCTCAAAGTACCTCTCAGACTCTTGTTGCGTCGGCTTGTGCAAGATCTCAGTTTGATTATTTTCTGTAATGTCTGCTGCTCGATATACTCGCATTAGCATTACTTTTTTGACATTAAAGGTAACGGGGCCGCTTGATTAATTCTAATTTGGCAGCTCTACGGAAGTTTCCGGATCAAGCGATAATTGTCCTCACAGTGGCAATCTAATTACCGCCCCTGCTGTTTGATTGATTAATTCTAAATGAAGAGCAATAGACACCTTTGCATTTGGCTTCCATACAACGAACTAATCTCACACTACCGTCAGCTTCCTCATTAAGTTGTCGTCTGTTCGGCTTTACTCTCTAGCTGCTGCAGATGATTTGTGAACTGTTCAGCTTTAGTTTCACAGCTGCAACAGACGTGTCCTAATTTTTGTGACGGCGCGCTGCTGGTAAATCAATTCGTGCTATGATTTACCGAAATGAAAATTAAAAAAGGGAGGACTGTTTGATGGAATGAAGTAGCAACCAACGTTTGGCTGTCGGGCCGTTCACTCATTTTTAATATTCTGGTGGCACCAAAATGTATTTTCCTTTTCAGCAGCCGACAGGAGGCCGCCGCGAGTGGTGTTCCGCCGGGCAAATAATTGGAGCAGATCAATAGCAATTTACGCTTCGGCGTCAAAAACTAACTGTAGCATTAGCCAGTGGTAAAAAAAAAGGGAAGTGCGAGCTAAACTGAACTAAAAATAAATAGTATTGGAGCTCGAATAACTTTGTTTTACTATGGTGCGTTTTTGTGCTGCTAAATAAAAATAAGGCAACTCTGCATGCGTAAGAAGAATATCTTTCAACTTTTTAGCACGATTCACTTTTCACAATACTTAGGAAAAAAGGCTTTCATCGCTTTAGCACAGTGGTACTGCAGGCCCGTTCACACGATGCAAGCTGTTGAGCAACACGCTCTATATCCCAAGCCTCATTCTCTATTTAGGTGGAAAATATTCCCGGTCCTCGATTTCCTACTTGCGTGGCTAGGGAGGACCCAGCCACGAGTCTACCGATGGCAAATATACGAGTACTTATGACTCTCACACGCTTGAAATAAAAGTGACATTTGACGTTTAATAGATAAAATGCAAATTTTAACGCAAATTCAGAATTTCAGCCTCGAAATGCTATAATTACAAGTGAAATCCTAAGTAAAGGCGTAAACTTCCGGAGAGAAGCAGCGGTGTTGCCTCGTGTGGACGAGCCATGGGACTATTGCTGATAGCAAAATAGCTCAATAGTAATCTTATTGCACAACTGCAGTAACTACCATTAGTGGCGTTATTATAAAAAGTTGTGAAATGGTTGTAAGCATTTGATATAATGCATGCCGGTTGCAAATGGCTAAGCTCATTTTCAAATTTTGTTAGTCATTTTATAAATTTTTATGGTTGAGGGATTAACAGCAATTAATCATTGTATGAATGTTCATGGTTGGTAAGGGATTAACAGCAATGCAGTACTTTATTACTGAGCAAAGGCGAGGCATGATGGGAAATGACTATCGTCTGGAACGGACTCGAAGCGTTCGGTGCCTGCTGTCGTCCTTTGACTTGGTAGAGCAGAATTAAGTTAAGCCCAATAGGTTTGATTTGTCTGGACTGAAGACAGGAGAGTTGATTTCGCGATTTTTATTCGTGGTGAATGGTGAGACGCGTTAAGCAGGGGGCACCTCAACCTCAGGTTCAAGCGCCAGAAACACGAATATTCCCTAGAACATTTAGAGACAACTTTCAACCATTATTGCATTTTAATTTTAACAGCCCCCAATGTTCCGTGCTACTTGTTATTTTATCTATGACAGAGAAATAAAAAAAAATAGAAAAAGTGGTTATTTTCCTGACTGTGATTCCTAATAGAGAATTGAACAGGCTAGGACGGTATTACTCCGGTAGAAGAAAAGTGGATTGGTTTCATGAAAATCCAATTTTCTCTATCGCGATAGTAACGTGACTAGAAACTTCTCCCTGCGTACTGAATCTCACAAACTGCAGTTGTTTTCCTCAGTTGTTTATACATACGCATGTTGTAGCTGCCAGCTGTATTGTGGTGCACATGTTCATGTGATGTGCGCAGCATAGAGCATTTCGTGGTTCTGGAATAACTTCCTTCAGTCCTGTCCAGTCCTATATTGAGAATCGCAGTCAATAAACAAATCACCCTTTAACAGTTAGTAATTTATCTGTCATAGAGCAAGTAGGAAAGAGCAAGGAAATTAGAGCGTGATATTTAATAAACTTAAAACGTGAAAAGCTACCCTCAAATGCTCAAATATCATCAGTCCGTTGAGTTCGTGCAATAATTTCAAATATTGAGAATATTCTTCCTACTGTATTGTATTTATTCCATGTATGTTTCAGTTTTACACTTTATTCGTTTTTGGAGTTATTGACTTCAAAACTGAAGCTAATGCAGGAAACTTCGTTTACCGAGGCATCCAACTGTCTTATGGCAACATTCTCCACCAGCGTTTACTGAAAAAAAAAAAAAAAACAAGAAACCCACGATATTTACAATGACTTTTGACGCTGGATCGAGCATGGCTTACTTGTCGCTAACGCCGAGTGTTCGAGTGAAGCATGAATGCACGCCTGTCTTGTTTGGGTTCCAGAAGGTAGCATGTTTGGTTCACTCCTGTTTATAATTTACAACGATCTCGATATCTACATCCACAGTATAATTAGTATATTTGTGGATGATACCTCCTAAGCTATGCTACCGGAAGGACTCCGATAGCGACAGAGTACAGCCCCGGTAAGGCTTTGGACGCCTCATCGAATAGACTATAACATAGCAGATGAGCTTCAATGTCAATAAATGTTCCGTAATGCATATTGGACGTTCAGCAATCGTCTCTACAAGTACTGGACCAACACTCTACAAAACTTCAAACTCCTCCTCCGTGACCCATCAATTTCGTACGCCTAACTTTTTGAAGAGCAGCAACGTTGTTCAGTATTATTTTTTTTTCTCTCTTTTTAAGTTGACTTAAAGTCTCAGAATCTTCACTAATCTGCCGTACTATATATGCTTCTAGTTTTGTCTCCTCGGGATCAGTAGTCACTTAAACATATTTTTCTTTTATCTTGACAACAGGTGCAATAGCTTAGAGACGATCTGAGCCTGGGCCTTGGTTCTTCCTAAGGAATGGGCCTGCTGGTCTATCTAATGCAGTTGTTTTATCTGATCTAAAAACTACTGCAGATTTTTTTTTAACGGCGTCCTACGGTTTCTTAATGCTCTTCTTGCTCATGCGTTTCACTAGACTTTCGTGCATGGAGGCTCGGGCATGTAGCTCTAATAACAATAATAATGCCAATATTATCTATAATAAAAATAATGATGTTATAGTAATGGGTATTTGTAGAACATCCTTGGACCTTGATGATTGTAGAACTGTTGGGGCACTGAACATGTTGAATGATCAGGACCGCAAGGCGCAATTACGTTACTGTCGCAAGCTAAAACTAAGTAATTTTGTTGTCCATTAGCTAAACTGCTACATAGTCATATCCCATACGGTACACTCAAGCGTATCTTGGTACCATAACAATCAATACTCCGTTGAAGATTGCTGGCTATAGGACAGAGAGTCAATTAGAGATCGCTCAGAAGATTCTTATATTCGTGTCAGCATTCCTACGGGTTGAACTTAATCTAAATTGATATGAACTTGAGTGTCTTCTGCTGCTTCACCTGCGCCACGAACACCACTTGTCTTGTGAATACATTACAATGGGGATATTTTATGCTCGAGAGACTAAAAACAGGGTGATAGTTTAGAATGTGTGCTACGAGTTAGGTAATTCAGGTTAACTTCTATTAAGCTAGCTTAGGTTAGGTAATGTTAAATTAGATTAGGTTAAGTTTGCTTAGGTTTGGCTCTGCTAGAATGGTTTCCTAACTCAACCTGTAGGCACACACGCACACATTATACCTAAATCTCAAGTAGGTATACATGCAATACCAGTACCGAAAAACTATATTATAAGTACATAGTGAAGCCTGGCGCAAAAAAAAAAAAAAAAAATGACGCCGGAGGAATTGCATCAATTGCTCAACATTATTCTCTAAATATGCCGTTAATTACAATCATTTCAGGTGTACCGGAAGGCAGAGCCCTTATTAATTTAGCAAGTAACAATTGGAAGCAACATACTCTCAATTCCCTCTGTGCCTCTACTTATTATGAAGGAACGCAATAAGTAAAGTGACGTAACCGCACCAGTTTACCTCCTATTTTTGCTGCATCTACAGAGATTGGCCATTCTCTCCCAAAAATCTCATCTCGCTCTCCGAATTTAATTGACTTAATAATACAAACACAACGCGAGCTTCGCAAAAGTATAGAACTGTAATTCTCTGTGCGGCCGAGAGCGATATGACCTCGCCTGTAATATGGCAACGTTCTCGCTCTTGTGATGCTAAGCGAAGATTTATGGACCGATATTTTGCGTGCCTTCAGTGAGTAACAGAAAGTTGCAGAGATCTGCATGCCTGCAGCCTTACCTCTCAGTGATATTATGCTCCTAATTAATAATGAATGTTTCAAGAGAAGCACGTGAATTGCGGACGAGAAACTTCTTGGTTTCGGACGGTGCGCCAGCGACATGTAGCAATGCATCTCACTCATATTAGTCTCCGAATTATGAATGCTTCGAGCGAAGCATGTGAATTATGGACAATAAATTTCTTCATTTTAGACGTGGTGATGCAGAACTGACATGTAGCAATTCTATCTGAGTCTCATAATTTTGCTAATTAATTATGAATATTTCCAGACAACAGCGTGAATAACTGCAAGCGGAACTTATACTGGCTTTGAAAGTAATGCTGCGAATGCGACTTGTAATCTGCAGCAAGAGCTTACAGTGATATTACTGTGCTAATTCACCATGAATATTTGAGAATGAGAACTGTGGCAGGGAATTTGGTACCAGTATAGAAAGCGGGCTACCCGAAATTTAGTTGAATCGAACCTAGCCCAATTTCTTCGTAACTAACATGACCTACTCTACGCTAACACATACTTTGAGGTAGGTCCTATGCTAAATAACAGGGGCCGGATGCATAAAAGCCTTGGAAAATTACGATAACGTAAGCTGTACAGTTCCTTGAAGGAGTACCGATACCGCGGTTCAGATTGTCTCACTTTCTTCAACTGACCTTCACATAGTTAGGATCAAAGTGGTTTGAGCCTTCAACCGATGCAAACTTACGTAGGTTATAGACAGACTCGGATGGTTAATCGAGGAGTAAGTATGTAAAACTTCAATAGTTACATGGTGGCACGCGTGCCTGCAGCTGTACAGTTACGGTGCTTGTAACTTTACAAGGCGTTTGAGCATCCGGCCCTTGGACCAGAAAGTTATAAGTTTATGAAAGTAATATTACCACGCGACATTTGATATTGATCAGTGCAGCTCAGTTATAATCTTGGAGACTAATAATAAATATTTCGAGGGCTTCAGGTGAACAAGTTATGAACGAAGAATTTTTTGGCACCGAAAGTAAAGTTTCACTTGCATCTTATGATCTACAACAATGCATTTCAGTCATTATCCTGCTAATTAATATCCGGAGGGGAGCAATACAGGTAAACGGCGGCCACTTGCGTCCCAAGCAGCGTGAATTAAGCGGTTATAACAGATTCGTTTGAAATACAAATAGCTCGCATTGTTTCAACTTATTTGTGAGTTCTTTTTAATCAAAATACAAATTAAACGGTATCTACATATTAATAATAAGTTATTTCTCTATACTAAATACAAAAGATCATTACATTGGCCAACTTCCGGTGCAGCAAATTGAGGTCACGTGGGATTAATTCGATTATTATTAGTATTAACAGTTTCATTTTGCGCGCCTGCATGGCTTTTAAATAGCCGTCGCTTTAATAAATTCTGCCTGTCAAGCGCCGCTGACGAGAAACGATGAAATTACGTCGCATATCCCAAAATTCGCCTGATTCATTACCGGACGCGCCAGTAATTGCCATACAAGTCTCATTTGTTAATTTTCACTTTTGCTGTTTACGGGACACGGCTTGATGCTCGAGGCGATAATTTGTAGAGTAAAAATTTTGTACAACAGGCTCACAAAATAATGATAATTGGAGCAATGCGCGTGTTACTGCACAGGATTCCCAAAATGGCCTAAATTGTATCCCTGTACTGGCTATTTGCTACATGTTCTGCATATGCTGGATGATGGATTTACCAGGCAATAGACGTAGCACGCGTGAATTTATCAGGAGATGAACGTACCTGGTGGTGGAATTACCACAATGAAATAACCCGCTATCCATTTCCAGTGGACCGGTAATTTTAATTTTATAGAGCAACAGTAACCTTTATTGGGTATTCAATATTTACGAGCTCTTAGCAGCGTAGTATTCCCTTGTATAAATAAAATGGTACCTTGAAACCCGAACGCCTCTAAGACCAATGTTTTTAGAACCCTATCTAAAAATTGGAGGGCAATTTACCCAGGGACCCGAACTTTGCCTCACTACCCGAACTCACCCTGCCAAACACGCTTGAGACCGGGCGACTCACGCGTGCCCCCCGTGACCTAACATGCGGGTTTCATGTGACGGCTACATGTGCAAAGCGTGCTGCAGCTCTCCGCAGTACAGATAAAGGGCGTAAAATATTTATTTTGGTCGTTTTTTGTTTCAACGTTTTTTCGTGCCGTATTTTATGCATGCCGGTGCACTATTATTATGCAGGCACCTTCAAGATTTTAGCACAGGTATAGCACCTTCGTGATGTTATATTTGCCATTAAAGTTTTCTTTCTTTAAGTAACAGAAAAATTTTTAATGTAAGGTTATGGATTGTTTAAATACAATTTAACCAAATGGATTTCATTTAATTATAACCCTAATCGAGCTAAGTTTGAAATAGATCAGAATTTTCAGGGTACGATTAAAGTTTAAACATCATACATCGCTGAAGTAAGAGATAACCTAATCCCTTTATTATTCAAACTAACATCTAGTTTATTGTAAGCTTCTAGGATTTCAGCGACTTTATAATGGAAGACCTGCGGCTGCGCGTCAAGTGGGGAGCAGCAGCTGCACCTGCGCCCTTGCCGCATCTCATCGCGGTTGCCAAGCTCACAATGACCTTGAGCACCCGCCCAATCGGTCACCGCGAACATCTCAAATCACTTCAATGATGTAAGCGAGCGCTAACTTCGTTTTGAGAATGGTCATGTTAATTTTATATTTATATTATCACTTTGCGATATCCTTTCTTTCTTATTTATATAGTTTAATTCATGATGGACTAATATTTTAGCGGATACATCAAGAAAAAGAACCCTTACGCAAATGCTACGAGTAGTAGATTTTGAGCAGAAATCAGTTACCTGTTGACTTACTGATGATCGAGCTCATCTCTTATCGGAGGTACTTGTTCTTATATAGAACAAATTTCTCCTTTCTGATCGTGTAGCTCATTCATACATTCTTTGCATTGAAACTTATAAGCCTTTGCTAACACTTTTAGGAGAGAAATGAATCTTAGAATCATCACTTAACAATTGAATTCTAATGATGGTGTGAAGGAATACCTCCAGCAGAAAAGGCGTTTGAAGAATCTAGAGCTGTCTTATGGTGGGCCCTGGAAGGTCTATCGCCACAAAAGGCATCTAACCTCATCACAACGTCTTTCTTAGCCGCCTTGTTCGTCCAGTGTAGCTCATTAATGCAGTGCTATCTCATTACTCGAATTGAATTCGTTCTTAGAAATTGTTGCACTAATGGGAAGTTTGAATAATGAAAGAATGAGAACTGTAGCGCGAGGGAGCTGTGGGTATTGATAGACAAAGCATTTGAACAAAAATATAAGCATCATACCTTGGGCATTGAAGAAGTGGAAATACGCATGATATACTGTATATTATAAACTGTATTTTTTCAGTTTAAATGGTGAGGTCAACTGACAACTCGCTCGAGTAATAAATTATTCGAGTGAGTTAATCACTCATGTGAAACCAAAAGTAGCTGGTCAAGCATGGAATTGAAGATTGTAATCTTCAGCAGCAAATATCCTAAGGAGAGTCGTTGCTTAATTGGAACCAACGAGAGACGCAGCAGCAAATCCTCTCCATAATGCACGAAACTGACCACAGCTGATTAAGGTACCCTGTATTGTTATTCTAATATGCTGCAGAGAGCTGCGTTTTTGAAACCTTCGCATCGGCTGTTTTTTGAAAACGAGGAACACATACCGTTTGCGTTCACACCGTGCTGCCACGGTAGCTGCATACTTCCGTTCCCAGCTCTAACACCATATATCTCTCGGTGGTTCGGTACTCCGCCAGACACTCGAGCTCTTTGCAGATCTTGGTATGCTGACTCGGCAATTGTGTGTTCATGCGCAACGCTGTGGCGGAACTGCCTTCCTCAGAGATGAGGGGGGTGGGGGGTCTCGGGTCATTTGTTCTTTCCGTCAAATTGGCGCTATAGTTCTTGGTGACCCGAGGGTGACTGCGACTACACTTACTCATCTGGGGCCAGTGGGCCTATACCCACAGCACAAACCAGTGCATGTGGGTTTCCCAGGTGAGGGTGTGGTCTAAGTTGACTTTACTTTTACCGTAAAACTATTAGATTCATACTAGTAGTATGTTAATTGTTGCAGCTGTCACCGTCGTAGACTCGGGCGAAAAGAAGCAAAAATGTATGATGGTTAGGCTTTGTTCAAGACTTGAAACATTTTTCCCACTGTTTTTTATAACTTAAATCCAAGAATTTTTAGCACCAAGTCGATTATATTACCAACTAGAGCACTCTGAGAGCGCATACCTCCGCCAAGTGAGGAAACGGTAACAAAAAATTCAAATTGGATCTGAAACCATAATTTTCTTTGTATAAACTCCAAAATCTAATCATTTTTGCCTCTTCATATTCATAACAGCTTGTTCAATTTTTTTGAAGATCCGTTCATAACTTTTTGAGTTCTACTGTTAACAAACGTTATGACAAACATGAGTCAAACATACAAACGAACCAAACGATCTGTACTAAAATTCGATCATTTATGTCTTTTAACATTACTAACAACCCCTATAAATTTCATAAGGAATCATTCATTATTTTTTGAGTTACTGTGCTAAAAATCATAAAATTAAAAATAGTGACAAACGAACGAACGAACAAACGTATCATTACCAAAATTTGGTCATTTACTCTTTGTTATATACCTAACAACACTTGTCAATTTCATCAAAATCCATCTATAACTTTTTGAGTTATGGCATCAAGAAAAACGAGGCAGACAAACAAACAAACAAACGGATGGACATATCTTCACCAAAAGTTAATCATCTGTTCCTCCTAACATACCTAATAATCCATGAATATTTCATGAAGATCAGTCCACAACTTATTAAATTATCTTGGTGACAGACAAAGCGACAATCAAACGACAAAAACATAACCTCCTTGGCGAAGGTTATGAACGAACACCAAAGCTTTCTCTGATGTGCCTGTCTGCACGTGCCATTAACTCGGTACGAAAACTGTCAGCGACTAGAGTTTCAGTGTAGTTTCAAAATCGTGGCCTGACAAGGACCGTACGACAGGTTCGCAATGCGTCACCCAAGATATTCGTTGCCACTACCCTGACACAACTTTTGGCCGCCTCAGCAGCTGATTTACGGCTTTTATAGCTTCCGGGGCGACAGGGTATTTGTTAGAGTATCAACCTTCGATACCATCAGCCACGGTGGGTTAGAGTGCAAGACTTAAGAAGCCACCATATTAAAAATTAAAATATGAGTACACCTGGCGAATGCTTTCCGAAGAAAACTCACAGATGGCTCACTGCAAACAGGAATTTCTGAGAAACCTGTTCTCCCATCAGTGGAAATGATTACGGAATCGAGCAAATTGCGTTAAAATTGCTTTACGAAATGCCAGTTCGAGCTGTTATGGAATTTAATGAGCGTAGAGAAATCAAAACAAGCGTTTCACAATAGAACAACACAACTGAGTTGATTTACAAGGGAAGACTGCAAGAATATTTAATTTACAAGAGTTGAATGCTGCACTGTGTTTCTTAACCGGAGCCATTTCGAGTGGAATATTGCATGACTAATTATTTGGGAGCTGCAACCTTTGTATGGTTAACTTAGATTTCTTCGGTGAAATAGTAGAGATGTATTTGAATATTCATATTTGTGATTTCGACTTTTTTAAAGCAACCACTCTCTCGTTGAGAGTCTTAGGTAATTTTTTATCACTCCATCGGCATTTTTCAAATAGACTTGGTCATACAGGATAAAAGTAGTGATTTTGTTAACATTTTTCAAGTCACGTGCACCGGTTATTGCTGTGGGCACTACTAATTCATTTACTAACCCTATCGTTTCTGACATCGAGCTGTTATTAGACTGATTTATCGGATTTATCGAATTATAATTTACTGATCATTACAGCTCATCTAATGAACATCTGAATTTCAAAAAAGTCAGCAGAAGCTGGGAAAGCTTTGACTGGCTATACAAGCGACTGGAAAAATTTATATAGTAAGAACCAAAGTGCAGGTTAAAAAAAATTGTTGCGGCCTGCGGGAAACTAGAGATGACGCCAGTACGCAACCTGATTATCTATAGTGGACTGGGGAAACGTGACGATTGCATTCACACATGGTGGGTAATATCCAGATAACTGTGAGGTCCAAAAAGCTAGCTGTTCTTACGCAATATATTACGCAAAGCGAACTCTCTAGTAGGAATAGAAAATACTTCAAGAGAAACACTTTGGCTTCGTGGCTCAGAGAACTAGGATGCCTAGTTACTATATTAACCTCTGAGAACTACTTTCTTTGGGCCTCACGACCAACTGCGTTTAGCTGAACTGTAAGCTACATCAAACTAAATTTTCTGTGTTTACCTGAATCTACTTTCTTGCTTCTTATATGTTTTATTCTTATCATAGACCAGGTTCTATTTCACCATCTGAAATATCAAACCTGACAAAGTCTGTTGGTAATCGCCTTACAAAAATCGTGAGAAATGGAGGTTGTCATGTTCAAAATTAGCTTTTGTTTACCACTACTAAACATTAATTTCAGTGTTTATTGAATTGTTTTGGTTATATTTTTTTGGTTTTGGACGTTTAATAAAAATATTCCTGTTCACTTGTATTTATTTCCTCTTTATGACGTTTTTATTAACTTGTTGCATAATCTGAGGCAGCAGTAAAAAAATTCGTAAATAAGCAAATTGTATGATAAACTTAGCAAATGGCTAAATATTTATGTTACAAGTGCTGTTCATATTTGCAACATAGCCATACATTTAGTTAATTCTGATGTTTCAAAGTTAGACACTTATATTGAAAAATAAAATGAAAAAATTGTATTTGCATAATCAAAGGTAACATGCTGTAGAAAGAAACCAGGGCAATAATTACCTCCGTATCGTAGTGTACCATTGAGATTCAAAGTAATTTTACATTCCTGGCTGCAGTAAATAAAACTTGTTTTGCAGCCCAGCCTCCATTCAGTTTTCAAGTACAACTCATGCTGGCAGCTGGGCGCTCGAAGATTTATATTTATTTCGGACGTACTTTGTTGGGGGGGGGGGGGAGATTAGTAGGAGGAATTGTTTATTTCAGTTTTGATGCGAATTGATTCTGATAACACTGATTTTGTAGAAAAGCTTTGCGTTACCTTTTCTCAACAACTGCGCTGTCGTAGCCAGTTACAGTCACACGATTTTTCCTAATCCATTCTAGAGTCGAACTCTGTTAAAATTATAGTTTTACTTCAACTTTTTCGCTGTTTTCAAATAAAACAGTGTTTCACGTATATTTATTCGCCTTTTGGTTGAATCACTTATATTTTTTCAAGTTGGTATGTTGATAAATCGCACGACTTAAACGGAAATATAGTTAATAGCATGCGCTTTTGATCTAAGAGACTTTTATTCATATGTGACTCTGGGAGTACATTACGCTTTGCTAATTCTTGCGAGAAATCTTTTCCACCCCACGGCAACATACCTAAGTACATGTCTATCCTCCAGTTATTACCACTTGCATTCAGGATTGCTCCAATATAATCTATCCAGAGGGCCCAGCCGTCAAAAATGACAGTAAAAATTTTGTGATTCAGCTTTTATTGTTCCGGTTCCGAGTATAGGTTTTGCTGTATTACAGGTCTCATCCCAGCAGGCCCGATCTTCCATTAGTGAAACGTAAGCTGTACAACCATGAGTTTTGCGATAGCAAAATATCCCCCTGCAAGATAAGGAGTGAATATCAGCTTGGAATCAAACGTTAAATTGCACTAAGAAAATATAGTTCAGTCAAAAGAATTCACTGGAAATGCCCAGGGCTCACCGTATTGTCGATACCAACTGATTGTTGAACCTCCAGCGTCGAACTTTGGCTACGATGTAACTTCAATATAAAAAGGCGTCTGCTCAGCGCGAAGATTCAACTACTTCGATATCATTCAGCAATGAAAGCGGGGATCCAGAGGCTAAGGATCCAGAGGCTGGGGATCCAGAGGCCGGGGATCCAGAGGCCGGAGATCCAGAGCTATATTTGTCACCGGTACTCCAAGCGCTGAAATTGTATGTTATCTCAACTTGTTCTTCAGAACATGAATTTTCTCCTATTAAACTCTTAACTGCGAGACGGAGAGACGAACCAACATTGGAGCAAACAAGCGACCAACAACTGTGTTTTATTATATAGTGGATGTTAAGAATGCCCGTCGTGTGTTTATTTATTTAATCAATACTAAGAATGAGCGTGGTGTGTTTATATTTTGGTATTTTCCACTATGTAATAAAACCCAGTTGTTGGTCGCTTGCTCCCTTGCTCCAATGTTGGTTCGTCTCTCCGTCACGCAGTTAAGAGTTTAATAGGAGAAAATTCATGTCCTGAAAAACAAGTTGAGATACCATACAATTTCAGGGCTTGGAGTACCGGTGATATACATAGGTCTGGATCTCCGGCCTCTGGATCCCCGGCCTCTGGATCCCCGCTCTCATAATTTTCAAATATTTATATTTTTCTGTAGAGCCTTAGTCGTTTACTTCATTTGAAGGAGATCAACGTAGAATTTCCAAACAATTCAAAACGAGGGATTTGTAAGCGCCACTGCACACGACACTTAAAAGTTGCCAGGAGTCGAAATTCACCTGCAAATGCTCAACTGAACTATACGAAGAAGTTGCCTGGGGAAGGAATTCGGCAAGGTAGACCTAAGCCAATCTTGTTTGTCGAGGTCGAGAAATAACGGCAACTTCCAATCCAAATTGTCCGCTTAGCATTTTCCTACCTCGTAATTATTTTGGGTGAGGAATCTGTTGCGAGCAGTTTCTCACAGCGTCGTAGTGCATGATTCTATAATGCAAACCACTGCAAAAGTAAATCAAAATCAATGAACAAAATAATCTCTGTTGTTGTTGTTGGTGGATTCCTCCCATTATTCAATTCGCTTCTCGATACCTCGGAGATAAAAATCTCCTTGTTTTGACCTGACGAATTCATACAATCAAGAGTTTAAATCCACTTTTTTCTTGAATGATATACAACGCAGTGCATTCGAAAGTGACCGAAAGAGATAAAAATTTAATGGTGCCAAGCAAGCCTAGTGAGCATGGGAGATGAGGCAACACTTCCCATCCACTTTCTTGGATAATGGCGATGAGAGCATAGGCGTTGTCCTGTTGCAAAAAAAAAAAAAAACTGATTTGGTCTTCTTTGCTGAGCTGCTTCGCTCAGTTGTAATAGTTAAACGCAGAGTTCAGCGTTTCTTGTTTGGTTGCTATCGAAATGTGTGAGGCCTTCCCAGTCCTTCCATTTGCTCAACATGGAAGTTCTTGTTCTCCTCGAGAAGCCACTGATCTGTCAGGGGTACGTCTTCACTCTCCTTATTGGTATGAAACACGTTAATTTTCATCGCCAGTGACGACACGGTCCAGAAAGCGCAACTTGTGATCATGTGGAGCGAGTATGCTCGTGGAAATCGAGGAGCGCTGGTTTCTGTTATTTTTGCTCAAAGTATATCTTTTATTACAGTTTATCTGTTCCATCAAATTTCGGTTGCTAGATGAGACTTTTCGTGAAGAAGGTGAAGAAGTTGGTTTGATTGTTCCTCAGCTCAGCTCAAGATTGTCACTTTTTAAGTTCAAAAACCAACCGCGTGAGTTACTGTGAAGAACTGCTTTTCCCCAGCAAGTCACAAATCTTACGAGCGCCTTCAGCAGCATTGACACATCGAATAAACGCAAAACGCAAACGATTTAGAAACTACATAGTTTTGTTCACTTGGCATTCCATATTAAATATCTGAAAATGTACCATAAGAAATAAAAAATTAAATATGCCAACTTTTAGAGCTAAAAATTTTTATTAAAAACATCAAGCACTTGCGGTTGTAAAGGCAAGCTTGGCGTTCCTGCAATTTCATCCCTTCAGATTGGAGTAAGATTTCGTTCGCGTGTTTTCACCTTAAGGGCATATTCGAGTCAATTACATATCAATTAAATGCAGTTTGCTTCTCTTTACAATAACTTCTTAACTTGAAGGCAACCGACAGCCATTTATCAAAGTACGTATCAAATATTGTAATGAATTGCTTTAATGTACAGTAATTAAATATGGAGTAATATAATGTGGTACAGTTTCGTGCTTGTATATACAGTGGCTTGTAGCAGGGGGACACGCCAAGAACTGTCCTAATATCTCCAATTCTGACTTAGCAGTAGTCGTCGTCGAAGCGTATGAGCTGCATGTCTCATATGAAACATTATTTATTATTGCAAACATTGAGAGAAATAGACTGCCATCACTAGTCGAAATTGCACAGTCGTATGCAAGATCAGGCCTTCTCCAATTGCTAAAAATTGTAAATTGTCAGTACCGCTCAGCTGTTAGAAAACGGAAACGTTTTTTTTTTGTTTTGTTTTGTTTCTAGGAGGGTTGATATGGGCAAGAAAACCACGGTTATTAGCATCAGATGCCACCAAGAATTGCCCTGCATCGTAGCTGTGCCCGGTGCCAGTGGAATTCTATGATTGCAGCATTTGCATTTTTTTAAAATAATAATTCTTCAGAGCACGGGAGCTTGCCCGTAAGTTTCATTTGCACTTTTTTTATTCACGTAAAGCATCTGCATTAATAAACTATTTTATTCTCTAACCATGCAGTGTAATTGAATCCAATATTCGACGATATTCTGAACCTTCCACGTATTTTAGAAAGAATTTTTATGCTTTGCGACTGGGCGCATTAAGATGCAGCTCGCTCCCTGAGACGCCGCTTTTTTTGTGGCAGGTCTCCCAATCCACAGAAACAAAGGAAAATGAAAACGAGTCCCGGAAAAAGTAGGGTAGGGAAAAAATAGGCCTGGTCTTCTGCCATCCCTGAAGCTTTTAGGATAACTGGCTAAAAGTATAGACACTCAAGCACAAAAGCGCAGTTGTAACTTTATAAAAGCTGGGTTTATGCTGAAGTTCCAACTTATAACTTTTGTTCCAGCAAACTCTCAAGCTGTACTGTGTGCTTTACAATTTTGAAAATTTTCAGTGATTGCCTATTTTAAATAGTGCATTTCTGCTGCACTCTGTAAAGGCAGGTACACACGCTAGTCAACGGAACAAATTTCGCCAACTAAGCGTCCGAAGCTTTTGTTGAACCCTACTAAACACAGCTTTCAGTTTACCAAAAAGAAGGTGTAAAATTGTTAGCCGTTAGTTCAGCTTGCTCAGTAAATTCCTTTAGTTAAGTTTCGGACATCTCTTCAAAATTGGAAGGAATTGTAACCGAAAATTCTTTGCAAGTGAGTGCTACTTAAACGGACACATCAACGCAATCAGACGTGAAGATGACGCAGGTTGTGCATTGGACTAGATTGTGTAGCAGCCATAACAAAAACAACCAGTGTTCTTAACACAGGCAATATTTTTCTAAAGTTAACCAGTTGGTAAAAATATTCATAAGCATATTAATTTTCATTCATTACCTATTATAATTTGTTTACTCGAAGAGAAGCGTTACTATTTATTCATTCAAACATACTTAATATCTTCATCCTCCACAGTCAGAGCATCATAATGAAGACTGTTGTGTATTTATGTATGTACTTCTTTATGTTTATGCATATTTCACGTCCCCCTCCTTGTAGGGATAAGAAATTCTACCATCCTAGCAACAAAGTGCAGAAGTTGATAGCATTTGGTCCCAGTAAATTCTATTGTGCGGACATAGACTTCATAAAACTTGACTGTCCGCTCGTCTCAAGAGGACCTGCTGGAAAGTTGATAAAATCTTAACCAGTCGATATCGCCGCCTGAGAAGACAATGAGCTGTGTCAGGAGAAGCAAGGATTGCATCTATTGCAAGATGGACGTTTACGTCACCACCGGCCAGTTGTAAATAGGGAAATTTTTTTGTCAATCCTATGTCATTTTTGTGTCCTAAAATTCATTTTTTCTTCTTTACAGTTGATATTTAGCTACAAGTTCGTATTTCTTGCTGAAAACACATTTCTGGCTTCAGCGCAAACGGTTTACTTTCTCTTTAAGATCGCTCCGTTGAGTGGAAAATATTTTATAGAAGTTTAACTAATGTGCCATCAGGTCCACAATTGGGAATTAGAGTGGGCAGCATAGTGCCGTGTGGTCTATGACCAGGACAAAGCAAACTAGCCAGGAAATTCACTGCATACAGGCAAGTAGTTTAATTTCTGCTTGAAGCAAAGCAGATAACAAGTAATTGCAAGAAGGAAGTTTATTCAAAAAATACTTACCAGAGTCTTGGCTCACCATATTGAAAGTGTTTTTCATGCAGTATTCTGCCCCTATGTAGAAAGTACTGCTGTTTCTTCTGTTAGATACGGCTATGGATGACTGTGGTATAGTTTGTCCCTTTCTGTAAAATTCCTCGTTCTGCTCATTCTACCCTTTCATTAATCATCTGTCAGTCAAGCCTAACTTAGCTATAATTCGTGAGCAACTCGACAGATGTCCTTCTTTTGTATCTTATCTATTCCTGAGGCATAAGCAATATGGTAGATCAATAACAATTTCTTTATAGTGGTTTTCTATAATTTTGCGCTACTATGATGTTTACTGGCCGTGTTACACTGTTTTTCGCTAATAATTCGTAAACGAATTGTCGGATCACCATGGTATTTCGCCACAGAGCCTTTTACAACCCTATCTAATTTATGGCCCATATAGCAAATTGCTATATGTGTCTACAGTCGAGTTTACTCCTGTATATTAGGCTTATATTGAGCTGAAGCCTAGAAGTCGCGTCTACAAGTTCAAATGACGACCCAGTGTTGCCGTATTGTCGAGGTGAAATATCTGTAGACCGGAGCCGAAATATCGGTATTTTGCCAAAAATATTTGTACATCTAAATACTTTCACTAACGTGTCTTGTCTGTCATTTGTCTATAAATTATATTACAGACCGTTTCAAACTCTGTGAGTGATACAGCCTATTACTGATTCTAGAAAATACCATTCTACGGTAGCCACATCGACAAACACTCAGAACAGTGGAGTAACTCTGTTTATAATAGTCTATTAGGAAGCCAGCCCATTTAGAAAAATCGCTCTTTATCGATTTTTCTCGCATTAAAATCTGTAAAATACAGATGTTAATCCTACGGATGTCCAGACATTTTTTTTTTAAACTGCCCAAGATCTACAGATATTTGGAGTGATTTGTTCTAAATGCATGCAATTTCAAAAGATTCCTATAAGCATTTTCTCCTGGATTCGGGCTATTTTTTTATTGTTAAATAAATGCAACATAAGTACCTCTGTCATTGTGCCTATTATTCTTTGAGAAGTCCGTTCATTTATTTCTCGCCGAAAATGCTTCGAAGACAACTTTCTCACAACTTATCAATGAGTTCTCATGTCACCAATTTAACCGACTGTATCCCTTCCTAACCGATAGCGCGTATAGTCTAACAGTAACTGATAGCCGAAAATTCAGCAGATTGTGGTGTGCTTCCTGCTAATTTTTCGCAGTTTTGGTGCTATCATGGCAGTGGATCTAGGGCAATTGCACCCAATACCTTCTCGTAAAGAAAGATTACGCTCCATTGTCACAATATTTTGCCAGAAATATAAAAAATGAGCCATTTTTAATGGGCTGGCTTCCTTAATAGACTATTATACACACATTAACGCCACTGTTCTGAGTGTTTGTCTGATGTGGCTACCGTAGAATGGTATTTTCTAGAACCAATAATAGATCGATGGGTATAGTTTGTCATAGGCCGTATCACTCACAAAGTTCGAAACGGTCTGTAATATAATTTATAAAGAAATGACAGACAGGACACGTAAGTGAAAGTATTTAGATCTACAGATATTTCTGGCAAAATAGACATATTTCGGCTCCGGTCTACAGATATTTCGCCTCGACAACCTGGCAACACTGGGTCGTCGTCCTTCGAACGTGAAGACGCGACTTCCAAGCTTCAGCTTAATATAAGCCTAATATACAAGAGTAAACTCCTCTGCATACACATATAGCAATATGCTATGTGGGCCATAGATTAGGTAGGGTTGTACAAGACTTTGTGTTGAAATACCATAGTGATCCGACAATTCGTTTAAGAATTACGATATTAGCGAAAAACAGTGTAAAACGGCCAGTGAAAACCATAGTAGTAGAATTTTATCGATTTTATTGTAGTTTACACTGGCTTGAAAATATAAGAACTGTGCTTAACGAAATGAAATGTTCATTAATTTCGAGGAAGATCTTGTTTACACAGGTAAAGTGAATGCAGTGGTTTCAATTTATTGTGGAATCATAACAGTATGCATAAACAATGAAGAGGTTCTGATGTCAATTCTTCGCCCTCATTTTTGATGGCTACCCCAACTTGCGCTGCTCAGTAACATAGATATAATTAATATGTTTATATGTAGAATGCAATCAATTTGATCAAAATTTATTTATCGGCACTTGTAGTTTTCTTTTCACACTATAATGTCGTGGCAGTGGAACTCTTAAATCTTGTTTGAAACGAGGATGCAGCTACTAAAAATGCTGAACTTTGTTACATTGCGTTGCTAACTTGGCTTCAGTTGAAATTAAGGAATAACAAGTGGCACCGTCGTCATGAAAAGGCGATAAAAGTAATTATTCCACCAAGCCCCCCCCCCTTTTGTTTCTTTCTTCTTCATAGTAGTACAGCTGTGAGGAACAAGTCTCAGGTCCCGAACTACATGCAGTCAGGCTTTACGATAAAAACTAAAACTCACTGCGAAAATTTGCTTCAAGAATATAAACAAACCACTTCAAGCAGATTACGGATTTCCGTTACTTCTATTCCGGAAAAAAATGAAATTTGGAATTCTATCCAATCTTCTTAGTAAGTAGCTTCGGTTTTGTAGAAGCTAAGCTGCCGTAACATAACTAGCTTAGATTAGATAGGCGGCAGTAGACGAACCAAGACGCCCATTCCCAAAGAGACACCGGAACTTACGCCCGGCCCTCTATGAGCTAATGCCATTATGTTAGTAGGATGTAGAGGACTGGGGAAACAAGAGGAAAAAAAAAATGAAAGACGAAAGAAAAAAAAGAAAGAAAAAAGAAGGGGGAGAAGATTCTCAGCCAAAGAGATGATCATGAATTCACGCAAGCATGTTCGATAGCAGCTGATATGGGGAGCTAAAAAATATAGATGGAGTGGAAGTGAGAAGAAGTCGGCTTAAAATAGCCTGGGAAGCTTTGGCCGTTAAGTGCTTTCGACTCGTGGGTGAGGAGTTCTTAGCTATGGAGGATGTCTCTCCCAATGTATGTCAAGACGATTTTTAAATGAGTTAATCGACTCCGCACCAACAACGTCGTAAGGGAGTTAATTCCAAATGCTGACTATGAAATAGGGAAAGAACTGCTGACTTAAGGTTGTTCTTCGAGCTTTATGCTTGACTTTTTGACCGTTGTTTTGCAAGCGATCATTAATGTCTCTTTCAAAGAGTCCCTTTGTAGGTACGTCGTTGAAGCCATTCAAGTACTTGAATGTTTCTAATAGTTGCCCCCTGAGTCGTCTTTGCGCGAGAGAGATCAGACCCAGTTCTTATATGCGACGTTCATACGACTTGTTTCTCAGCTGAGGTATCAGTTTCGTTGCTCTGCGTTGGACTCTTTCCATGTTATTGATATCTTTACAGAGATGTGGCGACCAGAATTGAACAGCAAATTCTAAGTGTGGCCTCACAAATGCCTTGTACATAGGAACGATGATGTCCTTGGATTTGTATTCAAAGTTCCTGGTAATGAATCCCAGCACTCTGCTTGCCACTTTCACACTCTTGTCAACTTGCTGACTGTGTTGTAGTTTGTTTGTCATAGTGATTCCCAAATCACGTTGTTTTGTGACAGTAGCCAATTCCGTCACATTCATTTACAATGGAATGGAAGAGCTCACCAGCCCTCTGTGCATTACTGAGCATTTGTCGACATTAAAGTGCATCTGCCACGTTGCGTTCCATTCCATGAACCGTATTATAAATGAAAAGGAAAGTAAATGAAAACAAATGATAAAAATGTATGGAGCGAAATAATGAACATGCAAAATATCCGCAATATGAAATATTACAGAAAAGAAATGAATTCAAAATAATCCCAATTGATGATGAAGGAATGACTCTAGTGACCTAAATATGATTGCTGAAGGTTGTCACTATCTATGCTTCACCGGGAGAGTAGTGTTTGCGAAATGAACTTGAAAGTGCCATAGTTTCTTTGGCTAATTCGCTAATCATTCCATTTTATAAATCTGGTAATAAGGATATAGCATCTAATTACAGACCAATATCAACACTTAGCATAGTCAATAAAGTTCTTGAAAAATTGATCCATTCACGTTTAATACAGTTTATAAATACCCACAATGTTTTAAGTGGCTCTCAGTACGGTTTTAGAAGAGGCAGAAACACAATACAGGCGACATTTAGCGTTGTTAATGACTTGTTATTGGATTTCAGGGAAAAAACTTTTACCATTTGCTTATTTTTTGATTTAAGAAAAGCCTTTGATACCGTCAACCACGAAATCTAACTGAGTAAACTATCCCACTATGGTATTAGGGAGCATTTAAATGATTTGGTTGCGAATTACCTAAAGCAGAGAAGGCAGTTTGTAGTCATTGATGAATATCATTCCGTCGAAAGAACGATTAACATAGGTGTGCCCCAAGGGTCAGTTTTAGGTCCTCTCCTGTTCAGTATATATATTAATGCGTATCGCATTTTGATGGTGTTCTGTCTTTGCTTTTTGCGAATGATGCTGTTTTTTTGTATTAATGACCATTAATTACAGACAGCGTTGCAAAAAAATGCAAAACCTTCTTTATGATCTTTTAGGCTGGCTCAGAGCAAGCAAGGTTACGCCCAACATTGACAAGACTAAGTCAATGCATTTTACAGCAACCCCTGTAGCCGAAATAACCGATCTGTACTTCAACTGCGCTAAGCTCGAATGGGTTAAGATGTTCAAATATCTGGGTGTTATCATTGACGAAAAATTTAAGTTCTCGCAACATGTAACATATCTTTGCAATAAATTAAGTACGTCAAAGGGTATAATATATACATTGTCTAATTATTTGCCGAAAGATGCGTTAATCAGCCGGTACTATTCTTTATTCTATTCCTAGTTGACATATGGAATAATCATAAGGGGTGGGGCCACAGATAATATTTTAAAGAGTGTTAAAACCTTGATGAACAATGTTCTTAGAATCATACTGCGAGTGAAACGAAATCAGAATAAAATACCATTGGTCTCTAGAAACGTTATGTACCGGAATTTAAGTCTGTTAAAGTACGATGATGTCTACCGTTATTTCCTAATGAGATTTGTACGCATGGCTATTTCTGGTGATAACCCATTTTATGACAGCCATTTTAGAAATTTGATTGTTGATCAGCACTCTGAAATGCAAAACAACCGCTTTAATCTGCCCGCAATAAGGTTGGATATAGAAAGGCGATCAGCAGTATTTCAGTGTGTTAGTGTTTTTAATGATCTCCCAGAACCCCCAGTACAACCCATGTCTGATAAAGAGTTTAAATGTAAATTTAGAGAATTTTTATTTCAAATTATATGTAATTGTCGTGCGCCCAATAAGCTGTGTGAGCTTCTAAGGGCTTGTTTCTAGATTTTAGTTGTGTTATTTAGGATTTTTAATGTCAATTTGTCAATGATTTAGAAATAATAAAGGTGTAGAGGTGTAATGAAGGGTGGACGGTACTGACGAAAAGATTAATAATATATATACGTATATAATTTTTGTAAGTAAGATAGGAACTGAAATATGATACATACAAATTATAGAGAGATGATAACAATTGTTATCAGAATTATATCCCATTGTTACATAAATTTATGGAAGGGACCGTGCTGTCTGTAGCCCCAGGTGCTTTACCTTCCCTCGGGAGAGGGGGGGGGGGTGTATGCCCTCGACCAGCCTGAAATTAACGCAGGACGGACATGACGTAATTTGGGCCGTCACTCAAAAATTCCAACCGCTGCGGTCCACAAAACTGAAAAGCAGAATATGATTATTCGCTGACCATAAAATCATTACAGCCTAAATGACACACACTCGTCAGCGATAAAAATTGCACTAGGGGCTTCAATACTTGATAGTGTCTGTGAACGATGTAATTCGTCAGCTGTAGGTAATTACCTCCGTCAAGAGGTTGTGTTTTTGTTGGCGGTTTCTATCTGGTTCTTAGTCGGTTGCCGAAATAACTCTTAAAGTTGTGAACGGATCTTCGTAAAATTCACAGAAATTGTTAGGTATGTTAGGATAAATGGATGCTTAACTTTTAGAGAAACTGAGTTCAACCGGTTGTCTGTGTATCAATGTTTTATTTGCAACATCAATTACAACAGATTTTCATTAAATATGTAGCAGATATTAGGATTGATAGTAGGAGAAATTGATCAAATTTGTGTGATGATGAGTTTCTCCGTTCATGCGTTTGACTGTGTATTTGTCCTACTTGTCTATAATTACTTCAGCATTAATGCGTCTAATTCTTAAAATGAAAAGTAAGTAAAAAATTGCTAAGCGTAAAGTCATTTTATTGAGATATAAGATATTATCATTGAATAAAAACTGAACATTTCAGACAAAAGTCCACCTTCAGCAAGATTCTGTTAGAAAATTAACCGAGAAAATTAAATTGTTGCGCATCTAAACCAATTTCTAATAACTAACACTAAAAACAAAACTGTTCTATAAGCGTATGAAGTTACAGGGTGAATACAGTGTGAACAAAACATACAGATACAGCTGAAAAAATGCAAGGTTGAAAGTGTTAGCAATGAGGAGGGGAAATGCACTTTGTGTATCATTTAGATCTGGTTTCAGTTTCAAAACATACAAGGACTCGAGGATGCGTAAAACTATTTTTTTTAGCAGTGCTTCATAATATTTTAAAATCATTCAACGTCACTGGAACACTACAAATTTCAGCATGTGATCTAACATAAGAGAGCGAAAGGGAACAGAGAGGAAGACCAGTCCTAGAACCGCGGCCAGCGTGTTCCGAACCTCTGGTCAAAAGGGTACGACAGGAACGTGCAGGAAGCAAAGAGCGTAACGGGAGGACTCACGAGAAATTTGCACCAAAAAGTGACGTCATCATCGACGAATCTATGGCTGAGCAGCCTAGGAGTATTTTAACTAATTTAACCAGAAAAATCGTCTTAAATTGCGAAATTTATCTCTAGCGTATAAATTAATTAAGATAATATATACTAATTTAGCAATTATATATAGAAAATTACAGTGCATGCTGGTGGAAACTTTCACAGCACTAGCGCCGAATTTGTTCCCTTTCGGCGACCTAATTTAACTTCTTTTTCTTGATTGAAGCCTTATTTACACTTCATATTAAGTTCACAGTACTCTTCACCGAACATATTTATTCTTTACCAACAAATATAAGCACCATTATAGTCAATTCTGTACGCGAGAGAAGCCACAGTAACACTTGCCTATTGCCCGAACTTGCTGTACTTGGCGATAACATTTTGCGATATTTTGCAGCTCAAGCAGCTGGCCAGTCATGAGCGGGAGATTGAATGAAGTAAATCGAAAAAATACGGTGATATGTTCTAGAAAACAACGTACGAAGGCCTGAGGTCCCGGATTCAAATACTTCGACTCGTCGATGTGTTGTAAATTTGCTACATGCGGTCACGGTTAAGTTTTATTTTAGTCCTATTGAGTCCTCCCGTTGCATTCTTGGCTTCCTGGGTACGTGGAACCTACAAACCGTAATTCCCACGTCAACCACTAAATTGATTAACCAGAGACGAGCGCATAGCAGGATGTAGTCTATCTTTGAATCGAAAAAGAAACCATTATTGTAAAAATTATTCACCAGAATTGCGTGAACTTTAAGTTGTGGAAAGAATTAATTAATAAGAAATTGAACGTTTTCATTTAACTTAATAGACTGGTGACCTAATTACGGTAATTTGATACAGAACATTTACTGATTACTAGACTGAACTGTTGGAGAGTGATCATAAATCTTTGATAGAAATTTATTGATTTGTTTATCAATAGCGAGAGATGGAAAGCCATTCTCAGCCATTCTTACAATAATTCCTAGAATTGATACATCGCTTCTTAGAACTTTGGCTTCCAATAAGGACTTCAATGTGGCAAAGCCGGATAAGGAGTGTTGTAGTTTATAAAGTTAGGTACATTGAAAGCATGAGCAATATTTTATCTGGTGATCGTATATTTCAAGCCATAACTTAGCCAATACATAAATTCTCTTTATGCATTGAGGATAGAAATAACAACTCCTTAATACGGTTAAAGAATGAAGGTAATTAGTCTGCTGATGATTACAGAAAGCTGCGAAGAACTGGCACGGGACTAGACACGTTGTATAGTCTACCAAGAATCCATAAACCAGATTTTGACATTAAATTCCAATTTAGGCCAATTTTTGCTGCATTTAGCAATCCGAGCTTCAATTGTGCAAAGTATTTTGTTCCCTTTCCGAAGTCTTTTACCATTCGTCAGTAAATATGACATCGGAGAAATCAGTTTTCATGTTCTCTTCAACCCATCTGACCCTATTTTCTTTATGAGTTTTTGTTAGAAGTGGTCGTTTAATTGCCTTTTTCACTTTCCCTAGCTTCTGCAGAACCTCACATCTTGTCTTTCTGGTTAGTATTGGGGCTCCAGCGTCTTCAAATAAAAAAATATCGCCTTACTTGTAAAAAGTTGTTTTCTAGCGATGGAAACCTTGAAATGTTGCATATCCCGAGCAGTCAATTTCCTCGTAGAGGCTCTATCCGGAGTTTTCCTGTTGGCTTTATCTTCAATTGCATAGGCCTTAAATGTTCGGTGATTACGCTGTAATTCCTTGGAAACTTCGAGTGTTGTCTTACCAGAAGCCAATAACGTGGTCACTTTGATATTTTCTTCACTTTTTAAACCTCATCTCTTGCCCATGTTGACTAGAGAGTGATGTTGCATAATCTGGGGTAAGCAAATGTTGCCAAAACGTGGGACATTGTTCCGTTTTCTTTTTCTCCAGTTGTTTTTATAGTTACAACATACCTGTGCACTAACTTACTATTCACATTTTAAATGTTTGACACTCATCTTGAAAATAAGTAAAAAAATTGTATTTGCATGATCAAAGGTAACGCACTGTATTTAGCCTCATCCCTCACCAAGAATACCAGAACTCAATCACCTTCAAATCACGCTGAATAGATTCTGAATCCTCCTATTTATTACTAGGTTTCTCGCAAACAGCCAGCAAATTAACATCATCACCCTAACCAACGAGTAAATTATGAACAAGATAAAAGAAGTCCGCTGTACATACGATGAAAGAGCCTAGAACACTACCTTGTGGGGCACCAGATACCACATCCAAAACCTCACTATTCTTCCCATCCACAACTCCACATTGGCTTCTACCAGATAAAACTGACTAATGACCGCAAAAATTTGACCACCAACACCCGTCAATCAAAGCTTATGGAGCTACCCAAGGTGATTCACGCGATCAAAAGTAGCACTGAAGTCAAGCCGAACCAACCTTGCCTCATGACCCCTATCAAGTGTCAGCAGCAACACATGAGAAATGTGAAGCAGGGCATCACAAGTTCCTAAACCCTTACGAAAACCATACTGTGTTGGAGGAATGACCTCTTCTTCTCAAGAATGCGATCCAATCTCGACGCAACCAGCCTTCCGTAAACTTTCGACAAAACAGGCGTGATGAGCTGGGTCTATAGTCGGAGGTTCAGGATGAGACAGAGCCCTTCGGAACAGGCGTCACATGAGCGACGCGCCTGCATTCCGCAAAAAAGCCCAGCCGTAACATCAGACTTAACACAGAAGCGAGCTGGCCTGCGAGCCAACCAGCCATCCTCCGTATAAAGAGAGGAAACATACGCGATGGATTAGTGCCCTCATAGGGGTCTATGTCACGATGAAGGTGGCGCACTTCAGAAGATCTAAAAGCAAAACCGGAGAACCTCGGCTCGGGGTCAGACGCCAAAGGAATGCACACCCGGTACCGGCTCTGTTCCATCGAAATAGCGCAACAAAATGTCCGTCTTAGCAGCAGGGTCCACAATAAGAAAATTACCACTAGCATCAATTAATAGAGGGGCGAAAGAGGTCGCGCGCAGCACAACGCTCTTCAAGGTGGACCACCGCTTATGTGCGCTAACAGACGAAGCTAACAATTCCCTGGACCTCAGATTATGCTCTCACTCAGGTTCCTCATAAGTAGCTGTAGTTCCTTGAAGCACGGAAAGTCAACAGCAGAGCGGCTAGTGCGGCTAGGGCTTCTAGAGTGTCTTGAAAAGGTCTATGAAACAAGCCTATCCTTGATCTCATCGGTAGAGGGTCTTCAACAAGAGAATGTGATCCTTCTTAAGAAAATTGATGAAATGGCCAAAACAAGCAAAACCTTCGCTGCTGCTGTTAGATCCTCTCCCCGTGGCTCGTTACAGGCTTCTAGGCCTGCAAATACTAGCTTTGCTAACACTCCTATGTTTGATGATATCAGGATGTTTTGGGTTGACAAGGTTAACAAGATCGTGTCGATATTTAAGGGGAATCTGAATAAGAAATTGCCAGGGTCTCTAGCGCTTTTCACAAATGAATTGAACAAGTTGGCTCCTGACCTCATCGCTCCTGGTGAGTTTCTTAACGTTGCTGTTGTTAGTAAAGAGTTATGTCACCTAAAAGTCAGATTCTGTTCGAATGAAGCACGAACCAGAGTTCTCCGATCAATAAAAAGGTCGTGACCTCCAGGCTTGTTCGCATCTGAATACTTAACGAAACACAGAGCCTAACTGTTTCATACGTTGTGGCAGCACAAACCAAAGAAAAGTAATATTAAATCAGTATATACATATAATGGTGTCCTTTATGTGAAGCTGTCAAACAGCTTGTCAGTCGCCTTCTTGCTGTATTTTCAGAGAATAAACTTTCCAGGATTACGGGTAATTGATAAGCGTTTCAGTTGTTTTAGGTTAGCGTATCATGGTCACTCCGACATTTTATATTGGTGACAATGATATTAATGGTAGTACGAATATTGTATGTCAAGAAGTTTCTCCTGATATGTTTCCTAGCGTGATAGTGCCTGATGGTTCAATTTCTTTAATTTCTGTAAATACTAGGAGTCTTAGAAAAAAGAAAATCTTATCGCGAGTTTTAATTTTTTTTTTTTGACGTTATTGTCTTAATTAAAATTGGTTGGAAGGCTCACTTGACTCGAAATAACAGACTACATGGAGGTGGTATTACTGGAGGTGGTATTACAGTCAAGAAAGTATGTTTTTTTTACGATAAAAACACCTGGCTTTTCATCACTAACGAAGTAATATTTTAGCTGCAAAGCAATAATAATTAATTGTAAAAGACACTGTCGTTCATCACAATGCTCTTGTTCATCTTTTGTTCATCACAAACGACAATGTGCATTGACGCAAATGCAAACAAGGTACTTTACAGTTAACTAATTTTGTTTAATGGCAAGCAACCATTTTTCTGTGTGTACTGTATAATGTATATACTCTAAATATGGAAGGTTAAACAGCTACCAAATTTGTCCATCATCAGTGATGTAGTGGAAGTGTTATCTTTGATTCTCAGCAATGAGAAAGTTAGTTTTAATCTATCGTGCATTTACAGGCCTCCGGGGTCAAGTATTTTGCAGTTTAATGAAATTTTGAGTAATAGATATTTTACTAGTCTACCACAGAACGTACCATCGATTATGTCCGGCGATTTTAATATTAATCTGTTTAACCCATTACAGCTAAGCATCATTCAGGATTTTTTTGCAAATAATGAGTGGGCATTCTTATTTTCCATTAGTAAACATACCTACAAGGTATTCACCCGAAAATCCTAGCACTAAGTACTCTCTAATAGATCATATATGGACAAACAGTGTGTTTGAAGGTATAAACAAATCGGGTGTAATTGACAATGATCTTACTGACCATTTGCCCACGTTTGCCATTTTCGGCACTGGTGAGCCTGAGTAGCCTCCTGCAGTTAGTTAATGCAATTTTAAATGTAGGCGTAGCATTGACAGATTTGTTCGAAGGTGGCTGATCTTCACCTCCCTGTTTCATGTACTGATGACCCATGCGATGCTATGACGAACCTGTTTGCTGCTTTGTATAATCTGTACTTTGAGGCTTTCCCGCTTAGAAAGAGTAATTGGAAGAAAACTCGAAAAGCAAAAATGATCACAGAATAACTCAGAATGTTGATTGTCAAAAAACATTCTCCGTTTAAACTGGTTCGAAATGGCCATACTTCCAAAAGGTCTTACTCTACTCATCGAAATATTTTAAACTCAGTTTTACGTAATAGCAAACAGTTATACTACCACACTCTGATCAAAAACTCTTCCAACGACGAAAGAAAAACGTGGGGTACAATTAATGAGTTAATTCATCGATGTTGTCCTGAGAAAACTAAAAGTATCACTGTAAGAGGTACGGTTGTGGCAGGCAATGAATTGGCGAGCGAGTTTAAGGCTCATTTTACCTCGGTTGCCACTCGTTTGGCCACTAACTTTCCTCCTATTGTAGTGACAGATGATATACCAAGACCACGGATTGAGCAAGAGATAGATCTCGATCCCGTTACACCTAATGAAATTGTTAATATAGTGAAAGCAATGAAGGACAAGCGCTGCCATAAGAACGAGATTCAGCCCAGGTATCGACTTTCTGTCTTGCCTAGCATTAGAGAGCATTTATGTGTAATATTTAATAGGTGTATCTTGTTAGGATTTTATCCAAATGTTCTAAAAACAGCCCGGGTAATACCAGTCTTCAAATCAGGTGACAAAGCAGATGTTAATAACTATAGGCCCATATCAACACTTAGTATCTTGAATAAAATATTTGAAATTGTGGTTCATTCCAGGATGTCGCAGTATGTTACCATCAATAACATTTTAACGTCGTCGCAATATAGTTTTAGGAAGGGTAGAAATACTACACTGACAATTATTAACCTCATAAATGACATTCTACCTTCCCTTAGCAATAACACTTTTGCTATTTGCTTTTTTCTGGAATTTAAAAAAGCGTATGATACCGTATATTCAGATATTTTGTTGACTAAATTAGAGCACTATGGTATTCGAAGCAACGCTTGGGTCTTATTAAAAGTTACTTATATAATCGGAACCAGTACGTTACCATAAGTGATAAACTTTCTTCTACTATTCCTATTGCTCTTTGTGTCTTCAGGGATCCGTATTAGGGCCCCTGTTATTTAATCTATACGTCAATGATATTGGAGAGTTTTATGATTCTAACGTTATTTTATTTGCAGACGATGCAGTTTTTTTATGTTAACGATAGTTCTTTTGATGCTGTTTTAACCAAAGCCAATAGGCTTATTGCAAATATTTTAAATTGGTTGGAAATTAATCGACTGACTCCTAATGCTGAGAAAACTAAACTCATGCTTTTTACCTACTGCTTTATTACCTGAATTTCCACTTAAGGATTATGTGCTGGAATGGGTGACCTCGTTCAAGTATTTAGAGTTAACAATAGACTAATCTGACTGATTCAAAACACATAGAACAGCTTTTAAATAAAATCAGTGAGGCGAGGGGAGCAATCTATGCAGTTTCCAAGTACTTATTCAGAAAGTCGCAGATTTTATTATATTATGCTATAGTTTATTTATATTTGGTTCAACATATAATTATTTTGGGGGGGGGGGTGCTGGTGACCAACTGATACAGCCGCTTAAGATTGTAGTAAACAATATTCTACGAATCATCCTCAATGTAAGTAGAGACGCAAATAATGTTCCGTTAATGTCCATTAACTGTATTTTTCTAAATTATCACTAATGAAACTCAGTGACATCTATGATTACTGTCTTCCTAAATTTATTCGTAGTTTCATTTTCAATGAAACAGAACTATTTCAAAAGTTTTATAGTCATCTCTTACCGACACACGCACACACGACACTCGCAACCAGAGGCTAAATTTACCACCCACCAGAGAAGTGCAGATGAGATTTGCCATCTTTTAGAGTGTTCGTTGTTTTAATGCCCTTCCCGTGGATTTAAAAAAAAAAACATGCATAACACTGCGTTCAAATTTCAGTACAAAGAACATGTTTTAATTCAATAACAGGAATAGTGCAATGTTTCTGTTTATTTCGTAAGTCTGTCTTGGGAATTGTGCAATATTCCTAGTCACAGGTCAAAAAGTGTTAAATGTTGAGTCAAGTGAGCATGCTTTGTAGATGTTAGTACCGTAGTTGACATCGTTTGAGTGTTCTGTTCTATTTTAGGGATCAATGTGCAATACAACAGACATCTATCAAAAAAGGAGACCAAGCTTAGAAAAATATCTCAGTATAGATATTCGGTTGACTAATCATATAAAACTTGACGTTTCGGAAATGCCTCCCATCTTCAGAAGTCTAAAATATTCCGCTAACCTAGTAAACTAAAACAGAATTCTTTATATTATCAATATATTAGGGAGCTGAGATGTTGCTCGGAGTAGGTCTAAAATGCAACAGAATGGAGCGAGCTTGGAAGGTCCAGATGTCAACATCTGTACAGTCAGAGGACAGTGGGTCAGACATGAAACGTGTGTAAAAGTACAGCCCAAGTCATAATGTTGAGGCTAGGTTTTGCTCTATGGAAGTAGAGAGATTCCAGTGTTGCGAGTTCGAGTGGGGTAGAAAAGTCTATGATCGAGAAGTCATTCGTGCTGATATATAGGACGATTATTTTGTTCAGCATGGAGACGGGGAGCAGAATGAGCAGGTTTTACGAGTGGTAGACCGGTTCTAATGGATACGCCTAAATATTGATCGATTCGAGCTTTGAAATTTTGTTCAGTGCTACCTATATACGAAGCATTGCAGCTTCTGCATTGATATTTGTAGACAACACTAGACAGTAGAGGTGTAGGAGGCTTGTCTTTGAAATTAAAATAAGACCTTATGGTGAATAAGTTTTTGTATGAAAATTTGAAGTTAATGTGCAGCTAAGCTTCAGAGAGGAAAGTTTTCAGAGTGCTAACCGCGTTGACAGAGTCTTTGTTGTATTACGGAAGCGAATGAAAAAAGTCTAATTACGGACAGAAGGCTTAGTTATGCCTGGATCGAATAGTATATCAAGGAACAGTTTGCAGTAGTGGTCCCGAAAATGGTGTGGATAACCGTTATTTTTGAAAAATGTTCTATGAATGTCTATTTCATTTGAAATTACAAGGTAAGAAGAAGACAAATGGTATGCCCGAAATAGTAAAATTTTTTGCATTGCTTTTAAATTTATCATAGCAATGACTGAAGAAACTTGTTCCGAGACCAGAGAATGTGGGTTTTCGGTAAATTCTAGATGACAGTGTTGAGTTTTGATTAGTTATTAAAATATCTAGAAAAGCTAATGAATTGCTTGATTGGTTTTCAGCGGTGAATTTAACAAATATTTCTATGTTTAGTATTCAAATACTGCAGAAAAGAGTCTGAATCTGTTTGATTTTTTAATATGAGGAAGGGGTCATCTACGAAACGTTTATAGTGGAGAGGTTTAAAGTTGTTTGGGCAATCATTTAGCCAGAGAGCTTCATGATGGCATAGAAAGATATTTGCCAACGTAGGTCCGAGTGGGCTGCCCATAGAAACTCCCTCTGTTTGCTTGTACAGTCTATTCTTAAATATGAAAAAAAAGAATCTTTAATGGCAAGACTAAGAAAAGTTCTAAAGGTAGGTTGATCCATGTTGTGGAATAAGACTGTACTATCAAAAATTTTGTAACAGATGATATCTATTGTTTCGTCTACGGGAATGTTGGTGAAGAGGGAGGTGATATCGAAGCTGGATATGTAGGCATTGGGCGGTAATTGGAGGTTTTCGATGCCGTTTCTAAATTCATAAGAATTACGTAATGTATACTGGTTAGTTGTCAAGGGTTCAAGTAATGGCACGAGGAACTTTGCAATGGGATAGGATGGGGTATTATAGGCTGCTAGAATTGGTCTTAAGGTGGTGCCGGTTTTGTGTATTTTTGGAAGCCCGTATATGACTCCAGGGGAAGCACCTGAATTATATAGAGAACAGTAAGTCGAATTAGAAAGAATGCCCTTATCTAACAACTTTTTCAAAAATCTATGAATTTATCGGTGAATTCAAGTGTAAGCTTAAAGGGATCATTAAGAGTGAACCTGGTTGTTTCTGTTAAAATGGCATTCATTTCTTTATTGTACTGATCCTTATCTAGAATGACCACACCTTTTCCCTTCGCTTCCGTATTACAACAAAGACTCTGTCAACGCTGTTAACACCATGAAAAGTTTCGTCTCTGAAGCTTACGCGCACATTAACTTCAAATTTTCATACAAAAACTCCTTCACCATAGGGTCTTATTTTAAATTCAAAGACAAGCCTCCTACACCTCTACTGTCTAGTATTGTCTACAAATATCAATGCAGAAGCTGCAATGCTTCGTATATAGGTAGCACTGGACAACATTTCAAAGCTCGAATCGATCAATATTTAGGCGTATCCAGTAGAACCGGTCTACCACTCGTAAAACCTGCTCATTCTGCTCCTCGTCTCCATGCTGAACAAAATAATCATCCCATCAGCACGAAAGGCTTCTCAGTCATAGACTTTTCTTCCTAGACTTTTCTTCCCCACTCGAACTCGCAACACTGGAATCTCTCTATATCCATAGAGCAAAACCTAGCCTCAACATTATGACCTCGGCTGTACCTCTACACACGGTTCATGTCTGACCCACTGTCCTCTAACTGTACAGACGTTGACATCTGGACCCTCCAAGCTCGCTCCATTCAGTTGCATTTTAGACCTACTCCGAGCAACATCTCAGCTCCCTAATATATTGATAATAAAAAGAATTCTGTTTTAGTTTACTAGGTTACCTGAATATTTTAGACTTCTGAAGATGGGAGGCATACCCGAAACGTCAAGTTTTATATGGTTAGTCGACCGAATATCTATTCTTAGACATCTATCATTTATATTCAACGGATTAGATTTTTGTGCAATAGTTTAGGATACTCGATGTACAGAGATTTGCAATGTGGCATATAAAAGTTAGACTAGGAAATAGCAAAATGGAGTGCTAGTCTCAGAGCTGAAACCAGTTCCATAAACATATTATCTGCTGTACTGGAGACCAATACTTGCACCAGATAGGAAATTCGTTTGATGACTTGTGGCTGATGGAAGAATATTTTTGCTATGCCTTAAATCTCAAATGTATATTTTCTTTATTCTGGAAACAGTTATTGAAGACGCAGCATAATATTTACATTAGGGATGCAGCCATAATTATTTTAAATTTGTGACTAACATCTAAGCGCTGTCATATATGTCCTTCCTTGTAGCTCTTTATGTTTTTTGATGTTTTTAATAGAGATTTTTTTTCGCATGATATATGAATATTCTCAATGAAAAATTAGTCTTCCTTAGTGCCTCTGAAGCTCTTAATTCGCTTTTAGCTAGGCAAGTTCTCTATTTTATGTATACAGATGAAATAGTTTTCATCCGAATTGTAATATTGATGATTAGAAAACAATAAACAACAATAAACTTAACATACGTAGTTCAATAGGTAAACAAAACTTCGCCAGCCAACAAGCAGGCAAATAAACATTCACTAGGGAGTAGGAAGATAAAAATTTACATTTCAGAAGATACGACGTAAAAATTCACAATTCAGCAAGCAAAAATAAATCATAACCTGAAGCACTGCACGTGAGATGGAGTCGTCCGTCTACGGCGAGTGGCGTACTAAGTAAGCTCTTCACAACAAGGGGAGATTGCTGTGCAAAGCTGCATTTGTTTCCAAAGATGAAAGTGACTTTGCCGTCAGAAAAGCGGGTTTTGGCAATTGCACAAGCGAGAGCATATCAAATGAAGCGTAATGGAATCGCATATCCTTTGAGCCAGAAAAGATAATGGATTCTCTTATTTATATTTGTACAACGAGCGCTTTCGTCTTACAGTGCAGATTCGCCCAAAGTAAGGGCTCGTTCATGGTTTCTGCATTCAAAACAACTTGGCATTTTTTGTGAATACACTCAAATATGAAGCCAGCCTCTCAACGAAATAATTGAAGAGACTCTCGTCTTTCTACGGATATTAATTTTTGAGCAAATACCAGTTTCGGTGCATGTTTAAAACTGTTCTCTTTGTCTTTTTTTAATCATTTGCTTCCTTAAAGCAAACGTTTCAGTAGCTTATCTGCTGCGGTAAATATGTATAAGATTCCTTACATCACTACTAATGAAGTCCATAGAAACAGACGCTACGGCTTCTTTATGCTACTTTCAAATAACGCTTCCTTTGTAGCAGCTCATTACTCTAGAATCAAACACTACAGTTTCCGAGAGTCTCTAGTAAGGCTTGTATTTTGTGGCCATCCATCGCGTTTTTGGAAGGTCCGTTATACTAGCAATATTACATTACATTTATTCAGCATGAACGGGAGAGATTGCAGGAAGCAGCGCGTGCACTGGACGCAGCACAGCTGTAGATAACACCGATGCGTGGCCTGCCGTTCTCATTTTAATCTACCGCGATGCTGTCACAGCAACACGTACGGAATGAATGAGTCGTAATAGCTGATATCGCCGGTGATGTTACTCACATCGGTGGGTAGGTGTGCTCACATCTCTGCCATGCTTGCTCCGGGGGAGTTAAACCAAGGCCTCTTTACTCTAGGAGACATTGTCTTGGTATGATTAGCGCTTGTTCCGGTTAACAACAATTGCTCTTTAGGTGTTAGCGCTTAAGTAATTTCGCCCTTATTCCAATGAGCAGTTATTCCAACAGTGCGTATTCCATTCGCGTTTCTTCCAGCATCGCTTATTCAGTTAGCGTGCGCTCAGGCGTCTCCTTACTACAGAGTAAAGGGCGAAAACTACGAGGAATTTCAGCAACACCAATGCGTAGCAGACTCGACACACGCAGCAACCTCCGCAACGCAAGGACTTTGATGTGACGCGTAGTCGACTTAGAAGATGACTTATGCAAAATCTTAAATATGTTGTATTGTTCAGCAACAATTCATAGAAAATGACGAAATGCTTGGAATTAGTTCAACGTCTGACTATATGGTGCCAGAGAAAGTCTTTTATTATATCTGAGTTCCACAAGCAGTTGCATTTTATTCAATGACCTGTTGGTTTAATTTACTAGTGAACCCAGTCATAAAAAAGACAGCAATGGCCAAAGATATATCATACTGCCGGCATAATCATCTATTAATTCATCACAACTTATGGTCGAAAGCCTCAACAGCTTGAGGGTGCAGAATTACTTCTCGCCCACTGGCAAATTCGAAAATTTAACTAAATACTTGAACGTGAGGCAGCGTCAGGAAATTAGAGTTCAATGAAAAGAATTTGCAAGAAACCTCAGCAGCGTATCATGGCAACTAGTAGTAACGACATCAGGATCAAAATTTGGCAGTAATAAGAAGATATAGTATCTAGGTTCATCGTAAAAGTTCAAGTGTTGAAAAGAAATTAGCTAAAGAAAAAAAAAAAAAATACACTGCGTGGACTATAAACAACAGGAACGGAAATTCAGTCTATTGAGAAGGTGAAGAGAAAAAACAAGCCTAAGGATTATTATGAGGGCCCTTGAACAATATGGGCGTAAGTGCCAGGTTTTTTCATAACTTTTTTTTGCACCATCGGAAAGTACAGATTGAGACCTGTCGTTCAATGAAAATCCGAGAGAGTAAAAATGGTCGAGAATCGTATGTAAAGTCTATTATTTTGTTCCGTACTACACCAGTGAATTGTATTTAAGTGGCTCTCCAGTATATTTTAAAAAGCGTCGCCTACGCCCCTATTGTTCTCGGCCATATCCATGGCCTTCAGTTATATATATCCTCACCATTTTAAACTTGTAAAGCCAGAAGCGCAATTGATATTGAGGCATCCTATGCTTTTGCCATCAGCCGTAACGTCCTCTTTGCTTTTCAGAGCATATTTTTTAAACTAGTACTTCACATTTGGATGAAAAGACGGGCCACGAAAGTAAGCTTCCAGTTAACCTACCAATCAACCAACCAACCTAACGAAGGCACAAACTCGACCTGTGTCGAAAGAGTGTCCAAATAAAAATTGATGTCTACACTTGTCCCTAAGAACTAAATACAAACTGTATTTTAGTTTATAGTATAGGATGTCAACCTACTATATGTTGGGTTAGGCAAAACTTCGATTTTTACCGATATTGAATAAACTGCTACAAGGAAGAGCCAGAGTACTCGCGGATTCCTGCAACCCGTAACACGGCACAATCAAGATCGCGCAAAAGCAGTGTGACATGCACTGAGCCAGAACAAACATAGCCCGACTGGCGTGGACAGACAGGTAGAGCCAGATACTGTCGCTCATACACCCTGTTGTAACTAGATGATAACTTTAATGTTCTTGCATTCCTTACGCAATAGACAGATGTTTGAGATGTCAGAGCAAGGATTAAACTGCACTTACGGCGATGCTGATTTTATTCAAAAACGTCCCATTTTTACCCTCGCGAAGGAGGTTATGTTTTCGTCAGTTTGTCTGTCTCTGTCCGTCTGTCTATTTGTTTGTTTGTCGGTCTGTCACCAAGATAATTCAAAAAGTTATAGACCGATTGTAACGAAATCTACAGATCTCGAGATTGTTTAGTGTGTTAGGAAGAACAGACGATTAACTATTGGTGAAAACCATTCATTCATTTGTTTGTTTGTTTGTCTGCCTTATTTTTCTTAATGCCATGACTCAAATAGTTATGGACGGATTTTTTTTTTATGAAATTTGCATGAGTTGTTGGTTATATTACGAAGTAAATGACCAAATTTTGGTAATGATCTTTTGGTTTGTTTGTCGCTGTGTTTATTTTTGTTAGCACAATAACTCAAAAAGTTATGAATGGATCTTTATGAAACTTACTCGAATTGCTAGTTATGTTAAAAGACATAAATGATTAAACTTAGACGATGATTGGTTGGTCAATTTGTGTGTTGACTAATGTTTGTCAGAATAGTTGTTAGCAGCATGACCCAAAAAGTTATGAAGAAAATTGTCGAAACTGTTTCCTTTGCTATGCGCTCTCAGAGTGCTCTAGTTGATACTGTAGTGCTTTTTTTTTATCACACTGGGCGAGGTACAATGGCTACCCGCGATGTTGAATTTCTATGGAGGCTTTTCGGTTCTAGTTCATTTGCGGCAGCCTCTGCAAACAGTGACTTTGCGGCAACGTAACTTTTTATGATATACAATTTTTTTTAGCAGGGAGCAGTATCTCAAGTTGCCTTAACTGACTTTTCCGTGCAGTATTCAATGTGAAGACGGTTTGTTGCACCGAGGGTATCCGGCCGTCTGGAATTGAAAAGGCTTAAAAAAATATGAGATCAGCTCTGTGTGCTTGACAAGCGAATAATCTCAGTGGTGATGTGATCGATTTCATTACTTATATTTTCATCCTTATATTGGAACTAAATGAGCTTTTCTGCTCAATCTGAAAGTTACTTGTGTCGTAGGTTATCACTTGTGTCAATACACTGGGATCGTAAATACATACAACGAAGATACGTACGTTTTGATATACAATACTTTAGTAAATATAAGCTAACACTATTGGCTGAGAGTAAGTATAAATAGAGGCGACCTAAAATTCTTAAGCTTCGTTACCCAACTCCAGCCACCCGTGTCTTACAGAGCGCGAGCTGGTTGAATGGCTTATTGCTATGGTTTGCATACTGGCCTGTGAGTTAACACAGAAGTACGCTGACATGCCTTTCCCATAGAATTCAACTTACTCACTAATACCTGAACTGCAGATATTGTCCACGCATACTTAGCTGCAGAACTGCAATTCGGATTTTCAATTCTTTAGTGGACTCAATGTATGTAACACTCGGTATCCAAATTCCACTCTCAAAAGATTTTCGCCGATCCTGGAGGCCATTTTTTTTTGCTAGCAGGTTCATCCACAGAGAAAAGAAGACAAAGAGGCACAACTTCAAATCCCCATCAAATCGACCGTTCAAGACCATGGTGACGTCATCATTGTATCTTGAGGCCGATGGATATATCTAAATGACACTGGTGTCTGCTCCAAGTACATGATTTAATGCAAGCGATCGATTGAGACTCCACCGCTGTCGCTAATTTTCTTGCAGAAAACTGATAAAATTCTCGTTTGTGATCATTTGTCTTGGGCTCCTCCAGCCAGCTCGTGTTTGAGAAATGGCTGACGTGGGGTAGGGCCTTAATTGTTTCTTCTATAATATTGTGACGACTGAGACAATTGAGCTTATTATTCTATCCTGGCTGAAAGTAAATTTCAACATAAAGGCGGTATGTGTTTTGATGTTTTCTTCAGTGTTAAAACCCATAAGAAGGCGAAAAAATCGTAATCATATTACGTATCTGAAATTTAGTGCCTGTTGTTTTTACCCCTTCAAAACATATTTTTGCAATGACTCCTAAAAGCTATTAGAAGTAGAAAGACAAATGAAAAATGAACAAGAACTTATTTCTTGCTTCATTATCTTCATTGGGTAAAAATTTCATGAATTTTTCATAAACATTAATGAATAAGCAAATTTGTGGAGAGTCGTATCGTTACTTACATCACTTTATATAAATCTATGAGTCAGTATCTAACTTAATTTAGTTTTGTTAAAGTTATGTATAGAAGCGTTACCTAAAGTAGTCTGACACATCTAACTTATCTAACTACATCTTACTGCATTTAAGGATTTCTTCATCTAACTTTAGAGAACAACTAGACGACCCGTGACCCGCTGGGTCGTCATTACGATCGTCTTGTCTGTCTCTCGTGCCCACTTGCTTCCTTCCCACCTGTTATATCTGCTGATCTGTCGTTCATCTCTTCTTCCTCTTCTTTCTCGACTTGCTGCTCCCATGCGCGTTGATCCTGTGTGAGAATACCCTTGAGCATGGGTTCCACGTGTCTATCGTCACACTATGTGTCCCTTCATTCTTTCACTGTGGCATCGCCTTTGTTGTGGAAAAGTAGACTTAAGCTACTGAATATAATAACAATCACGATCGTCTTTGCTTTCGCACTAAAGGAGGCGTTATTTAGCTCGTCATAGACCACACGCTATTCGGCCGTCCTTTTCTTCCCGTCATGGAGCTGCCCATACGGCTCACTATCAACAGATTCTATGCTTGTCTAACGAATATTCAACACGCAGTCTGAAAGCAAATTCGATTTATATGTTACGTATTCCAGTTGTATTTTTCAGAGCAACTTTTAAATTATCGTGCCCCGTGCCCGTTCATGCAACCAAGGGGCAGGTTCCACGTGCGTATCACTGATACAATCGAATTAAAGAGCTAATCTATGACATATAGGACAGGCCATAGGCCATGTACCCCATAGGTGGTCCATCGAATTTCTTCCCTATCTAAAAGTAAAGAAACTGTGTCAAACAAACCACAAGTAAATAAACAAAACACAAGTAAATAACAAGACACAAGCAAGCAAGACCGGTTCACAGACTTTTAGTATATTACTAGACGACCCGTGACCCGTTGGGTCGTCATCACGATCGTCTTGTCTGTCTTTCGTGCCCATTTTGCTTCCTTCTCACCAGTTACTTATACTGATCTTTTCTCCATCTGTTTTTCCTCTTCTTTCCTGAATTGCTGTTCCCATGCGCGTTGATCCTGTGTGAGAACACCCTCGTGCATGGGTTCCACGTGTCTATTATCACACTACGTGTCCCTTCATTCATCCTCTGTGACATCGCCTTTGTTGTGGAAGCGGAGACTTAAACTTCTGAATATAATAATAACTAGCGGGACCCGTGGAAATTCCACGGTCGGTTAGTTAATGTCCTCACTTTTTATAAAGAAAAATCTATCCTTTCGCTATTATAACTCACTGTAGTTTACCTAATGCGGTTTCTCAACCTAACCTGCCGATAAATAGCGCCTGTTCCTTAATCCTAACGAACTGCCTCGAACCTCAAGTGCGAGAGTCGCCTATCCTTCCCCTTGCGCTGCTATGTATGCAGCTTCGACTTATCTAATATTCAATTACTGATTAAACTCCGAGCCGCGGCAGCTATTCCACTACAGCCAGGGCCACGTGCTCACTTTACACTCTGTCTCTGAAGTACTTCTGAATTTCAATTCACAACTGTACATATGTTTTGCAATCGATGTGTCTTAATAGATTCGACCGTTATCATGCGCACAAAAACAACTGTTCCAAGAACGTGAAGCACTCTCGTGTTCCAAATTGAAAGTCACGCAAAACATGCGTGATTGCAACCCTAAACTAACTCAAAAGTAGGAGGTACATACTCCCAAAACGTCGCCATTGCTGCTTGTTATGACGTACAAACTGCCAGAAACGACTCATACCTAAGAGAGGTATTCTTTTTAGTGGCATAGCAATGTCCAATCAGATATAGAATTGCATGGCAATGCGCGCCCTAAGTCACCTTGTACATGCACAACATATCTAGGCACTAAATTACTGATGGATCTCCCGGATATCTTGCCGGTAAAATTTTTGCCCCTGGAAATCATGATAGATCGACAGCATAAGCAAATGTAACAATCTCGCTTCAAGGAGGTATCTACTTTTCTCGTTGCTTCTCTTCTCTATTTACACGCCTTCGATAACCTTTGTTTCTCAAAGGATAACAGATAACATTATTTAAACTTTCATATTTTTAACGATTCCATTTTCAACGGTGTATTTGATGATTTCAGGGCTACTACGGGACCCGTGGCTGCATTACACTTGATGTGCGATAGCCTGCCAATATAATACAACACTCAAGCCATTAAAAAAAATTACTTCATGTCGTTGAACGTACATTTTCTGTTAGTTTACGTCATTTCTCTAACCATTGCACTTGCATTTAAAAAATGCAGTTTAGAATGATGCAGTTGAGGACAGCTTTCTTTGAACCGTATTATGGCTACGATCGG
>LQNS02276883.1:7084923-7124367 GCA_001587735.2 Parhyale hawaiensis | reverse complement strand
AAATGAGCTGTAAAATTCGGCCCAAAAAAGGGACATAGCGACTCGTACACGACAGTTCTACTTCGATTTCCCGACACGTCCTACAGCAATTACCTGCAGTCGCACGACTGTCGCTCGACAATTTATTTTGCCTGGGATAAAAGACCTCCTGTGAACGACTGATATAATGAAGCTTGAACCAGTAAAACAAACACGCTGTGTTTGACAGTTTGGACTATTTTGATGAGAAAAGCTCTTTAAAATACAAATTTCACGAGTAATGTTAATAAATTTGTACTCACAATTACTTCTAATGCGCTTAGTACTCCACCGATAACACGTATGCAGCTGTAGTTTTTTTTTATCCTGTAAGCCAAGTTCTCCCGCGATAATTTTTCGTGGCAGAGTGCGCTAGTATGTAAATTTATAGATGATTACAAAATAAGCCCTATCAATACTTAGGGAGTCGTAGCTATATAGTTGTAATTGATTTCTGCGTCTTTCAACCTCTTTGTTAGAAATTTTATGACCTTATTTCTCGCAAATAAATTCCTGCATCGCACAGTCAACAGCTGTGATCGTGCAGAAATCATTACCCTTTTTTTTCTTCATGGAAGCCCACGCTCACCGTATTTATAAAGCTAGTAACAGTTGTGAACTAATTATAACTGTTTGCTATCTATCTCTCCACCTCACGTTACAGCTGAGAGGAACAGGTGGGAGGGGCTTAACACGCTACCTGCATTGACTGACTCTGCACCGATAAATTTGGAGGGTAATGTATTCAAAATATTCACTTTGAAGTTCGGGAAAAACTGCTGGTTCAGAGCATATTTTCGATTTTTATGCTTGAGTCTCTTGGCGTTGTTTCACAAGCGATCGTTCAAGTCTCTCTCAAAGACATCTGTTGTAGGCATGTCGATGAAGCCTTTCATATACTTGAATGTTTCTATTAGTTTCTCCCTCAGTCACCTTTGTTCGAGTCCCACTTCTTGTAGGCGACAATCGTATGGCTTGCTTTGCAGCTGTGGTATGAACTGTATGATATTTTTAATTTCCCCAAAAAGGAGGTAAAATATAGTCGTAGAGTTAAATGACCATAACAGTTTAGTAATATGGCTAAGCCAAATTATTTCTTGGCTGTCTTCCAAACGACAAAAATAAAATAATCAAACCCTACTGTTAAAGCAGTCAAAGCTTCACTTGGTATTTCTCTTAGCGATAACGCAAAACATCGAACCATTTCCCTTCCCCAGTTTACTGTTGCGTCGATGCTCAAGTTTTTACGTCAACGCCAGAAGCAAAAAACGTTAGAACCCCACAGCTCCAGGAAATACTGCAACAAGCGACCCAGTTCTCGGGTTGAAGGATTCGCGTAAAGTTCTTATCGCTACGAGAGACGTGCGCCCCAAACTCAGGAGCTGGAGGACGCTTCCCGTTATCTGATGGGGGAGCGTTGAGACAGAGCAGTACAGGCGACTTATGGGACTTTTCTGGCCTGATATTCCTTCCGATAACTTGGTTACTTCAAAGATAAAACAGCATTTTCTATAGCTATTTGCGTTTCCAAAATAGCTTATAAGGATATATCATAACATTTCTAATGCTAAATGCAATACATCTATGATGATCAGTATCAGTTTTGTGATGAGCTCCGTCTCACGGAAAAGGAAAACTTATTTCATGTCTTCAAGTTTACAATGATGCTTGGTGCTTCGCTTGAATCATTTAATACTAAGAATGACCGTCGTGTGTCAATATTTATTGATTTGTTCAAAGATTGGAGGACTCCCAGGCTGAATCATTTTGTAGGTAAAAATTAGAACGCCTTCTAACAAAACCCAGAAGGCATTCTAATTCTTACCTTCAAATTTTATTTATATGTTCGGTCTCACGCTCTGAACGAAATAGATAGGCAAAAATTAGTTCTGGGCTTCCCGGCTTCATCAGTGTATTCATCTGCTTGAAGATTGTGGTGATCCTGCCATGCCATGCCATAGAAAACTGATAGGTAGAAAATATTCCAGGTTGCTGATGGTGGCACTGGGGCAGTATATCTGATGATTCCGATCCGGTCCAGTCTTTCTGTGACTATACGTTGAAGTCCAATCGATGCAGATGCTAACAGTTTCTCTAAACAATCTTTTCCATCGTGATGCGTACTCTGTCCTGAAGTTTTCTTCATTCAAACTTGAGCTGCCCTTAGTTTCGCTAGTCGACTACTTAAATCGAGACAAATGGTAAGATATTCTTCGGCTATCAGCACGGGCTTAAATGCTATGAGGATTTCTTGGCAGCAAATTGTTTTCTCCATTTTGGATTCTTTCAAGAAAACAAGTTTTCTCCGAGTCTGAGCTATATGTCACCCTCGAGTATATTGGATACAAACATAAAGCTCCGTATTTGTTAGAAGCAATATCAATTGTGGGCAAAAAACATTGCTAATCGTTAGTAACAATGAATGCACTTCTTGCTATTCCAGCTTCTCTTGCCGTTCCCGTGGTGTCTGATAGTTATTACTCTTTCTCCACATCGAAATTATATTTTCTTTAGGCTTACGATGTACAAATTTAGTAGGAAATCAGCGAAGCGTAAAGGAACCAATTTTACCCGGTGCAGTAGATGTTACAATTATTTATTCCAACTTCTTGGACCCGAAAATTTGGTTACGCTGAAGCTATCTCACTGTGTATTTTGGATGCGCAGAGGAAATGAAATTCAATGATGTTTCTGTGTTCACTAATATAGTTCTTTTGCATGTCATCTAAGGAAGGGAAGGAGTGTGCTGAAGACGAACTGAAGTGTACTGCTCAGTAGAAAACACGCATCTCTTACGATAATTTGAGTTGGCCGTCGTAGCGTTTTCCTCTATATGTATCTTAGTTAGGAAAGTACAATCAATGAAGAAGTGTCTCCACAAACTTCTTGTGATAAGGAAGAAGCAAGCAAAGAAAAGAAAATTCCGCACCGGCTTATATTAATCAAATACTTATATTATTGTGCAAATTTTTTTTCACGCAGGGGTCCACTAGTAGATATAATAAAAACAATTATACGTATATTATACGCAAGACAGATTCTGAGCCATATGCTCTTACTCTTGTTTTGACATAGGCAATCATGAAGTTAACACGAGATAGTAAATCATGTATCTTTGCATATTTTTTTCTGTAATGCTCTGTTTAAAATAGTGTACACGGTGGTGGTACGACAGCAGAAGTCCGAGCTATGAAGACGTCTGACTTATTTCGTTTTTTCTAATACTGTATTATCACGTTCTTCCCTCGTCAAAGTTTTATATTTCTCTGACATCACACTGCGCACTTGGAGTAGATTACCAATGGAAAAGAGACTTATGCCCTAGAGCAGCATCTCGTTATTACAAGAACAGTACTAGATTTGTTGAAGTAATTAATTTGTAGCTAGCTAAATTTATCGATGAATGATTCAGTTCAGTGGGAATTTAGACTGAAGTGTTACTCCAGTTGTATCTTGGATACGAAGCTACAGTCCACAATGTGAGCGATGGTAGACTGCGTGGTTAGAAAAGTTATATTTTTCTGTTTGTTACCGCAGAGGAGATGCCATAGTGCTGCTCAATAAACATAAACAAAATATAATAAATACCGTCGTGTGTTTGTTTAAATATTTATCTGTAGGTATCTTTCGTGTCACGCTCATACCGAAATAGATAGGCGAAAAATGGGCCAGGCTGCAGTGCGTATCCCTAAAAAATAACAGTATTGTTCTACATTTGAAAATTAGTGCGCAACATTTCAATGTTTTATTTTCTCATTTAGTTCCTATATTTACCTGCAGAAACAAAAATGTTAACGTACAACAAGAGGTAGGTACCTACTATATATTGGTATACGTATGCAAAAATCAAGATAGGAACTGCACCAAAGGGAACGGGGACAGGAATAAGATCATGGGGCGTTTGCTCCAAGCAATTAAATACCACACAATTGATTTGTGGAGTCTCATTGCAGTTTATGCAAAAAATCAATACACTATATTGATGACGAAAGTTTACCATCTATGTGTGTATAATCATAACCTTATATGTGATTCGACACTCGAATTAACAAAGTAGATGTTGCTAAAAAAACGAGAGGATTGACTCGTTTTTTCACTTTTCACGAAGAAATTTTATCGCTGGTAGCAATTTTTTATTGTTTTGAAATTCCTTTTAGATCATTGAATAAATTCTTTTCCAGATTTAGCCATTTTCTTGTTATTACGCAAAATTTGATTGTGCAATCGCTAGCATACACCACTACTGACTTGAACAATGAAGTACTGACCAAGACGTCAATATACTTTATTAGCCCTCATATTTTTGACGACACAGTACAATAATCCAAGAAAATAGCGAGAAACTGAGCTTTCAGTACTTATGTATTTTTAAAATCACACAACTTTCACATATACAGATATGCCACAGTTTCATACAGGATTTAAAAACTGCCTTCGCTTGAGACTGTAAGATGACAGCGCTGAAAATATAACAAATGTCACGCCATCAACATATTTACAAGTACCACAATTCTTTGAAATAAAGAATGGCTTTCTTCCTGTTTTCTCAATTCGGGGGCGCATGATGTATGTGACTTGAGAAGAGAAAGCTTCTCGAACTGAAGGTTTATGATTTACGAATTTGGCAGGTGGATGAGATATTGCCGGAAGGCTGCCCTGGTGTATTTTAACGAGATAGATGCTCTCCCCATAGTCCGCAGCATTTCTTTGTGACCTCTTTTTCTGGTTTGTGTTCAGAAGATATTTTAGTTTCTTGAGCTTCATCTCCTTCTTTGGTGACCGGGGTTAAAAAAAAAACTTTTTTTCGTCGGTTTTCACTTTCAATATGTTTTCCTTCAGCTCATGCTTGACTAATAGTTCTATGACTATTCATTGGGGCATTTCATTCACAAGATGTTTTATTATCCTGAGCTTGCTCCCTTTCTGTATAATCACTGATATTTTTTATGTCATTTTTTGCTGGTTTTCGATGCCTAACTATTGTGTTTTGCTTGAAAATAAACACAAAATTCCCTTGGTTCTTATGGTATGCATTGCTGAGAGGTTCCTGTTTAGGCTTATCTCTGGCGTCATTCACCGATAAATGACTTCCTTCTCATTGGCGAGATGTTTCATTTGCTCTCTGTTTTATCACGTTACCCTTCTTGATTTCACTATTTATATGCTTACGTGTTGGAACCATTACTATTCATTAATTTTTTTTAAATTTATGTCTCCAATGTATCTCTGTTTGCGCATTATTGTTGTGCTTTTAGGGCTGAGATTCAATATTTTCATAATTATTGATAGCTTTTTCTTTTCGCTAAATATAATTTTTTATTTTTATCAAGATCACTTTTTACTTTTAATGGTACACAGGATTTCTTTTCTTGAGCCTACATTCTTTCTTTGCTTTGTATATGAATTCTGTATAACTTTAGCCAGTGAGTCTCCTTTGGTAATGCATGTAAAACGTGATTCTAAGACTATTTTGTTCATACGATTTTTTTATTTCTGCTATATAGGAAGTTGCATGACAATTTTGAGTTTTTTGAAAATTTGTACTTTCAATTCTTCCTAAAGTTTCCGCTAGATTTCTGTTGTTTTTGGTTCGAAACGTGCTAATGCAAATAGACGAAACCAACGTATCAATTTGTTTTTATATTCTTCTAGTTTTAAAGATATATGCGAATTTCTTTTTTTCTTTTTTGTGATAAAAAGCATGTGCAAAAATTTTGAGAACAAGTGTCGAAATTCAGCATACGTGTCAGGTGATACATTCCCTTTATTCTAACACTTGAATGGCGCAATTTGGCAAAAAGTTTAGAAGATATAGGGAATCAAAATGTGTGCATGTAGTGAAAATAAAAATATGAAAAAACAGCGGAAAACAATGTTCCCATTTTCTTTTAATACCTTGTTTTATATAAGGAAAATGGGAAAGTATAGGTGTCTAACCCACATTTATTTTCGATTTTACATATATGAACCAAGTTTCATTCAAATCTGCTCATTTGCAATTTTTTTCGAACTTATTTTTAAATTTTCTTTGTAAATGGGATTCCGGCCTAAGGGTTCAAAAAAGTTTTTTTCCGCAAATTTGGATAAAAGTTGGCACAGATGTGTAAAATACAAAAATAATGTGAATTAGTCTTCGGCAGTTTTCCCATTTTCTGCACGGAAAACAAAACCGTTTTATCGTTTTCTTTGAATAACTCCCTATCTATGGAGAAAATTTGGAAAAATTACATGAGTCTAACCCACATATTTTCGATTTTACGTATATCTGCGCAAAGTTTTACGTAAATCTGGCGAAAATGAACAACTTTTCTAAAATTTTAATGGCAAAAAAAAAAAAAATGACTCGTTTTCTATGGCCAAAACGGGAAAAATGCATGAGTCTAACTCCCATTTTCTCTGATTTTACGTATCTCTATCAAGTTTCACGAAGATCAGCTCCATAGCAAAGATTTTTTCTTTTCGATTCCCGGCCCTCTGTTCCACCAACTTAGGGTTGCACTGGCTGCCTAAAACTTTGCCTTCGTGTTTGTCTGATGTATAGCTATTGTGTAGTAAAAAACAGAACTATCCAGAATTTCAATATTTTCAGCTGCATGATCCCCTTAAAAGTTTCCAAGAACGCTTTTGTGCGTTTCAATACTAACCTTTCTTATTTTTCCTGAACTCAATTCAATTCATTGTTACTTAATAATGTTTCTTTATAAACAATCCATGCCTTATTTATGAGTTAATGTTTGTTTTGAATCTTGTCCTTTACCGCTTTCATCCTGTAATCAATTCGAGATTTTCTTAGAAACTTCTATTACGTATATTGACTGAATTTCTAGATGCTGATAATCCTCACTTTCGGCAATGAGGATATGTTTCTGTCAGAGTCCGTATGCCTGTTTGTTTGTTTGTCTGTTACGAGAATAATTTAAAAAGTCATACACGTATCTTTATGAAATTTATGGAGACGCTAGGTTCGTTCAGACGAAGAAATTTGCAAGAGTTGTTAGGAATGCAAAGATGAGTAAATGAATAAATTTCTTTGATGATCTACTAGTCCGTGCGTCTATTTGTTTCCATGTTTGTTTTATGTGCGCCGGTAACATAACCAAGAAAGTTACGAACGGGTCCTTATGAAACTTGCAGAAATTGTTAGAAATGTTAAGAAGCATAACGGGCAAATTTTAGTGATCTGTTTGTCCGTTTGTGTGTTTGACTATATGTTTTTCGTATTTTTTGTCAAAGCATAACCTAAAAGTTGTTTAGGGATCTTTACTAAATTACATGAACTCTTCAGAAAGTTACAAGGCACAAATAACCAAATTTTGGTGATGATTAAACTAAATTCTAGTTTCAGGGCCAATTTGATGTTTTTCGCCTACGCTGCACTGCTTGGCGAAAGTAACTGCTCTCAGAGTGCTGGTCCGGTTAAGCATTGTGACATACAGCGATGCACATTGTTAATGATTTTCATAATTTAATAGCCCAGAATATACTCTTCAATAAGTGCATCCTTATCAAGGATCAGCTTTAAAGTTTTCAATAATTAAAAACCAGTCAAGCATTTAAGCAATTAACAACAATTCACTCTGCTCAGTCTGACAGCGATGGTTATGATTATCACTAAATTTACCGGTACGCTTGGCTGCAGCATAATACTATATAGATGTCAACAAGATCATTTCCAGTCAACATTGAGGAAACTGTGTAACTTTGGCCTCTCATCCTCCGCCTCGAACGTATGGGAAATTAATAGCATTCCGTTTTGACATGTAGGAACCTCACAGCTATCAAGGACTCCTTGCATTGAATTAATGACTAAACGTCATTCAGTCATGTAAATTACCTCGAATATTCTGACATCAACAACAGGTATTATGCACAGCAACTCACTACAGAACGCTTTGCAGTGAGTGATGATACTGGGTGTAGTCCTTGGTAATGATTAATTTAAGTTTACAAAGCCATTAAGTGCATCGGCTAAGGTGGGATCGTTACTATAAATTGAACCACAAAGACAGTGTGTAATGAACAGGTATTAAGAAAAAGTGAAGAACGTAGTTACAGCTCAACCTCGCTCTGAATAATATTATTGGGTAACATAAAGCGACAAGGGAAGCAGTTAATGCAGAAAGAGATCATTTATCGTGGAAAATGTGCGCATAGATGTGCACGCAGATTTTGGGTAAAACTTATTTGAAGTGATAGAAAGATACGTACAATTTATAGTAATAGATATTTTTAATGCAGTCAAAATATTAGATTGTCTGCTTCCGTTGCAAAATATCTAATTCGGTACCGCTGGGCCGATTACAAGCGAATTTAAAACTTAGTGTATTTTATTCCCTTAGAATGTTAATAGGGTCATCGAAGTGCCATTGAGTCAGAAAATATAATTATATCTCAATGAATAACGGAAAATGGCGAATACACCATGAAAAATGTGTTTTAGAAGCACTGTGAAAAGAAGTGCCAATGGCGTTTATAATGATGTAACTTCATTAGTCGTAATGATTGTTCGTTTCCTATCTGTGACACTTCGAAGCATTGATGTCAGTCAGCTTCGACTTACAACAAGAGCTATATAATTATTTAAATAGAACTGTTACGTACTTTGTATTCTGATCGATAGATACCCCTAGTGGACTGCACTAAGTTATAGAATACTAATATGCCCGTAAGAGACCTGATATCTCCGATGAACGCATCAGAAAAATTATATTAAGAATACATGATGCAATTTTATTAACGTATTGTTTTCTTGATTGCCCAAAAAGTTTGTAAGTGTCTACTGGCTATTCAGATGTTGTGAACTGTTATAAGAAGATTTAATGTCCTAAACTATCTTTTGTAATATTTACTGATGCGTAATAATCCTATTGATCCTCCAAAATGAGCCCCCAGCCGGTATCTTCAACTACCTTTGTTATCTCATCCAATTCATGTATCACTTCTGAAGTAATCGTTACTCAATGCACGTTGTAATCCATTATCCCTGAGGATATTTAGCGTGTTTTTCGCCCCGCCCATCCATTCTGAAGCCTCCGTCATCATCCAACACATTTCCCCAAAGGTCTCCAAAGAACTTGAACGTCCCTTCCACTCCACACATCACTCCTGACAAATACGACTTCTGGTCTCCTTTGGACACAAATATCTCCAAACTTTCTGAGGCCAATGTTAGTGCTTTGCAGGAATCTCTGGTCAAGATGGTTCTGATGAGAAGAATATTTAGAGCAAGTTTTGGTCAATTAATTGCCTTAATATCGGAAGTCTGTAATAATTTTAACGACATTAAGCGTAGATATATTGAAAACAGTCCATGCACATTGAGAGTTTTCGGTAAGCTTGAGAGAACATTTTTGCAAAAATACTGTATTTCGATGCTTTATTCTTCATCTCTTTGCTCATATTAAACAGCAACAGTGTTCACCTACGTCTCGGAAATATGAGTGAATTGTTTGCGTTACTAGAATAAAGACCTAGGTAATTTTGTGAACTGGGAAATAATCTACAGTAGTTAGATGTATGAACAACTGTGCATTTACATTATGTTCGACGATATTAATTGTTCTAACGATAACTGATTGTATTATACCCCGTTGTTACTAATGGAATCGAGAGATACCACTAGAAAATTTGATACTAGAAAGTAGTACCTATTTTTGTCTCTGCAGTATGATCACTTCGTTGTCCAAAATTTGAATAAAATTTGTTAGAATAAACATAAGAGTGGACAAAATTAATTAAATTCTAACGTTTCGGGGAGTCTTCTCTAATTTTCAGACTATAAAATAATGAATTGAAAACTTAAAAAAAAGGTATAATTTATTTCTGTTTCACTAGCATGGGGCAAAGATCCTGTCAGGGGGACGTGCAAATGCTAATGACAGCGGTAAGCTCGGAAGGTCCCTATGTCAATGTTTGTACAGTCGGACGATATGGAAGCCGCAGTCGTGGCACAGCAGGAAGAAAAAAGTCAGTTGTGGATTGTATTAAGACGTGCAGCTGTAGTTATTATACTAAGGCTTGGTTTGATTTTGTTCTAGGGATGTAGTGAGATTCAAAAGTGGCGAGTTCTATTAGGTTGGAAAAGCTGATGATGGAGAAATCTTTCCTGCCAACAGGACATTTTCTTTTGTTCTTCATGAAGACGAGGAGCCGAATGGGCAGGTATTGCAAGTGGTAAGCCTGCTATGCTGGATATACCTGAATGTTGGTTCAACGGGGGCTTTGTAATGCTGTCTAGTGCTGCCAACACACGAAGTGTTGCAGTTCCTGCACTGACACTCACAGATAACACTGGGCAGAGAAGGTATGTTTTTAAAATTTTAAATTAGGACTTTATGGCGTGTTTTTGTAAGAGAACTGGAAGTTTATATGTTAGTAGGCTTGGGAGAGAAAAGTTTTCAGAGTTGACTGTATCGACGGTTGTTTTGCTGTAGTGTGAAATAAAGTTGAAAAAGTCTAATTTACGAAGAGTAGGTTTAGTAATGACCGGATCAATTAGTTTGTCCAGAAATAGTTTGCAGTGGTGATCTGAAAGGTGGTTCTAAATAACCGTTATTCTTGAAAAATGTTCGAAGGAAATCTATTTCACTTGAATGTGCTCGGTAAGAGTAGGATAAATGGTATACCATAAATAGTCAAGTTTCGATAAGATTTATTATTGACTTCAACAGTGACTGAAGAACCTAGTTCCGAAGGCTTCCTGTAAACTTTAGTGGTCGGTCAGTGTTGAGTCCTGATTTGTAACCAGGGGGTCAAGAAATGCTATTGAGAGTATTGTTTGATTAGTTACCATCAGTAAACTTCATGTTGGGTTGTTTATTATTTAAATTTTGTAGAAGTAATTCCGAATCAGCTGCGTCTTTGAAGATAAGGAATGTGTCGTCTACATAACGTTTATAGTGTGCTGTCTCGCTGCAGCTTGGAATTTAGGATATCTCGGCAGGCTCTAGGGTGATTGCCCGCCGCTTGCTGCCGCGTCACTGTCGGTTGAGGTAGTCAGTGTGCGAGCGTGTTGGAATAAGGTTGTGTTGTTATACATGCATGTTTCGCAATCAGACGCAGTCTGTTTGCCTACCTGGGCAACAGAGTCTGCGGCGTGGTATAGCGTGGGCGCTTTGATGAGTGGTGTAGGAGGGCACGAGCGGTAAGCAATACCGCGTGAGGTAAGTCATTTTTCTGACTTGTGGCACAGGCCTTGCGAAAGCTTCGCTTCTGTTCTACGGAGCAGCTGGATCTGCGGAGTTTTTTTCCTGTGCTGTGAGAGCACGGTCTCGATTGTGACGGCTGTGAGTTGTACTGTATTGGTCTTTACAACCCTTAGATAGTGGCTGGGTTTGAAACTACTCGGGCAGTCGCTAAGCCATATTGTTTCGTGATGGTATGAAAAACAATGGCTAGAGTGGGTTCGAGTGGGGAGCCTATGGAAGCTTTTTCGATTTGTTAGAATAACCTGCTCTGAAAATGAAAAAATGAATCTCAGATAGACAGATTGAGGAAATTTATAAAGGTTTGTTGGTCCATGTTGTGTAATGTGTCTGTATTATAAATAATTTTGCTGCATATAATACCAACTGTTTCATCTACGAGTCTATTAGTACACAAAGACGTGATGTCAGAGCTAGATAAGTACGCGTTTGGCGGCAACTGAAGATTTTTGATGCCGTCATTAAATCCATTTGAGTTGCACAATGTGTACAGAACTGTTATTACTAAAAGTTCAAGTAAAGGAACAAAGGATTAGGCAAGTGGGTAGAATGGGGTGTTGTAATGAGGCTAAAATTGGTCGGATATTATTTTTTGTTCTTTGGGAAGACCGTATGTGATTTCGGCTGAAGCACCAGAACTGTGAAGGGAATAGGTGGTCAATTTAATGATAATGGTTTTGTCTAGTAATTTTTTAAGGAATCTATTGATTTTATCTATGCATTTGAGAGCAAGTTTGAAAGAATCGGTATGCTCATCATAGAGGGTGAACGTTGTTGTGTCAGTTAGAATGGTGTTCTTTTTTCATCGTATTTATATTTATTTAAGATCCAATCTCTTTTATCCTTGTCCGGCCTGTAAACTACAACCGAATTTTCTCTGATAAAATTTGATTAGAGTCTCTCCTATCAAATCAGGTTTTGAAAATAAAAGAGAGAAAGGTTTGCTGTGTGGGGTATGCACATATGTTATTGCAAGTTTCTTTGATTTATTTTACTTTGGTGAATGAAAATTTAGGACTGAGTCGTTGGGATTTTAGGCTGGTAGCTAAATTTTTGAAACTAATGAAATGCCTATAATAATTTAGTATGAATACGGGCAGGTAAAATTTCAAACCGAATGACAATAGAAACTTCGTGTTTGGCTGAGAAGATACGTCAGTGTAATTAAAAATGATGTTATCTAGGTTGCAGGAGGTTAAATAACGGGATGCACCTAATGCACTAAATTTTCTGCTGTGGACAATTTTCAATATATCTGTAAATTTCATTTTATTACATCGTATAAAATGTATTAGACTGAGACGGTCGAGAAATGAAAAACAAGTTTTGATTTGCGATGAATAGTAAGTAGCTGGTAGAATTTGCATGTTTGATAATATAAGTTTGTTGGGTTTGAATTTCGAGGTCTAGGAGTTCTGGCTGCCATGATTCGTACAGTTGGCAGCTGCAAAGTGACTGCTCATAAAACGGAAATGAAGAAGGTTTTGGGTGACTTGGTAAGCTTTGCAGCAGTACTGAAAGTTGGGGTCTAATATAGAGTTTCCAAGCTTTCTAGAGAATTTTTCACAGTTTCTAACCAATGGAATTCCGTCTTGTCCGTCCATACCTACTCAATATTGTACTTGGTATTGGTTTGCTTACCGAGAATTTAATATTCAAAAGGGAGAGGTAAAACAAGCTTATAATGACCTAGCATGTTCGAATAAAGTAGATTTTCTTTGAATATTTTTCAAGAATGTCGGTTATACACAACAGCTTTTTGTTGATTACTGTAAACTCTCTGGACAAACTAATAGATCCAAGTATTACTGAACCTATTCTTCATAAATTAGACTTTCCACTCCCTTCCATACTACAGCAAAACCACCGTCGATACAGTCAGCTCTCTGAAAATTTTCTCCTCCGATGCCTATCCGTATATAAACTTTATGTTATCTTATAAAGACCCATTTTTCATAGGATCATATGTTGAGTTCAAAGACAAACCTCTCGCACCTCTTCTCCCCAGTGTTGTCTATAAATTTTAAAGCAGAAGCTGCAATGCTTCATGTGTTGGCAACACTGGACAGCATTGTAAAGCCAATGTTGACCAACATTTATGTATAACCAGCATAACAGGTTTACTCTTTGTGAAACCTACGCATCCAGCTTCCCGTCTTCCTACAGGACAAAACAATCATCTTTCTAGCAGGAAAGACTTCTCCATTCTTAACTTTTCCAACCCAATAGGATTCACAATCTTCTCTTCACAATCCATAACTGACTTTTTTCTTGTGATTGTGCCACGATTGACGCTTCTATATCGTCCGATTGTACAAGCATTGACTTCGTACCTTCCTAGTTTACCCCTGCCATTCCCGATAACATCTTTGCCCCTTGCTAGTGTAACAAAAAAAAAAAAAAATCATTCCGTTTGTCTTTCCCATTAATTATTTTATCTTCTGAAGAAGGAAGAAGACATCTCGAAATATCAAAATTTAGTGAATTTTGTCAGCCCTTATATTTATTTTATGAAAATGGTCTTAGTTTAACACTTCTATTTGTTAGTGCTCAGTGTTGATACATTGATGAGATAATTATATTATGACTAGGAAGAATAATTTGCCATAAAAAGAGACAATGACAATTTCTTTCTCTGGAGAAGAGTTGTAGCTTGCAGTGGTAAATAACCGATGCAACATGGCATCGCATTCTACTTTCTAAGAAGCAGCTAATGGAAAACACTCCTTGAGTCTGAACGTTTGCTTCCTCAAGTGCAGCGACCCTAATAAGAGCATGTTCACTTGAGTCCCAACGATACACAGCAAGGCATTGAACGAGTAGATCCACACCACCCATATGTTTCTTGTAGCTGTGGTGTGGGGCTGGTAGCTCAACAGTTAGCTACTGTATATGGCCACCTTCACTTTTAAAGTATCTTTTCACTTTAAACTTCTGGTTAGGTGAAGCGAAGTTAGTTGCTACAGTAACTGTTTTGTTGTCATTCCAACGAACCACTAAATTGGAGCCGTCAGAGGACCATTCCGTTTCGCCTTTTTTTTTCTTCTCAAATATTTTCTTGTCTGTAAACGGTGCTCTTTCTAGACGATTCTCCCGAAGGGTCCCACAACCCCTATGCCTTTTTTGCTGAGGTTGACGAGTAGTGTGAGGGATGTAAATAGGTTATCAAAAATATATGCAATACCCTGGTGCAACGGAACACTCATTCACTAGACCCATCACCTCATCAAAGCCAATTGTCCATTTCCAGTTGCTGGAATACGTGTTGACGAACCACAGTACTGTTCAGCGTGAAAAATATAGCCAGTTGATGGTGAAATAGCCCACAACTTGTACCCAAATCTTATAGGTTTACCTCGAATAAGTTGTGTAGTACTGTGGCAACCATAGTACGGGACCATAGTTTCTTCAACACAATGGCTTTCTTTGATCGAGAGGCAAACTTTCTTTGATGCTCTTATTTAAGTTTTCAAAATACGGTCTTACTTTGTAGTAAGGATCAGAGTGATCGAGGTTGCATTTATCTGCAAGGTAGATTTCTCGTAAGATTGCAAGGAATCTGTTTCTCGGCATCAATTTTTTTATTCTTAGAGAACAAAATGTAATACAACTTGAATTCTTACCTAATTTCATGTACTGTTACCTCCTTTTCCTCCGAATCGAAGTAATGTCCTTCGAGCAGCTCGCCATCCTCATATAAACTCTGTAGTTAAGTAGTATTTAGTTATAATTGGGCAGTATATGTATCTTCTGTAACAATATAGGACTGTATAAACCTGTAAAAATAGTTAACAATAATATTGCACCACAAACAATAATAATATACGTCTTATAAATCGTGGCAACAATTGTCGCCAAAGGCCAGTTATGGGTTAAGCCTCGAGGCTGGACTTCTTCGCGATCTCAAGCGGATGCCCTTGCTTCGACCAGCTGAAATGAGTTTCAGCCATTGACCTTCATTCGGTTACGGTACCCTTAAGTCTCTCAAAAACTCAATCTTTCTCCGTAATTTGGAGTTTACAGCAAGCTCGACGTAATCGCGTTATTTGTGACACTTTTTTGCAACACCATTCATAGTGAAAAAGCCAAAACTTCGACCTACATAAAGCTTCAGGCAAGTCAAGATCCAAAGGCCTACTTTTTGGCACCCAGTCTGACATGCCCTAATACGCATTCACATCAGCTTTTTTTCCGGAAATTTCACGGGGTTACCGTGCTATTCAAACTACCGTTTATAAGTTTCCAGCTATGGTTGTGAAGGACTAACAACCTACACTTTGAAACACCGTCAGTAAATAAATTTTAAAGGAAATCTGAAAATGTTGTGAGTAGTTATTATTTTTGCATATGCCATCCACCTGCAATAATCTCCTTACCGCGCTCGCCTAAGACTTTAAGACCACAAAGACCACTTTCTTCACTTTTTTTAAAATCCGCCTAAAAATTACTTTGCCTTGTGTCTTTTTGCGATAGCTTTGGAAAGTCGATATGAAGTCTTTGATCTTGCTATTTTATTTGACGAGAGTAAATTATTATCTGATGAGTACTCGACGCCACTTTTTTTGTTTTAGCAAGTCCAATATTCCATTAGAATCTCGTGACGAAGACAGTTGGAGAAACTGAACGGTGATGGAATTAATATCTGGCATGGTGTTTTCGTGTTTCGTGAGGTATAAAGTATAATTACTAAAATTTTTTTAGTCGCTGCCTCTTAAATTCACCAAATTTTTGTTTAATTCGATAGAATGATCATATATTCATCATCATATTTATCGCCATTTACTGTGATACATATTGAACGAACTGAGAATTTTAACAATAGCGCGCATAATAGATGTGAGACATTCCATTGGGAGCTTGATATTTTTGGTAAATTCTCTATTGGACTTTAATTGGCATTTATCCGATGCCTACGAGCATACAGTGAACGGCAACGGATTAAATGTATTTGATAAATGCCTTGAAATTTCCTAGTGGGATTTCGCAAGATTTAACCGAATAGAAAGAAAATTTGCTACCGGCGGAGATTATACAAAACAATTTTCCTATTGCACAACTTTCGAATTTGGTAGTTCAAATTATCAACGAAAATTATATTTTCAGAGCTTTGTTTCAAAGTTAACAATAAAAAATGATAAAAAGGCAACAATGGTAACTCATATAATCACCAATAGTACCGCTGCAATAAAAGCAAATTAATTTCGTCAAGCCAAAATAGCCCCGGCTCTGGGATGGGTGGGGGGGGGGGGGGGGTGGTGTCTGTGTACATTTCTCTTTTACAGCTATACCATGTATTTTCCTATTCCATATGACGAAGACATTTAAATTATCAATTGTGGACAGATTGTACTAAAACGTCTTGTTTTATTTTTAGCATGAAAANGGGGGTGATGGTGTCTATGTACATTCCTCTTTTACAGCTATACCATGTATTTTCCTATTCCATATGACGAAGACATTTAAATTATCAATTGTGGACAGATTGTACTAAAACGTCTTGTTTTATTTTTAGCATGAAAACTCATTGAGTTCTAGTCGTTTGAAATTTCCAAAATATATATACAGGGTGGTGGAAAATTCTGTGGAAATATTTTAACCACAAGTAAAGTCATCACAGTCTTACCCTGTGGTGTAATTTTTTTGGGCAAAATTCAGCTTTTTGAAAAAGTTAAAGAGTTTTTAATTTTTTGTTCCGAAAAACAACTTTCGCTGTAAAAATTAAATTTTCAAACGATTTTGACGAAAACTGGTAGTAAAGTAAATCTTCTAATGTTCTATGCTCACTTGTCAAATTTTGGAAAATATGTAAAATAACTGGTAAAATGACGTTCAAATTCAAAATATGTTACACAATTTATAGTCACACTCGTGAAAAACGGGATTCCTACGATGAAAGCCTATTTCAAGCCCTTTCAGATGATGTAATGCATGCTAAAAAATAGTTAGATTAAGTGATATAAGTTCACCAGTATTGACGCGCACCCCCATGTTGCCCAGTCGCTGCACCAGATAGGCATAACTACAGTAGACGAACATCAGTGCTGCTGTAAGTGGTTTTACTACGTTTAAGGAAGATTTTTGGATAAAACGCGAGTTGTACTATTTTTAGAGTTATTCGGCATGGTGGAATTTACATAAACTATATTTGGGCAATCTTTTACTTTAGGGAGGCCATTTTATTTTCGTTATTTTTGGTCAGTTGGTTATGAAACTCGCACAGTATACGTAAAATTAAGTTTAAAGATCATTTTATTCATGAGAATTTTTCGATTTTTGTAGTAGTTTTTAAAGAAATTTTGATATGATACCCTCTGGACGTAAAGCAACGATTATCGGCACACTAAACGATCTTGAAAAGTAAAATGCTATAGCTGTTAACATAACATAAACAAACCAAACCTCTAGCCCTCTAGCCTAACCTTACCTAACCTAACGTCTCTACACTGATCACCGATCAAATGCCAAGAGTGGCAGCGCCGGGCCAGCTTTGCACTTCACGTAGATTTGTTATTAAACAGGCGGGTATCATATCAACATTTCTTTAAAACTATTGCGAAAATCGAAAATCATCATAAAATAATATGCGTAAAACTCAATTTTACGTATACTGAGCAGATTTCATAACCAACGGACCAAAAATACCGAGAATAAAATGTTGCCCCTAAAGTAAAAGATTGCCCAAACATAATGTATTTAAATTTCACCCTACTTAATGACTCTAAATAGTACAACTTGTGTTTTATCCAAAAATCTTCCTCCAACGTAGTAAAACCACTTACCGCAGCACTAACGCTTGTCTAGCCACGCCTGTCTGGTGCGTGACAGGCAACATGCGGGTGCGGGTCAATACTGGTCAACTTACATTATATCAGTTTTCCTCCTAGCAAATGCACTTAATATTTTATATTCTATCATGCATTACATCATCTGATAGGTCTTGAAATATTCATCGTAGGAATCTCGTTTTTCACGAGTGTGTCCATAAATTTTTATAGCCTATTTTGAATTTGAGCATCATTTTCCCAGTTTTTATTTTTCACTTTTTCAAATTTTGATAAAATGTGTTCATAGAGCATTGGAAGATTCACTTTCCTATCAATTTTCATCAAAATCGGTTGAAAATTTAATATTTTATAGAGAAAATAGTTTTTCGGAATAAAAATAAAAAATGCTGTAACTTTTTTAAAAAAAGCTAAATTTTACCCCAAAAAAAAAAAAAAAATTACACCACAGGGTATGGCTACGATGACTTTACTTGTGGTTAAAATATTTGTTCTGAATTTTCCAACACCCTGTATATAATTATATATAAACCCCATTAACTCAAAAACTAAGGCTTAAATAAAAAAAAAAATTATCTGTGCAAAATGTGTTTCTGTTTCAAAAATACTGATTCTGAGCAAGTTTCAGAACAATCGCTCCACAATCGATAATTTTAAATCCCCATGCCCCCTCAAAAATATAACAGGTGCGAAAGTTCTACAAAATTTTTTTAATTCCACATCATATGGAATAGGAAAATATTGGTATAGTTTTAAAAGAGAAATGTACGCAGACACAACGTCCCCCCCCCCCCAGAGCCTGGACTAAAAATTTTTCTACGCAGGTAAAAGTTGGGGAAGTGGTTATGAAGTTAATTAGAATACAACTGAAGCTGGGCATCCAGTATTCTGCTCACCCCGTAAAATCAAGAATTGCTGCACTTTTAATTTTAAAAATGAAAAAGTACAATTTTCAATTTCTTTTGTAATATGTATCTCCCATAAAACATTCTGAAATATTTTGCAAATTCAATGTTGTGTTATTCAATCTGCGGTGGCAAAAAAAAAAAAAATGCACCTAGCAGTAGCTATGTTTTCGGTGTAATGAGAAATGTACCCTTGTGGGTGCGTTCGATTGACAAGAAAAATAAAGACTTTGAGGTTTGAATTTACCTCAACGTCAGGCAGGAGAGATGGCGCCGTCCTCTTTGAGTCGGGTTAATGGGGTCTGATGGGACCTGATTACGCTGACCCGGCTGAAAACTTCACGGAGCAAACATGAGTTTTTGAAAGCCTTAGAGCTATAAAGTTCAAGGTACCTTCGATTACTAAGCAAAATTGAGCTTTCGAGGTTTAAATTGCCGTAAAGTTCAGAGGGGTTCCTAGGCTTCGATCCATTCATGCACGTTCTGGCATTGACCTTTAATCAGTTCCGTGTGAGACGGCTTACTTAATCTTACTTCGTACAAGGGAGATTTCTGTCAGCTCAACACAGTCGGGTCGCTTCAAACGCCTGCTATACATAGTTCAAGGTAACGCAACCAAAGTTCCTGTATGTAGTTTCGAACGAGTTAAGTCGAGTGGGCTTGGCTTAGATCGGCTTTGACAAGCTAATCTCACGTGTCCTAAGAGTCAGCGCCTGAATGTCGATAGAACGAGTCGAAGCCAACGCACCTCTCGAAAGTGCTTGTCAAGTCCAGTCACTAATTCTTAATTGCACTTGCCAACTGAATTTGCCATAAGCCCACTCGATAACATAGTTATCGGCTACGGTATGGTGTTTCCTCCTCAGGAGAGTATAGCTGGGTTCATAATGATCACCTGCCTTGCTTATCTTTAAACATCAAAGTCCTTGGGCTGAGAAGAAGATAATTCTGCACGATTCAGGCGGCTTGAAATACATTTCGACTGTCTCACTGTCACCCTTGACAGAATCATGGTCTGCCTCGGGAACTAAAATGTTGAAAAAGCTTTTTGGACAGCCAGCAACTCTGCGATGAAGAACATTCCCTACGGCTCTCACTGAAGTCCGCCTGGCACAGCCCTGAATGAGTAGTAACGACTTTACTCTACTCCTTAGTCGAAATTGTACTGCTAATTAACCTAGTGCAGCAACGCCAAGGTACGGCATTACTGCACTAGTCGTAATAGCTCCCGGAAAGGTTTTTTGCTATCTCTTAATTACAGATCACTGTACCGAAGCCAAAGCGACGTTCTGAAGGCGAAAGTGTGGAGTTATAATTTTGTCTGAGCACCCTGCGTGCTCTGTTGGTTCGAGAAGGCGCATCGCGCTCTCAGACTGTAGTAACACGAGGTTGTTCTATAGTGAAGGTAATGGTATTCCGCGAGGATTCTAATTAGCATACCAGTACCGCTCCATCAGTACTAGTCTCGCTGTACCAGTTCTAGTCTCGCTGCACCCATACCTTTCTCGTTGTACCAGTCTCTCCGCACCAGTACCAGACTCCGTGTACCAATGCCAGTCTTACTGTACCAGTCTCGCTGTACCTGTACTAGTCTTTCCGTACTAGTACCAGTCTTACTGAACCACTGTCCAACTCTTTGTATCGATGCAAGTCTGTGCACGAGTACCAGCCTCGCTATGCCAATGCCAGTCTCTCTGTATCTTTACCAGTCTCGCTGTATCTGTCCAAGTTCGCTGAAGCAGTACCAGCTCACTGCACGAGTACTAGTCTCGCGCTACAAGTACTGCTGTCACTTTACCAGCACCAGTCTCGATGCACCAGTACCAGTCTCACTGTACAAGTACTAGTCTCATTGTACCAATACCAGTCTCGTTGTGTCAGTACCACTCTCCATATTAGTACAAGTCTCGTTGCTCCAACACCCGTCTCGCTGTACCAGTACAAGTCTCTCTTTACCAGTGCAAGTCTCCCCGCTGCAATACCGGTTTCGTTGTACAAGTACCAGCCTCTCTGTACCAGTACCAGCTTCGCTGTATCAGTACTCATTTCACAGTATTAGTACCAAGTCTCGCTGTACTAGCACTAATCTTGCAATACCGGTACGAGTCTCTCTATGCCAGTACCAATCTCACTGCACCAGTATCGGTTTCAATGAGCCAGTATCACTCTTGTTGTACCAGTACCAGATTCACTACACCACCACTAGTCTCATTATACCAGTACCAGTCTCACATACCACCACCAGTCTCGTTGTACCTGCACCAGTCTCACTATACCACCACCAGTCTCGTTGTACCTGCACCAGTCTCACTATACCACCACCAGTCTCGTTGTACCTGCACCAGTCTCACTATACACCACCAGTCTCGTTGTACCTGCACCAGTCTCACTATACACCACCAGTCTCGTTGTACCTGCACCAGTCTCACTATACACCACCAGTCTCGTTGTACCTGCACTAGTCTCACTATACACCACCAGTCTCGTTGTACCTGCACCAGTCTCACTATACACCACCAGTCTCGTTGTACCTGCACCAGTCTCACTATACACCACCAGTCTCGTTGTACCTGCACAGTCTCACTTTACCACTACAAGTCTCGTTGTACCAGTACCAGTCTCTCTGTACCAGTAATAGCCCAATTATGACAGTACCCGTCTCGCAGCATCAGTATTGCTGTACTACCACCTGTCTCGCTGCACCAGTACCAAGCGTACGTATCGTACCCGTCTCGAGCCCGCCCGTCAATGCAGCTTATCGAGACGTCTCCCAGGATTCGAGGCGCAGCGCCAATTCCGCCGCGGCGACAACAGCCTCGCTGTTTTCTTCACGTCTCGCGAGGGAATTTGATATCCAGTCCAATGTTTGGGTCTGGATATTGTTGTGGAGGCTGAGAGCGCTCGCTTTGTGCAGCATAAAAGGGCTTAAAACGCTCGCTTGCTGCAATATGAAGATTTAAACTTTTCAATATGGAGGTTAAACATGAAAGCAATAAATTGCTCACATTGTCTGTAATGTCAAGGTTTAAACCGTTTCTTCGTTTTTGATATGGAATTTAGCCATAAAAATATTATAAGCTCACTCTGCCTGAAATAATAAAGGTTTAAACTCTTTACTGTTTTTAATATGGAGGTTAAACATGAAATTACAGCTTCATCTACAAACTGATGGCTCACCGTTTTTCAGCATAGGGAGGTTAATGGTAAACGTAATGAAAAGCTCGCCATGTGTCGATATGAGATTTTCTTTCCTGTTTCGCGTGTCTCCAATAGGAAGGTTAAATCCGAATGCATAGACAGCAACAGTTGGCGGCCAAAATGGGTAAAATGGTATTTTCTCTAGAGCAATTATGAATATGTCCAGACACGGTCATGCAGGCAAGCGCCCAAGTGCGTCCCCGCCGTATCTAAGATACCATCTCCGCAAGAAAAATACTGAGTACCCTGGGATTTTTTTTTCAGTATTACCTAGGGAGAAAAGAATAGCTCTTGAGAATATTCCATATTTCCGTTGCCGACTTTTGGCCGCCAGCGTCAGACCTAAGAGTCAAGTACTGTTGCGGTCTATGCCGCATGCGTAATATGCCCTCCTGTAATTTTCAGTATGAGCTTTGAAATCCTTACGAAAATCCTACCGATCCGTTAAAATCCTTACTAAATCATACCAATCCTCTAGACTCCTTACTAAATCCTGGGGGCCAACCATAACGTGGATAAACTTTTTTCATCACTGCAGCTACGTTTTCTGAACTTTTGTGTAGCTACGTATATAAAGTGTTATTGTGAGACATACTGGCTTGTGACATTTTTATTTGAAGCGTAGAAACCGACATATTCATAGAAAACGGATTTTCAATGTTTCTTTTCAGATCGTTATTAGGCTTCCAATATCCAGGCTAGGGCAATCCGGTTTTCGACAGTGGAATCAGCATGCTTTGCTCTACAATATATTAAGGGATGATTTAGAAATTTGAATTAGATTTTTATTTTCAACAATTTTCGAAAATACACATTTTTCGAAGAAAATTTTGAAAAAGTCTATGAGAGAAATATATACTGCGAATTTTAAAAATCTGCTTTTTACAAATTGTAGAGCAAAGCATGCTGATTCCAATATCGAAAACCGCATTGCTCTAGGTCTAATGTGAAAACCTCCTCTCTCGAAAAACTGGATTTATTTGTACTATTCAGGACAGCTGGGGGAAAAGGGTGAATCCATTTTCTTTGAATAACTCGTTTTCTATGGGGAAAATGAGAAAAAGTACAGGAGTCTAACTCACACTCATATTCGTTTTTACATACCTGACCATGTTTCATTCAAATCGGTACACAAATGAAAACTTTTTTCAGTCGTATTCTCGAATCTCACCACAAGAAATTTCTCGCCAAGGGGTTCGAATTTGGTTTCTTATTTTTGTTCCGATTGGGATGAAACTTGGTAGAGATATGTAAAATAAAAAAAGAAGATGTGTTTGACTCGAGTAGGCTTTCCGATTTTTCGCGTAAAATTAAACTTATTTTCTATAAGGAAAATGGAAAAAGTACATGAGTCGAACCGACCTTCTTTTTCGATTGTACACATATCTGCACCAAGTTTTACTCAAATCTAACAAAATTTTTTATTTTTTTTTGGGAACTTAAAAAATATATTGAATTTTTTTTTACTTATTTCAGATTTGAATAAAACTTAGTACAGATATGTGTAAGATCGAAAAAAGAAGTGAGTTCGACTCATGTAATTTTTCCATCTTCCCCATAGAAAACGGTTATTCAAAGAAAACGATTTTCCCGTTTTCTTTGAATAACTCACTTTCTATAGGGAAAAGGGGTAAAACGTACAGGAGTAAAACCCACCTTCTTTCTCGATTTTTAATATCTCTACACAAAGTTTCCTGAAGATTGGCCAGATACTAAAAACTTTTTTGAAATAAAAAATGAACTTTCTAGAGATAGGCCCGCACAGTACCCATTTTACTTACTTAGGGTTGTACTGGCTGCCTAAAACTTGGTCCGCGTTACCGTCTGTTTTATAGCTACTACGTAGGGAAAAAAGCGCAACGTTGAAGATGTCAAATTTTTCCCACAGTTGGCTCCCTTAAAATCCATACTAAATTCTTAACATAACGTCCAAAGTGGATGCTATTGTCGAAGGTTAAAATCAGTAGCATTGTTTGCAGGATGAGTTTTTTAGTACTTAGTCTACTTTGTCTTGAGAACCGATGTTCAATATGACGATCACACAAACATTCACCTTGCTGAATTCAGCATATATATGTGTTAAGAACATCCGCATTCACTGTCTTCAATATGAAAAATCTTAAGTTAAGAAATTACTGATAATAACTGAACTCATAAACAGTCTACTTTTGCCTCAAACCTTTGTTACTTCGCTACGACAGCTATTTTCCCTGTAGGACGACCACAGGACAAAGAAGCCTTGCAGCAAAATAACACAGCCTGGCTATAATCGGGCCAACTTCTTACTAATTATCAACAATAGAGAAAGTTATTAGATGGATTAAGTACAAATTGCATCGTAACCTTTAATTAATAAATAACCTAGCTTCACTTTGGATAACATAGGTTCTTAAATTATTATTATTAACCCCTTCGTACTAACTTGAAAACGGATCATTGATAACTCAGAGCACACGAAACCCATTATTCTTCCTCGTTAATGTTGACAATACGAAAACTATGGCCATTCAACAAATCCACATTAAAAGCACTAAGGAGATACCATCTCCTGCCCAAAGCTATCATTCGCGTCTCGCTTTACCTACAAGAAGTATCACATTAAATACGTAACCCTCGGCACTGCAAAGTATCCAACTACGTCTCGCTTATACCCACCCGTATATGTACTGCACAGAGGGAATAACCGGAAAGAAATACACTTACAGCATTAAATAGATAACCCTTGGCACTCGAAAGTATCCCTCCACATCTCGCTTATAACGGCCTTAAGCCCGTCGTCGAGGCGGTGTTTACTTTCGAGATGGCCCAGCAGTCACCCAGGACTCTGATAAATGGGCAGCAGCGCCTGGCGTAATCCTTGCACTTTAGAAAAGCATGTCGCGGCGGCAGCTCCACGGCCTGCCTTGCTCTTCTCGGTGGTGTCATCCTTATGGGAAGCTGGATAGCACTGAATGGATAGTGCTTATGTTGTGAATTAAACGGACGAACTATGTTCGCATGTGGAATAGTGCTCTTGTTGTGTATTAAACGGATCAGCCATGACCGTTTGGTGGGTTAGTGCTTTTGTTGTGTATTGAATGGATGAGCCATTATCGTATAGTGGGCTAGTGCTCGTGCAGTGTATTGAATGGATGAGCCATGACCGTATGGTGGAATTGAGTTTATCTGAACATGCGGGACTTGCAATGCTGGAGAGCTTAGAGCGCTGTCTGGCTTGTTTTAAGGTCATATGTATGGCTTCCAGATTGTGACGCGAAGTCATGATGTTATGGCTAGCAGTGTCAGCGTTATTGTCATGTAGAGTTTACTGTCTTACCCTGCAATTGGGAATGTTGGGGGTCGCTTTTGTTATTTGGGTAGTCCATCATTCATGCCACTTATCTGATTATATTAGGTCGACTGCAGCCGTGCAGTCTTCTGGGCCTTGGAGTGCATTTATTTGAAACACGATCTTATGCATGTGGATTTCCTAGTTCAATGTTGTCATGATGACTGTACCTTTTACCTTCTTGCCGCCGCATTGAGTGATGGTTCTCGTGTTTTATGTTAAGTTGATGAAACTTTGGGACATGGATGCAACATTATCGCTCTGTGCAGGGAAGGTCTCGGTTGTGAATTGGACAATATTGTAATGTACAGCAGAAGTCACCTTGGTCGCACACATCAACTAAAAAACCCATATTCACTTGTTTGTGCTACAGAAAATCCCGTTAGATTAGATAGGCGGCAGTAGACTAACCAATTGGCCCATTCCCAAAGAGACACCGGAACTTACGCCCCGGCCCTTTATGAGCTATTGCCATTGCGTCAGTAGGATATAGAGGACTGGAGAGAAGAGAAAGAAAAAGGGGAGGGAAGAGTCCCTGCCAAAGAGACGATCATGAATGCGCGCAAGCACGATCAAGAGCCGCTGAGATGCGGAGATTAGAGATGTCAAACTGTGTAGTTCGCGCACGAAACAGAAGAAGACGGATTAAGGTGGCCTCGGAAGCTTTGGCCGTTAAGGGTTTGCTACTCCTGTAGGAGGAGTTCTTAGCTGTGGAGGTTGTCTCTCCCAATGTATGTCAAGACGATTTTTAAACGCGTTGACTGACTCCGCACTAACAACATCGGAAGGGAGTCTATTCCAAATGCTGACTATGACATACGGAAAACACTGCTAACTTAAAGTCGTTCTTCGAGCTTTATGTTCGAGTTTTTGACCGTAATTTCGCAAGCGATCATTGAGGTCTCTTTCAAAGAATCCCGTTCAAATGGCATAGAAGAGTGTAAACGCCTGCAGGCGACCAATGATTGTTTGAGTTATGACATCATAGACTGATTTTTTTCTTACAACAGCACCCTCAACCGTCCCGGATTTGAGGAGGCCATTGCTCCTCTAGTGAAATATGAACGAGAGAAATTATTGTTTGCCTGCATTCTTCAAACAAACTTCCAACCCTTGCTAGGGAATAGAACACCCAACATCTCGGCAATGAATGATTCAGTAATCTACACCACTCGGCCACTAGATCTATAGCGAGATAGTTCACAGTCTTGGATAGCACAGTGGACGTAAGAGACGCTATCGTTAGGTGGAGCAATGCTCTGCACTCAATAATGAACGGGCGAGACAATATCATAAGGTGGGGTAGTGCTTTGAGCTGCATATATGACGGAAGGATAAGACCTTGAAAACAGAGCGTCTACAGAAAGAGTAGAGCATAACTTTGTGTATTTTACTAATGAGACAATTTTAAACATGTGTATCGCAGACGGTGAAGTGTTCTACACGGTTTCTTAAACGACGGATAATATAATGTTCTCTGTATTGCAGGCTGTGTATTTAAAATATTTAGCAGATTAAATCATACTTCATATCTTACTTAATGGGAGGGTACCTGCATAAATCATTGAAATTTTCAAAATCCTGTTTTGTTACTAAGCAGTAGTTATACATCAGATGGACACGCAGCCGAAATTTCAGGCTGTCTGTGTAACCCTAAGTGGATGAAATGGGGGCTAAGGGCGGGGGGAGTGAGGTTTTTGTAACACCTAATGTTTGACTTCGAAAAACTTTTTTAATATTCATCCGATCTTCATGAAACTTGGCTTATGGACGTAAAATCGAAAATAAATAGGGGTTTTACTCCCGTATATTTTCTCATTTTCGCCATAAAAAACGAGCTATTAAAAAAAACAGTTTCCCGCCATAAACTGTTTTTTCGAATAGCTCGTTTTCTATGGCGAAAATAGGAAAAATACATGAGTCTAACCAACTATCTTCTTCGATTTTACATATATCTATACCAAGTTTCATTCAAATCAGAGCACAAATAAAGAAACTGAATTCGAACCCCTTGGTGGGCATTTCATGGTGAAATTCGAGAAAACGTCTATTTAAAGAAAAAGGTTATCAGTTTGTTCCGATTTGAATGAAACTTGGTGCACATATGTAAATAAAAAAGAATGTATGTTAGAGTCATGTACTTTTTCAATTTTCTTCATAGAAAACGAATTAATAAAAAAAAAACGGGAATTCAGCTCCAGGGGCTCCCTAAAAAGTTTGTTTTTTCGACTTTAAAACGAAAATCCTCATACAGTGTTTGAGCTACAGAGATGATTTTGGCATCAAACGAAGCAGAATTTAATCTTCCATCAAGGAACCTATTGAGGTTTACAACTTTCGAATTAATAAATTTTTTTGAGTGAATTAGTTTGAAATGACTTATGAAAAAAAAAAAAATTCGACAATATTTGAAAAACTTAAAGAACTATTTTTGAATATCAAAAGATCCAATAGATTGCTATATAGAGCAACTTATTCCACTTCTTTTGAGCACAAAATCAGCTCTCCAGCTGAAGAACCCTAGGAGGAGATGCATATCCTCATCCCTTTTTCTGCATCTTTTTTACTCACTCCATCTCTATGCAAAAAATCGAAAAGTGTGCATGAAAAAAAGAACATTTTCTCTTTCAATTTTACACATATGTGCCGAGCTTTTGCTAAATTGGTTGGTAAATGAATAAAAAATCCAAAAGTGCGGGTATTTTTCCCTTAAGCGGTAACATACATGGAGCGGTTAGCGTTTTTTATATTAAAGTTGCATATTGTGTGAACTGTACACATACCATCAAATTAACAGCGTTCTACTTCATATGATTGGGTGTTTAGCCAAAGGTTTAACTATCGCTAGAATTTCAACTTACGTACATAGTTAGCACTATATAGGTAGGTAGGTATGTATAAACCGGTAAAATGTTGTAGCAGATGATTTACCAGGACTTTCTCGGAAAACTGTATCCGCTGAACTTAATGAAGAAAGAAAAATTTGAAGGAAAGTGAAATACTTTTTCACACAGATTCTATTATATTCTATGTTCATAGTAGCCTTAGCAGACGGAGATTTGTTACTTATGAACTATACAACATGTTAAAATAAGAGCATAGTTTTATATATAGGAAACTATTTCACCTTCAAACCAATTTTTTGAAACATCAATAACTCTTCGCTGTAACATCAATGTAAACAAATACCTTATTACTTAATTGTGTTGTTAAGGTAATAAAGAATTTTCTTTTGTGAAAAAATACACAATTTGAAATGGCGACATGGTCAGTTTTTATTAACTGAATTAACGTTGGAGGGTACAACTCTAAGTGATTATGCATTTATATACTTAGGCAAATTTGATCGAAGTATATATATATGCATATACCATATATGTTTTTCTCTGAAGTTTTCATCTACAATATTTGTTAATCTACTGCATTTTTTTTTAATTGCTCTGAAAAACATGGCCAACGGGAGCACTCTGAGAGCACATACATCCACCTAGTAAGGCAAAGTTACCGGAAAATTAGGATTGGCCGTGACACTAAGATGGAATCTCGTTGTTCGCGACGGTTTAGGGTGCATGATTACGTACGCGCATCGTGTGCCTGCGGGTGGCGTTCAAGTTCGTGCGCTGTGCTGCTCGCTGCATCGCAGATTAAGTTGGGTAAGGTTAGGCAAGGTTAGGTTAGGTTGGTTGAGGTTAGGTTAAGTAAGGTTATTAGGTTACTTTAGGCTAGGTAGTGTTTATTTCAGTGGTGACGCGGCAAGAAAGCATACTTGAACGCAAAATCGTCGCAAACGACGAGAGTGTCACTAGGATACCTTTTATATCATCACCAAAAGCTTATCCTTTTTGACAATTATAACAGTTTCTGTAATTTTCTTGAAGATCTGTTCGTAACTTTTTCAGTTATATTTTGACAAACAGGGAGACAAGCCAGAGAGCACTCTGAGTACGCATACCTCCGCCGAATATGGCAGCGGTAACGGAAAATTCAAATTGATTCTGAAACCACAATTTTCTCCGTTTCAACACAAAAATTTAATCATTTGTGCCTATTGATGGTATTAACATTTTATGTAATTTTCATGAATATCCGTTCTTAACTTTTTGAGTTATACTGCTAACAACCATTATGACAAACATAGGTCAAACACACAAACAGACCCATCGATCATCACCAAAATTTAATAATTTCTGTCTTTTGACGTGAGTAACAACTCCTGCAAGTTTCATCATGATCCATCCATAAGTTTTTTTGGGTTATTGTGCTAACAAGCATAAAATCAGACATAGCGACACGCGAGCCAACAGATCATCCTAAAATTTGGTCATTTACTCTTCGTATTATACCTAACTACTCATATAAATTTCAAGAAATTCCGTCCATTACTCTTTGAGTTAAGGCCTTAAGAAAAAATAATCAGACAGACAAACAACAGACAGATGAGCGCATGTTCACTAAAATTAATCATCTGTTACTGTTAACATGCCTAACAATACCTCTGAATTTCGTAAAGATCCGTTCATAACTTTCTGAGTTACGTTACCAAGAAAAAAGAGACAGACACACAAACAAAGTGTTCAGCGGATATACCAAAAGTTACCTCTTCCTCCCAACATATATGAAAGTTCCCATAAATTTCGTAAAGATCCGTCCACAACTTTTTGAGTTATCTTTGTGACAGACAGCCAAACAAACAGACAAACACGACAGAACATAACCTCCTCGGTGCAGGTAATTACTTTCGAAATGAGCCAGTACAGAAAAGAAGCTATAGTGATGCTTCACTTTTCAGTGTAAACTTATACAGTACACATGTCGTAGTGCGGTTTAGAACATTTACAAATAATTTATGGGTTTCTTAGTAACGTTAGTTGCTTTTTAATCAACTGACATTATCCAATTTTAAATTTGACAGTAATGCAGAATGACACATTATGCTAGTTTCTTGTAGTATCTGCTGCAGCGTTGAAGTTCCCAAAAAATTTTTATGGTCAGATCCGTCGCCGTATCATAGTTGGTTTTTCAAAAACCAGTTGATATTCCGGTGTAGGTTCTTGAGCTAATAGTAATGAAAGGTGCCCACCTGCGGCCACGTGCGCCATAGGACCCCGTGGTCTACGGCATCCGGCACTAGTCCGCAGAGTGTGGCCGGTGCCCATATCTGATAGTAGGGATTATATCTTAGCTTTGTTGACAAGTAGTTATTCACATATGGCATTAGACGGCTGGTGGGGCTAAGTGCATCAAATTTTTGAATTTCACCAAAACATTGTAGCGATTCTTAAGAGGAGCTCTCTTCCTTGGACAGCTTTGCTAGTATTGTGCCCAGCTTAAGAGAGCAATTAAGGAGGGTTTCAATTATTATTCGTCAGTATTACTCTGTTGCACAATGTGCCTCAATGGTGGTAAATTAAAGTTACATTATGTTCACGTTTGCTAGTACAACCCGCAATGTGAGCTGTATTTTCTTGCAGCAAAAGCTTCAAACGTAGCTTGACGGTAATTCTGCTGCTAACTCTGAATAGTCGATGTAGTATCCCCTCACAGATTATTTCAAATGAAAGTAGACAAAGATATGTTAGGTTAATTTGGGTTACGTTAAGATTAGGTTAGGGTAGAATTGGCTAGGTAAGGTTAGGACATATTCGACTGGTTAGGTTAGGAAAGTTATCCTACTTAACCTATCCAATCGTGACCTAAGTTCCCTATGTTCCGAATTGAAACTAATGCTACCAGCTTTGAGTAGTTGAAAAATCTTTCCCTTCCTATACTGCTCTAGATTGAATATTTAAATTTTTGATGACCGATGTATATACACATATGTGAGAAAAATAATACATATCCATTTTTTTAATTATACTTTGTGATAGGTATCTGAACCATACATGAAAAAGACAGCTGGACTAAGTAATTATTAATACATCTGAGACTGCCAGTTATAATGTACAGAAAATCATGAATAACAACGCAAGATGATTGGCCCGAGCTGTTAACCTGAAATTCGAGATTCTACATTGCGTTAAATGTTATGTTGTGACGGCTATCGATAATTAGGGCTCAAGCTATGAAATTATTACTACGCCTCTGAGCGAATTATGTTATTTGTAAGTGAAATGCATGAATTTCAGCTCTCAGCACAGAAGAACATTAATTCGTTATCAGAAATTACATACAATTTGTAGACGAGTAAGCTGCGCGAGTAGTATTGTTGAATTTCAATTATTGTTCGTACCTAACGCCAGGAAATCATTGCCAACGTACTGTTATTTCATCCATTACCAAGAAATACATAGTACAGACGTACTATGTATTTCTGGGTTCATATCCTGTACTTCAAAATCATTACGAGACATTTTTCTTGCTAAGACGGCTGCAATACCACAGAGGTAACTGGTGTATCCATTTCAATACTTAATTCCTTTTAAGTAGTGAACTGAACCAGTGCCAAGTTGGATTGTGTGAAGAAAACATTTCATTACATTAGAAGTGAAATATGCCAATTGTGCTTAGCTCACACTATTATATTACACAGAATTTCTAGCTTACTGCTACCGTACCTCATTTGTCTAGTAATGGTTGTTTCATTTCTCTCGTATTCAATAAAATTGACAAATTTCGAGGAATTATTGTCAGTTCAAAATGCATTTGGCGTATATGTTTGCCTATAAATGAATATTTTCAGCATCGTGTTCTTCTCACAGATTCCATGTTCCATGTTAATTTCTGAGACGGCCAGATAGATGACAGTCATTGTTCTATGGTATTTTAATTGGTGACATAGTCCATTTATCATAACAAATCTGTGCCACCTCAGAGTGCGCTCCCAATCTCTTCTTTTGCCATAAAGAATATGCGCGTTTTTGATTACTAACTCGCTGCGGCTATATAAAGACGACATTTTCCATTATTTCCATGACGTCAAATCAGAGTAAGTTTAAGGTATTACGAGAAAAGAGTCCAATCCTAAAATCACGAGTTGTGAAAATAAAGTTGAAAATACGTTCACTGTATAAAACATTAACTTTTAAAATACCCGAAGTACAAATAGTCCAACGCCATAATATACAGTCTTGAGTTGGTTCAACTTCCAAAATCTACGAAGGACAGACTGTGTAGTTCTAAAGCACCCAATAATGAAGTTCTCGCCGTCCAGTTTCAAAGAGAGTTGAACGCTTTCCGCAGCGTGCAGTGCATAGACTGTCTTAAGCCGCGTCTACACGATCCATCTTTTCACCGATCACAAACTCACGAATCGACAATCAAAATCACAAACAATTCGCCTCCTTGTCCCAACGGCATCAGAAACAGAAGCCATGATCACTTCAAGGCCACTATACGCGAATTTAGCATTCCGTTACTATTAATCGCTATTCCGCCCTCACATTATCGATGAGAAATTTATTTTAGTTGTAGATGCTGATTGGCGGGTGAAACTTTATATATACCGGAGAAAAAAATATAACTAAAAATTCACTCACTGGCATCCCCTCAAATGCAGAAATGCAGACGATAGAACAATAATTTCGTATTTGTAATTTTCTTTAATTTTTATTGCAATTCACACTGTGTACATCCGTTTCTTCCATTAAAACGTTACTCTTGCTCCTTTGTAGCTTCTACTAATGAAAAAAGCAGGTACAGACGTTACTTGAGAAATATACTACAGTTAATACTAATTGGCAACATATAGTTGCCAAATGCTTCCCTCTCTACAGAGGTTCGAATCAAACATAAAAAAATTCTCTATGTGGGTAAATTTAATTAGAAAATGATACTTTAATTATTAAATAATATATTTAGAATAGATACATCTCATTACAGAGTGAAATATCATTTGCAAAATTTTGTGATCGTGGTAAAAGTTTTCCAACACTGCTGACGATCAAAAATCACAAACTTCGATGGCTCGCCGCGTGTGTTTGTCGATCAAAATCGTTCCGCGATCACAAACTTCGACGAAAAGATGGATCGTGTAGACGCGGCCTTAGGACAATTATTTGCTTCAGATATTACCTCTGTCAACTAGCAATACTAGTGTATTTTGATTATGATAGCTTACAAATAAAGTGAAGGTTCTTCGTTTCCGTGCTTGTAATTGACCTTTATCATTAATAAATAAACTACATATAGCTACAAACAAGTGCCAAGATGTGTAAGGTTTCAAATTTCTCTGATCTGAAGCATGAACAAACCCAACTCAGTTTATCTCGTGTGCATCAGTCATTTTCGCCATTTGAGGTCAATCGGGTTTTATCGCCGAACTACCGTTGCATACTGATGCGCGTTTATCGGTTTCTGGCACCAGCACATTTCCGCAATTTTATCTCCAGTGCTTACCGGAATATGCGCATTTTCATCTGTTGCTCTATTTACAGTCCGATCGCAATGAAATTTGCACACGATATATAAAATAAAAAAAGTAAATTTTCCTATTTTCTTCTTCGTATGCTTTTTATTGTCGAATTTCGTGGTAAACTTGCATTTTCCTATGGTTTATAAAGCTCCCATAGAATTTTACAGTTTTTGAGCTAGAATGAAAACAATAACAGTTTTGGAATCTCCAAACGATTCTCCACACTCGTATGTTTTTAGATTTTCAATTTACTACCTCGTTTTCTCTCAGTCTGCAGTTTCAGCAGTGACTAGAAGTATTTTGAAAATACGTAAGATTACGCTGCAAATTGCTATATTGAAAGAAAACGAGTCAGAAAATCGAAAATCTACAAACATACGATTACGGAGAATAGTTTGACAATTCCAAAACTGTCTGTTTTCATTCTAGCATAAAAAATGAAAAACTTCATGCAAACTCTATGTAGAAATTGACAATTTTTCAAGAGAGCCAAAAAACGTTTATTTTACAGGAATAAATAGCTTCAAAGCATTCATAGCCGTCAAAAACTGTGTATAATTGTTGAAATATATTATTATTACAATTCTAAATGGTCATGTACACATGATTTAAGAATTTTGTACTCACCCCTTAGATTATCAGCCAATTTTTGCTCCAGATGAAACTCCGAGAAGTAGGTGTTTTTGTCCCTAAAATTGAAAGGTTTTCGCATAGTTTTGTCACTGATATCACACTCATACATCACCGATATTTTTGTGGTAATTGTTCCGATTTTTCATAATGTTTCCTTAGTATATAGCTAATGATAACTTCTAAAAAATGAACATGAACAGAAAACGAAAAAGATAATGGGAAAACTTCATCGAAGGAAATTAATTTTATGGTTAATTTTACATATAACTATGAAGTTTCAGCCAAATCGGTCGACTTTCTAAATTTACCCCCACCCCTTAGAGGGACTTTGCCCCCATTTCGAAGTGTTCCTATGCGCCCAAGGCCAAATTTTTTTTTGCCACAGGTTTGTCATCATCCAAGGATAATATTTCCCTAAAAAATGAAAGTTCCAAATTTTGAAAAAAAACGGCCCACTTCACAAAATTCTAATACTATAATAGTGATTCGCGGTTCGAAACTGCAAAAAGAGCGTTTTCACCTTTATTTCAGATTAACGTATAGAGAAACACTTTCTTACTGGAATCCACAATTTGAAGGCCAAAAAGGCTAACAAGGACACAGCTTCATCAAACACATTTGTAAAACTATAAAATTTGCAAATTTATAAGAATATGCCGGTGATTATTTTTACTAGTAAAATGTGTCCGAAACAGCAAGTCCTGAAGGTAATTATTTTCAATAACAATCACTATTTATATACCGAGATCGCTGATAATTATATTATCGATGCACCAGGGATAAACGGAGTCTGGGAAGTAATTATTGTTATCATCAGCGGAATGCAGATCATGGATTTATCGCGTAGAAATAAATATTTAACTTCGTAGGCTCATAAACAACACTAATAATACTAGCGTGATTTAATTGGTAACTTATTCTACGTATTAGAACTTATCGCAGCAAACACATGTCTGCTTATCCAAAGTCTCCCAGTGTTCTTAAAAAAGAATATACAGTAAAACACCACTCGCACTCACTAAACCTTAGCCCTGCGTATCTCTTCAGGAGGAAATAAGATGACCCATAGGATATAGGATTATCTTAGCAAGATTAGTTCGCCCCTCCTAACTCATGATGACACACACCAACAGGACAACATAATTGCCAGTTAACTTAGCATCAACTACAAAATGCCGGGGTTCTTTCTTCGTTGCCCACCGTTTGTCTGCCCATTTTTGTATCCTTACTGATGATGCATACTTTTTGTTACGCTTCTTTTCCGACCCGTGCGTCTCCCAGGCGTTGGTTCTATGAGGGAACGCTCCCGAGCAAGAATTCTGAGTTTGACTCTCCTGCTCTCTCCCTTTCTGAAACGCCATTGCAGTGATCGGGAAGGGGAACTGGCAACGGCGCCAATAACTGTATATGTTGTGCGCGATCGATCGCGCTGCGCAAACAATCGATCGATCGTTCAAACGCCTAACCTAACCTAATCTAACCTAACCCCATCTCATTGACTAAAATTGACGGTGCCCGAAATTTTAAAATAAAAAAAACAGGCTTTGCCTCCCCTAACCTACCCGATATACTCAGAAATAGGGGGAAAGTTGAAGAAAAACATTGATTAGGTTAGGTTAGGCGTTTGAACGATCGATCGCGCACAATATATACACGCAATTGCAACTCAATTAGTAGTTCAAAATATACTAACTGTTCCTATAACACATGCATCCTTTTTTGAGTCAAATCAAAGTAGAGAGGAAGCAAAGAACTAAGTGAATAATTCCCTAGCCATAAATACACGAAATTGCCGAAAATCCAAGCATACTTTTTTTTCATTCATGAAAAACAACAATCAAATTTTGATGAGTGTCAGTTTTTCATTAAATTTTCAACCAATTGCTTTCAAAATCATTTGCGTTCTTCTTTTGAAAAGAAACTGGAATATCACCATTTGCAACTAATTCAAATTACAAAGGTTTCTCTGCCTAGGTACTTATATTCGGAAAAAATAATGTTGCCACTGTTAAACAATTCTTCAGCAAGACTTCAAAGAGCATATCCACGTTCTCAAATTAATAGCGAAGGTCCCCTTGAGCCGTAGAAACGAAGTACACGCATTTCTAACTTCAGGAACTGACTGGGATTTTTATCCGGAGAGAGCTCTGTTCGTAAACCGAAATACAAGGCAAGGAATGCGCGAGCAAGTTGGTGCTTTACTGTATGCGAATGTTGCCATCTGTTCTCAGCTGCCACATTCTATAAACATATCTCTTGATGTCAAGACGGATGAATAACAATAATATTACTAGTGTATTTCAAATAGTAACTTATTCTACATATTACAACGAATCACTGCCAACACACGCCCAGTGCTGAATGTATTTCTGTGCCTTAGAATTAATGTGGTCGCCTGCGCAACATCATCTGCTCGTTCCGAGAGACGCCACAGGAGAGCGCTCCCCTCGATTGGCCTGGGACCCTGGCTGCCGATGTTTCCAAGAGTTTCTTTTTCTTTCCGGCTTTATGGTCTTTCTTTTATGATCCTTCGATACCTCGGTACTCGGTGGTATTGGATGCTGACGAGCTTTTTCTTCTGGAGTGACCTGGTGCCAAAAACGATTTTCTCCCAACAGATGCTCGGTCTGTTCGTTTTTGGGATTGATTCCATACTTTTGGGCATTCTTTGTCGAAAAGGCTTTCGATTGAAGTTGAAGGTCATAACTACACTTCACGAATCCCTGACCATCAGCATTTGTAGCAAACTTTGATGGCCGACATTCAAAATAAATAATGTGGCTGGAATGATTAGCAAGAGCTTCCGTTCGGGTTATCTGGTACTCAGGGCTTACGTGCACATTTTCATAACTCTGAAAATTTTCCAGGAACTCGATTGGATTGATGAAAGTGGTTCTTGTAACTGGCGCGGGCAGTTTTCTCCAGAAACCGCTCGTTTTCTCTCGTGGCGGTTGTTGCGCAATTTCTTCGAAGTTTTCCGCCTCGGTTCCGGTGTGAATTTGGCAGGGACATTCCAGCCTCGTTTGGTGCGCACTAAAGCAGCAGTTTTTACAAGTCTTACGGTCGTGTGAGCTAACGACATCTTTATTTAATTCCTCTTGGTCATGGAGCTCATGAGTGCAGGGTGTTGAAAGAGCCATGGAGGCCCTGAGTGTTGCTGCAGATATCAGGAGTAGGCTGAAGCAGAGAAGAAGCCAGGGTGTTTTGCGTGTACAGCTTGAATCGTGGGCCATTGCAGCAGGGACTTCGTCTAAGGAGAGAAAATAGAGAAATGTAAGACATACGAGCATCAAGATACTGCAAGCAATGGCAGAAACTATAGCACTTCAGTAGCAGGCACTTCATCTGTGGGAAGAAAATAGAGATATATTAATAGAAGTTTTGGGTATGTGTAAATGACCACGGAAACTGTAAGTCAGTTAGTAGTAGGTGCGCTACCTGTTACGAGAAAAGAGGGAAGGGACGCTTTCATTTAAGCCGAAGGAATATGTAAGCGGAAAAAGAACCTGTTAGCTAGTCACTGGCAGGTTCTTTTTCAACGGTAATAAAATAGGTTGTCTGGTACAGTGAAGTAAAGAAGAAAAGATAGTTCATAGCAAAAGGCACCTGGTCTGTAGGGAGAAAATATTCTGATGAAGCAAAGAAAAGAATTAAAAATAATAGGCCATTTATCGTTACCAAAGTGTATAGCCGCAGAGTGGAAATTTTCTAGTAAAGTAAAGCTATACTGAACTAAAGCAGCTTCCACTTCATCTGTATAGTGAGAGAAAATATGGACTTTGTGTAGGATTCGTGATTGTTTAAAAAACGAAATAGTAAGTCGCAGTACCAAAAAAGTCCGTCCTGTTTTTTGTATCGAAATGGATAAACACATATTTTTATTTTGAAATGTATTTTTTGTATTTTTTCACACTGTGTGACCTTCTCTCAACGCTTCAGTAACTTAATCGTCCCAGTTTTACAAAAATCTTCTACTATGCTTTGGATATAGTTATGAACTTCCATTTTCATTTAATTTTCATCATTAAATGCTCATTTTACCCAGACAATAAATGTGGATTATATTATGAATACTTTAGAAATGTCAGTCATAGCGGAATAAGAACCCTTGTGCAAGCACAGTAATTTTAGTTAGTAATACCAAAGCTACGATCAAACACTCAGGATTGTAGAAACAAATAACGAAACTATTATTCTTACTACGCTACACTACAGACAGAGAACCCTCCAGTTAAATATGCTAAGTAATTCAACTAGGAACGATTTGTTTTCTGATGCTAGTAGATCTCATATGTGCATTATGTTTACTAAGAAGAGCTTTGTAAGAGCTTTATTCATTGTTTCTTACAGTCAAATGCGCTTGGTTGTAAGCATATGGTTAAATTAACTAGAGATTTTTATGCGAGTACTGTGACGGCTCATTAATTAAGGGGATCAACCCACCAATTTTCGTAAAAAATATCCTCTTTTCGTTTCCTGAAAAAGGATCCTCAGGCAGTGGGCTATTGTGTCCCAAATTTTTATTGGACTACGGGCACGGTAACCCCCCAAAGGGGCCCAAGGGGTGTAGGGGGTCAAAATGATGATATTTTTTTGTGGCAAAAAGATGTTTGGCACTAGGCTTTTGTGTCATAATTTTTTTTAGGGCTGCAGGCACTATAACCCCTGTCCCAAAAAAGGTCCTAAGGGGTCAAAATTATGATTTCATTTTTTCACCTAAAAAAATGAAGAGAAGTCAATGAGTTTTCATTACAAAAAAAGGATATTTTAGATCCTATGAAAGATTTGTGAAAAACTAGTAGAGAGATATGTTTAATTTTTACCATCAGTTTCTTTTTATCACAGTCCAAAACTGAAACTTCTACGTTTTTTGAATAATTTAGTTAGATTATTTTTTTTTTTAGATTAGATAGGCGGCAGTAGACGAACCAATAGGCCCATTCCCAAAGAGACACCGGAACATAGGCCCCGGCACTCTATGAGCTATTGCCATTATGTTAGTAGGATATAGAGGACAGGAGAAAAG
>LQNS02276883.1:7065494-7081813 GCA_001587735.2 Parhyale hawaiensis | reverse complement strand
ATATTTGGAAACTTTTGAAGCAGCTAAATTTTGTGCAAGCTGAAGCCGTGCCGTAGCTACGTACACGGATAAGTTGAGTTGCTTCAAAGCCTCTAGCGGCAACGAAAGTCGTACGTGTGCAGAGGCCTTAAGGCCAAACAAAAATGTTACAGGAATAAAACGTGTTCTCTTTTTTAAATTACATACAGTGGGGGGGGGGGGGAGAATAAATATTCGTATGCCATGAGTTTTTTAAATCTAGCGAACCAAAAATAAACATAATTGATACAGTATATGTATTTTTTGCATAAACAATACACACGCAATTACAAAACAAGTAAGTTCCTATATAATAGAAATTATACAACAATTTATATATTTCGGGTTGGAAAAAGTATTCGTACAATACAAAAAACTAAAAAAAAAAAAAACATCTAATATTTTGTGGCGTGGCCTTTGTTCAGTTCAAAGGCTATTAATCTCTTTCTACATTTTTCACTAAGCCTTGACATGCTTCCTTAAGAATTTAGGCCAATTCTTGTTGCAGATTTCTTTGAGTTCCGGAACGGACTTCGGCCTCCTTGCATTAATGTTTAATTTCAGAAATCGGCACAAATTTTCTATCGGATTCAAATCCGGAGACTGCATGGCTTGGCCATTCTAGTTGTTCCACATGATTATCTTCGAGCCATTTCTTTGTGGTTACTGCCGTATGTTTTGGGTCGTTGTCCTGCTGAAAAACGAATTCTTGCTTTATCCCGAGTTTTTGAACCGACGCATGCAAATATTCCCCCATATGTTCTGACACATGTGAGCATCCATTCTTCCTTCTATTATATGAATGTTACATGTTCCACGTGATGAAAAGCATCCCCAAATCATAACGTTACCATCACCAAATTTGACAGTGGGAATGGTGTTTTTTGGTGCGTGTGCCTTTCCTTCCTTCCTTCCTCCACACATGATTCATTGAATTTCGTCCAAATAGCTCTATTTTAGTCTCATCCGACCACAACTCGCTTTCCTTGAACGACTCAGGCTTGTCCTTATGCTTACGGACGAATTTCAGACGAGCTTCCCTATTTCGTTTTGACAGCAGGGGAGTTTTGCGAGGAGTTCGAGAACTTAAACGGTTTGATGCAGCTCGTGGCTTATTGTACGAAGAGTAAAGCTTGTCCCTGCTGCTAGTAACTCTTCCTGAAGCTTTTTGCGAACATTGATTTGATTTTCGAACACTTTCCTGGCCATTTTCTTGAAGCTCTAGGAGAAATCTTCCGCTGCCTGCCAGCTCTAAGTTGGTGTTCGGCGGTTTCCGAACTTTCAAACCTTTTAATAAATGACCCGATGGTGGTAAACAGTAGTTTGAGTGTCGATGATATTTGCCTGTAACTAACTTTTTCCGGATTTCCATTCTTTAATAATGAATTATTTTATAGAATTCGTAAACTCCTTGCTTTTTGCCATGGTTACAGCCTTCTTCTACGATGTCGCACAAAATAATGAGACGAAGACTGAGCATGGACTATAGTATTCTTCTAACGTAATATCTAGAAGGTTCTGGAAAGTTCTTGAACAGTCAAATCAGTTTTAAAATGAAAAAAAAAAAACGTGTTTTGTACGAATATGTTTTTCAACCCCATATATGTGAAATAATATATAATTCACTATAATTTTTTGTTTTGTTGACATATATCAATTGATGACACTTATATACAAATACTGTATTAATGTATTTATTGTTGGTTCGCCAGATTTTTTTAACTAAACAATTTCATGGTGTAGGTACGAATATTTATTTTCCCACACTGTATACTGTGTGTACATCGGAACAATCGATCCACAAATAAAAAAGTTTTCTCAAATTTTGGTAAACACCTGAATTAATAACGGTATAATTTATGTGATACGTATTAATGAATACATATTTTAGGACTGAGCAAAGCAATGCGTAATATCAGTCGGCTTCTTCTACTTCAATGTGACTCTAAGTGTAATGTTGCATGTCCTTGGATGAATAAAATAATGCACGTAATGAAACGCTTCTTCCATCGAGTTGTGAAATTTATACCACCTAACGGCTTCAAAAAATGCATAGAATTAAGTTATGAATCTGCCCGTTCCTTTTCCTTTCGTTAGCTACACTGTCTGTTGAACGAGTCAGCTTTACGCGTGAGAAAATTTTAGTGCCTGCAGGAATGACTTCAAGAAACGTGTGCTTCCCTGTAACGTATCATCGACTGACTCCCCAAACCATTCAGTTGAACTAAACCGAATTTCAGGCGTTAATTCTAAATCAGTTACCTTTGAGACTTCTGAAAATTCAATTCTAATTTATTGAATACAGTTTCAGAGGTGTCCAGCGTAATGTGGTTGCTGCTGATATTTGCAACGCGATTCACAGGGTGACATGAAGCTCCTGCTATAAGTTCCGGAGAAGTCAAACCTGGCGGGCCCGACTTCGCCAGATCAGTCGTTGTCACCTGCAGGTTGTTTTCGAGCCAAGCTGCCATGCGGTCTACAGAATTTCAGCCGCGATGCAAATGAAATGGCAAGATCAAGCTGGACTGTTGACTAATGTGTAGCAATCCCTGGAGGTTCTCACAAATACAACGCGCGTTCGCATGTATCTGTTAAACTTTCTGTTCTTGAGTAATTCTTCAGGACACAGTAGCGTGTGAAGAAAGTGAAGGGTATTTGTTTTTTATTATTATTACCTCCGCCAAGGAGGTTATATTTTTGTCCAGTTTATCTTTCCGTCTTGTTGACTGTCCCCAGGATTACTCAAAAAGTATTGAACGGATCTTTACAAAATTCAAAGGGATTGTTAGGCATGTTAACAGTAACAGATGATTAATTTTTGATAAAAATTCATTGATTTGTTTGTCTGACCACTTTTTTTTTTTTTTTTCTTAGGCCATAACTCGAAAATTTATGGACGGATTTTTACGAAATTTACATGAGTTGTTAGGTATATTACGAAGAGTAACTGACAAAATTTTTGGGTTGATCAATTTGTTCATTCGTTTGTTTGTCGCTATGTTTGATTTTATGCTTGTAAGCACAATAACTCCAAAAGTTACGAATGGATCTTTATGAAATTTACAAGAGTTGTTAGGAATGTTAGAAGACATGAATGATTAATTTTTTGGGGGTGATCGGTTAATCTGTTTGTCTGTCTGACTTATGTTTGTCATAATGTTTGTTAGCAGCATAACTCAAAAAGTTAAGAATGGATCTTCATGAATATTACAGAAATTGTTAATACTATCAAAAGGCACAAATGATCAGATTTTGGTGTCGATACAAAGAAAATCATGGTTTCAGAACCAATTTCAATTTTTCGTCACCACTATATTGCTTGGAGGAGATATGCGCTCTCACAGTGCTCTGTATTTATTTTTTTTTTTGTTTGCAACAAAAATTTGCTAGGCCCGTAAGTCGGTATCTTTCGTTCCATCTCTGCAGCGAAGCATACACCAGCTATCGGGCTACCCGCCATTGCAAAAGCTGTGTCATGGGAGACGATAGAATTCTATGAGAGAAAGAGCTAAAGCTGCAAAAGAGTTGGGAATGGATTTGTGCGGTGAAAGGATAGTAAGCTTGGAAACTTTTGGAATCCGCTGGAAAAACGGAGCCTGACAATGGAAACACGCAGGGAAAGAGGTTACGACGGAAACTCTGGCACGTGAAGTCGAGAATATAAGGGGAGGGAAACTTACATTCTTTGTTTAAAAAAAAAATAGTGTCATGATCATAAGTGGTAATAAATCGTTATTTTATTTTATATAAGGAAATTACTTAGACAGGAGTATTTTATTTTTGCACTATTCTAAAATATTTCGAAGGAACTTAGCGCGTAGACTGAGACGTCTTATGCAGGTGCGGTATCTGAAGGAAGGCTCACACTATTGTTATATGAATGAGTTAAGTGAATCAGCGTCCGAACGCGTTGCTGTGATCTGTTTCAACACCCGAAAAGTGTACTTTTTTCCGAGTTTAATTTTCTCCAAATTTGAAGAAGTACCATACCCAAAATTGGCTGACGTGGCGCTTAAATAATATAGCAGACACTGAGTTGTGTTTACATAGACATATCTAAACATGTGGATGCTTTGTCGACTAAATAAGCTTCTTTGACTGTAGCGCAGACCCTTCTTCATTAAGCTTCGTTTTACACGGTGCCGCTTTTGTTGCACAACGCACTGTTTTCTCCGCGCCTTTTTCTTGCGCAGAAATTTACCCATTCTGTGATCTCCCATATGCTGGATGCCAAGTAAAACAAAAATACATTAATTCGAAAGTACATGCGTCTCTCACAATCTTAGGACGAACATGGGGATCGAATTTTACTAACTGAAGCCCAAAATCAAAAGAAAAGTAAGCTCCGAAATTATGTTATTGAAACTGAACTCCCCACACGTGAGAAAAATCCCAAGTGAACAGCCATGTCGCCAAAAGAAGTTTAAGCGTCCAAACGACACTTAAAGGCTCTCTTCTACGCGAGGCAAGTTTAGCTGAGCATCATCCTCTTTTCCACACGCGTCCTTATCTAGACGGATAAGGCAAATGGTAAACGTATAATTTCTATGGTTAACGGTGAACTTTCAAGAGCGGGGAGGAAATTCCAAGGAGTAGTAGTGGTGTTGCGCTACAAAGCTGCTGCCTGTAAACATTCTAACTCTAAGGACTTAATGACTTTCGCTGGAGCTAGCAGCGTAGAGCGAACACAACTAATTCGTTTACGCTGCCGCGAGCAGCTTGCGTAAAATTTAACTGTGCAAATAGTTTTTTTGGGAATTGAAAAGCTGTGAGGGTATTTAAACATAACATTTCATTGTTTCGCATGAACTGTTTCTTCAATTAGCTCTTCAGAGGAATTGAGTTTAAAAATGTATCACCTAGTCGAAAATACGAAGTATTATGCATGTTTCCAATATTGGAACACCTCACAATTTGAGTCATAGCCATCTTTGCCTTATATGGCTCGCATAATAGTCTGAGTGACACTAAAAGCACTATGTTGATAGAAGCCCGTGAACCAGTCGATGAATACATCTACCTCGGTTGAGGAGGTTATGTTTTTGTCGTGTTTCTCTGTTATTCTGTTCGTCTGTTACCGGGATTTCTCAAAAAGTTGTGGACGGATCTTCATCAACTTTGCAGGGATTGTTCGGCATGTTAACAGCAACGGATGATTAACTTTTGGTGAAAATCAGTTGATCGATCAGTTTATTTGTCTGTCTGTTTAGTTTTTCTTAAGGCTATAACTCGAAAAGTTATGGACGGATTTTCATGAAATTCATATGCGTTGTTAAGTAAATTACACAGAGTAAATGACCAAATTTTGGGATGATTTTCTTTTGTTCGTTTGTTTGTCGCTATGTTTGATTTTATGCTTGTTAGCACAATTACTCAAAAAGTTGTCAATGGATCTTTATGAAATATGCAGGAGTTGTTTCTAGCGTTAAAAGACATAAATAATTAAACTTGGGCGATGATCGGTTGCTATGCTTCTGAGTTTTACTATTATTTGCCAGGAAAAAATGCTTGTTAGCTGCGTAACTCAACAAGTTATGATCGGATCTTCAAGAAAATTACTGAAACTGTAAGTACTGCTAAAAGGCACAAATTATCAGATTTTGGTGATGATACAAAGAAAATCATAGTTTCAGAACCAATTTGAATTTTTCGTTACTGCTGCGTTGCTAAGCGGAGGTATGCGCTCTCAGAGTATTCACTAGTTTACTTATATATTCTGTAGACAATTTTTTTGGGCTAATGTGACGCTGCTAAATATTAAGGGCACAAAAACAAATCTTAATTATTCTAAACTATCACTTAAAATCAACAGCAGGGCTTCTTAAAAATAAACTAGAGCTGTACACTGAAAACGTAAACCTGCATCAAGCAACGCAACGTCAGCAGATAGATGGAACACGTACAAACAAAAAGACAATAAGACTAACGGATCATCACCAAAATTTATTCATCTGATCCATGTGACCTTACTATAAAATTTATAGGACTAGTTATAACTAGTCCTATAAATTTCATAAAGGTACGTCCTTACTTACTAAGTTATGTTGCCAAGACCTAAAACGATGGACAGACAGGCAAATAAACAAGCCAACAAGCAAACAAACTGCATAAAAAATATAGCATTGGTGATGGTGAATTCACAGAAGAGTTAATGAAATTAAAATTTTGATTTATAACATCCTCGTGGTATGAACAGTTTGTTCTAGAATTTTAAAAGCGCTGGGATGACTAAACTAGCAAGATAATAATAATAATACATAAATTTAAGAGGGATACATCTATACTCAACAATTATTGCACTCCCATTTAGCACTGTAGGTATAGAGACTCTGAATGTCTTCACATGGCTACATTATACTTTGTTTATACCAGGGCTCCGAATTATAAAATCGAGTCGCCCATCACAAATCACAGCATTGATTATATTTTCATTAAAAGCATCTCCCGTAGCCAGCCCAAAATTTGGACAGTTTTTGCCCAATTTGTGAAGTTTGCCCAGAGTGCGTAATTGGGACCAGCAGTAAGCATTGGTTTGGCCTGAAATGAGTTCCGTTTCAACTTCCAAATTGAAAACTATCTCTGCTTCATCTTGCTCCGTTCCAGCGTTGACTTACCATGCTTCTGGTAAAGGAGCAGGAATAAAAAAGCGAAGAACGAAGTTTTGCTGTTCATTTACCCTTGCAGATCAATGGCAACGGACGCCGTATAAAAAAATTATAAATGCGCTAAATATTTTCTCCTGGAATATAAAAAGGCTGGAATAATAAGTTTCAGTCGGCAAAAGGACAGCTAAAGATGCATCAGAGAGCGTGTATATCAGAAAGTAATACCAGCGCCTCTCTGCCATGTAATTACCAAGCACAGCACCTTTGTAATACATTCTCTTTATGAATATCGTGCGCTCGTTAGGCTCCTGCAACACGACGCCTAGCTGTAGCTAACGACTCAATTATTGACTTGACCCTGTAGCTAGAACTGCACTGAAGTATATAATGCAGCCTGCAGCTACAGCTCTGTCTACAATAGTTGCAAAATCGTCATTCGATAAGAAGCATCAATGTGTACTAGTGTGTCGACGTACACTCTGTTGCTTTATATATTGAATCCAACCGAATGAGGGTTGTAATAGCTGTCTCTTGAAATCTCTGACCATTCAATTTAGTTTCAGTGCAATACGTAATCATAATAATGAAACGTAAATTATCACGAATTTCAGTAGAAGTGTTACCATTTGTTGATCAACCAGTTGAGGCATTTAAAAGTGTAGTATTTGCATCATGTTGCGAAAACAAAACCAATTTATTGTTCAGTGAGGATGCTGTCTTAATGATATTATACAATATAGCGCACATCACTGCGAAGCTTAATAAAACAGTTTTTTTTTTCTGACGTAGGACGTGAGTTGAGCATTAGCCACCTGCATGGTTATATGCAGATCCCTGATTGGTTCAAAACGCTATTGCTAACATTTAAATTTACCGCTACACGGGGTGCGGATATAAAGAACGATACTGTGGCAGCTGCGGCTCTAACTAAATGTTTATTTGCTGACCAATACTACAGTCTGTTGCGGCTCTCCAGCACTTCGCTGCTTCAGTATTGATAATTTTGCCCTCAATTAGCTGGAGGCTGTTGTCTAACACAGGGCTGCTACACTTTTTCAGTCAACGTAGCAGAAACGTGGAACACCGAGTCTACGTGAAATTCTAGGCGAAGCTGTGAGAGGGTCCAACCTAGTGCTTTAAATTTCTACAAGGGGCTTATAGAGAAGTGTTATTGTCGCGCCTCAGAATATTGAGCAGCCTAAGCGCTGCACAAAAAATAAATAAATATGTTCATATAAATTGTGTAAGCTCATAATCCCATTTGTCGACCTGTAAGTATTAGTTCATCTTGAGTTCGCGCAATAGGCTAGACATCCCTACTTATGCTAGCAGGTCCTCAACCACCACCATGAATGGATTCGGAAAAATACCCTAGACGATGTGCTTAGAGGGATTTTGTATAGCTTACCAAGACCCTTTGCGGAGAGGCAAGATATGGCGGCTCCAGCGCAACGTTTCCATGCTGAAGAAGATACTTGGTGTGAGTATTTCTTGGCAACCAAACAATTCAGAACGCTTGACTATCCTCCGTATTCCCCAGATCTCAAACCGTGCAACTTGTGCCTCTCTCCTAGACTAAGCAACGTAGTCAAGGGAGCACAACCCTATCAAAAATTAGGGCCACCGCTGAAGCTAAAACCGCATTCTAGCCGTTGGGCGGATCGTGGCTGTCCTATATTTTGTTTGAGAAGTGAGCACTTTGTTGAGGGCTACCATGGATGGCAGAAGCGATTGCTAAAGTGCATAGACTCTGGTGGATTACTCCAAAGAGTAAAAATGGCGCGTTCTTTGCACAAATTACTCGAGGTATTGTTTACTAGCCTCATATCTTTATGCACCCCACCTAACATCTTACGTCATCGCTACGTCTTACCTTCCACGACGTATACAGATACGTTAGCTGGCGTCACGAGGTCAGGCAGGCACGTGTAGTTGCCAGCGTCTGACGCCAGCGCGTGCACCAGTGACAGTCTGGACAGCAGCTGACGACCTTCTTTTTCTGTCTCAATGCTGACACCGCCCCTGGGACTGGTGATGCTGATGCTGCTGCCGTTGTGCTGCCACTGCACCTGCAGCCACGTGCAGCAACAAAGGTGTTAACCCTAGAACTCTAACGAGGGGTGTGCCATACCCCATGCTACGAATTTACTATGCTCGCTGAGTGGGGCGTAGAGATAACCCCGTCACCTTAAGGGGCGCTCTTATTTAGAACATTTAAGGCATATAGCAGGTACTTCGCTCTTTCTTGTGGAACTAGGTTGGTTACCGAAGTTTTTTTTATAGGGCTTGAGTACTTGAGCCTCCAACGCCGCCAGTCATTGCTAAACTAAGTAATCATGTTATCTATTGAAATTAGGTTGGTTTATGCTCATGTTTGGCCATAAAAATATAACTATAACGATGCATTTCATTCAGGATCAGCGCCATCTACTTCTCACGCCACGTGTGTGAGATAAAAAATAAGCTGCCATGAAGGATTAATATCCGTCTCATTTTTTTGTCGGAATAACAGCATTTGAAATGTTGCTAATGGGTAACGGAGTGAGAGAAAAGGTTCAATTGATTTTCGTTGCTTTCTAAAGTGGGCCACAGCTCTAGTTTCTGCACTGCACTGTTAGCTCTCAACAGAGGATGCGACATGTTTGAGTAGTTGCAGTGCGATCGGGAGAGTCATACAATTATCCTCGAAGAGTCCTCTACCTACACTCAGTAAACTGAATTCAGTTGCTGTTTTGGTTAAAGAGACAACTGCTGCATGGCCATAGTCCATTACGCACTCGTATTGTTGAGTAATCCATTTCAGCATGACTGCCATTTAGCTGTGTGGGGTGATGTGGTATTAACTGTGTTCTAATTTGGCAAGTACAATAAAGCCGTAGCGAAAAACCTTGTGGTCTTTCATCTATGGCAAGAAAGTTGTGGTAAGTATAGCAAGAAAACAATTGTGTGGGTTTATGTTTTTACAATTGGAGAACTATTGCACAAGTGCAGTAGCCTCATATGTTTCATACAAGATAGTTTAATATCATTTACTGGGGGCTACGGTACTCGTACAATTAACTTTTTAAAAAATTTCTAGTTAATAAATATCTAGGAAAATAGGCGCTCTATGAGTCATAAACTGCAGCAAGTGAACATATACAGTATGGTAGGTAGGAGGACATATCGTAGAAAGTAAATATTATTTCTAGGTTGTGAGGAGGAGCGGTTACTCTTGTTTTTAGATTGCAGTTGATATTCCTCACACGCGGATAGAGTTGCACAATTTTCCAATAGACCACTTGTAGGTGCAGAGAATAATAGTATGCGATAAGAAATTTCAGCGCACGCTTTCTAAATGTGTAACGTTTTCCTACGACGACCTGCCGGCTACACCCGAAAAATATTTTTCCTTCAACTGAAACGGCCATCATTAATTCCTTCTTTTAATAGTGATAAAATGAGACTCAAAGCATGGCATGAGTATATACGCAATGGGAAAAAATGGCGGTAGTTCAAAAAAAGACAACCGTTGATACCACCTTATGAATGTCTGCCAACCAACCCCTCGTTTGATTTCTTTACGCTCGAAGAAATGTAGAACAAGAAACAGTAGCGAATGTCATAATGCGCTTCCTTGCTTACCGGAACGTATTTACATTGCATATAATGTGTACCGCCTGCATTTACGTAGACGTAGGGTATGCGGGTCAAGACCTAATGGTAGACATTTTTCTTGTAGTCGTAATAATTTTTTTTTTTCGAGTACGTCGTGATGTAATTTAGATACTGTGCAGCAGTGTGGTCAACTTCTGGCCCGAGGGTTACAAGTGGCTCGCCTGTTGATTCGCTGTGGCCCGCGACCTCTTGTGTTACAAAATCAACCGGCGGGTCACTTGTGGCCCTCACGCCAAAGGCTTGACCACCTACCTGCTATAGAACAGTCACTACATTACGGTGCAGCGACTGTTTGTGAATATCAAAGTAATGCTGCCAGTAACTGATTCCGGTAGGCACCCTGACTGGGCTGCCTTAGCGTAAACTTACGGGTAGTTCAGAACATAATCCTTCTCTTACGAGAGCATATCCTGCAGTAACTCCAAGGAGCTTCAATAGAGAAGGAGGGAGCTTTGTGGCCCAGTTACAGACTTGCCAGCGAGTCGACCATATCTCTTATGGCTGAGACGCTAATTGGTGGAAAAGACGGGGGAGCACTGAGTTTCACGGGGAGCAGCAGACGAACCGAGTTGCTGATATGCGATTGGTGCTTAAGTCTGACCGACGTCGGTATTCTCTGAGAAATGACTGTACGCTAACGTGCATGGGACAACTGGCTGACAGCCATAAGAGACTCTTGAGCTTCAACGGGCTAGGCTACTGGCTCCCTCCTTCTCTATGGAAGCTCCTTGAGTAACTCATCAATAAACGATTGTCAGGTTCAAAAGCAACTTTCGCTAGCTGCTGCACGAGCATTTTATGTTCAAACTCACTGGTAAACAATCATTAGGGTAAATTGAAGTTAGTCCGAAATTTTGTATCAGATTTACAAATGCAGGTGAATTAAGAATCGTCTCGTTAATCTGCAGTTAGTCCAGGTAGAGAATTTTATCGCTAGAATTCTACCAATATATCCTGAGCCCTGTTCTTCGCGCCAAGAGTCAATATTTTTTACACTCCAGGCAAAGCTTTAAGACGAATGCTTATTATTTTCATTCTGTATTCATAACACTGTACAACAAATTTTAGGGTCAAGAAAAAAACATAGATCTCATGTGCATTTTATTCTGAAGTTTAATTAGGGTGCTGAATTCGAATTTGATTACGAAAATTTCCTATCGCGTCTAAATTTTTTGTAAATGGCTGATTCAATTATCTCGTAATTAATGCCGATTTCCAAGATACCATAGATGTATGTTGTACCTAAAGTCACTTTGAATGGGTTTATTCTAATTATTTCTTCAATAATTAATTAATCAGCATGTATATTAGCAATACACAGTGTATTAACCTGCAATCTAGTATATACTTTTTCTTTTCTAATTAAGGCGTCTCAGGTGTGTCACCCTTCAGATTCCAGCAGAAATCAGCCAGCAAAGCAGGAGTCAATTTTTTCGTGTACCAGTTTTCCATTGATGTCCTATCTTGACTGCAACCTCTTTCTATGTTCACCACTTACATCTGCAGCATTCTCTGAGGAGCAGGACCGGTGAATATGAAGAAGGTGTATCTTTAGTGTCATGAAGCGTCCGAGATATTGGTAGCATTTGATTAACTTCACCTTACGCTCTCGCTGGGACTTTCCTAGAAGCCCTTAGTCTTCAGTATGCATTTTTGAAAACATGCCAGGCTCAGGTTCATTCATTGTCACCTTAAAGTCCTCGTCATTAATGAGCTTGCAAAAATGAGGACCTACAAATGTGAGTACTCGTTTTAATCTTGTCATCACTTATTTTAGGGAAGATCCTTTTCAGATACTAGAATATTGGCTTGTTATGTTGCAGCGCTTTGGTAAATTGTGCCATTAAGCTTAGTATAAGCAGCGGCATAAGCAATATGCACAATATTCTTCTTAAATAGTGGCTCATGAATTACATTATGGCATGCAAACGTCATTCTGGCCACTCTGATGTCGTTCCCTACTCTCCAACTTGGAAAGAGAGCTCACAAACTTGGTGTACCCAGTCTGTAGTCCATTAAGTATGGCTAGTACTTCCAATTCTGTACAAATTAACTGCTCATGCTCTTTGTAACTAATGCAGTATAGAATAAAAGCATCTTCTCATCTTTCTGTTTAAAAATGACTGAGTGAGGAAATGGAACTGAAAGCATGGTGATCTCACTGTGCAATAGAACTGTTTTTATGCTGAAAAAGGACTCATCTATGGATAACCTCGACTCATTTAGTTCATAGGACAGCTCAAGGACACTACAGATACATAATGCAGGCACTGCTATTTACGAAAAATTGGAGGATCACATGTTATATTCGTGATGTACTCAAAAATACTCCTAGAAAATGGTTGTCTCGTCTCCGTTTGGTTATTTTTTTTACTGTTGAAAAGTGTAATTAATAGTTGCCTGATAATTAGCAGTAGTGTACCTCAAATTAACCGAAGAACAGGCACCAAGCTGACGCTTGATGCAATTTTTAATTATTAACAGCTTTAGGGCACAGATCTCAGTAAAAAATAGACACCTTTTTAGAGAGATTCTATGATTCTTAATAAAGCTTTGCTATTAACAGTATTAGGCCACAGATCTTACCGATGACGAGGCATCAGGATGAAGTGTAGCCGTGCAGGTGAGCACTAAGGTAGACCCGCTCTTGATGTAGAGCTCTCTGGGGCCCTCAAGCAGTGCCACAGGAACTGCATATCAATCATAGGCACAAGAGAATACATTAGTCAAATATGAACGTTACCGCTTTGCAGAACAGTTAAGGTGAGCGATGTATGGTTGAACTCAATTACCAGCTGCAGTCGCAAATGGGCCAGCAAAGGGTCAGTGTAGAGGCATAAAGTTGGTTTAGAGCCCTCCAGACTAGGGCCGGGGTGCCATTTCATTTGCAGTGGTTTGAGTGAACTCGGCTTGAAGTCCATGATACAAGATTAAGTTCCATTTCCTTTGAATTGCTTACGGTGCAATGTCTGCAATGAAGTTGCAGTGAACGAATATGATATGGACTTTGCATTCGTTATAGTATTCGTTAAAGCAGCCTTGTAAAGGAAGTTCTGAGTTTAAATGCAAGTTAAAGTGAGTGACATATTACAGTGACTTAACTGAGAACAGTGAATGAGTTTTGTTACTTCTGTTTTGTCGAAGGATTTGTTGAAATGGCTTTATATTTGCAGTTAAGTGTTTGAATTACATTCCATGTCTGTGACATATTGCAGAACGCAAAGAATACAGGATAAAAGAAAAAAAAATTGCGATTACATACGCAGGGGAGACACCTCTCTGACTTTTCTCCTGTTGGTGAATCTTCTAGCGAATGGAAGAAACTAACATCGTGATGACTAAGCTACCATGGAGTGACGTGAATACCGCCACCTGGAGCTCGCCCAAAACCCCTCAAAGTAGGCACTGCAAATGTAGCACTGAAATTGCCAACAGGCCACGAATAAATTCGGAAATTTACGTAAGCAATCATAATTAATTTTTGCGGCTACCATGTTTTGACTGAGGAAGGTCTACGCCAACTTTTTTGAAGTGGTCAACACCATAGATTAAAAAAAAAGTTCAATCACAATGAGCCACAACTTCGGTCCGTCGTGCAATGTATTTCAGATCAATAATTTGAGAAAAACATGTACTTAGATTAGCTAACCTTTCACATTGAGGTGTACCGTCCAAGACAGCTTAGGTCTGGTGTTAACCTGACATTCGTATGCCCCTGTGTCGTTGCGTAGAGCTGGTGATACGATGAGACGCCATGTTGATGATCCGTTGTCAATTTCAACCTATACAAGTAGAGAGACTTTTTGTTAATGCAGACAAAATATCATTCTTAATTTAAATCAGAGAATAAAGATTTCCATCCCATATTTTATTTACGGCTTATAAATTCCCCCTAGTTTAAAATCATTGCATGTAGTTTATCCTTCATACTTTAAGTTAGCGTCACAACATTCTCTTTTCTTGTAATAATTTGAAACTGGTATCTTTCTTTCACGGAATCCCGTGCATCAGATGAATCTATTTTTAAAGTAACATTGGCAGGAGTACTTTTTTGTTGTAAATTGATAAATTCACTAAAATCCGTCCTTAGCTTTTTGAGTTGTTGCAATAAGAAAAATGAGGCAGGCAAGCAAACAAACAAACAAACGGATGAACGGATCTTCACAAAAAGTTGATCATCTGTTCCTCCTAACATACTTATTAATCCCTGTAAAGTTTGTTGAATCCGTCCATAACTTTTTGAGTTATCTTGGTGACAGACAAATAGTCAGACAGACAGAGAAACTCGGCGAAAACATAACCTCCTTGACGGAGGTAAACATATCATCAGGGAACGCACATACTTTTTTATTATAACATTTGATTCAGTAGCATGGATTCGGTAGCATAAATGACGGGGGATTTTCACATCCTTGCTTGAAAAATTGTCGGTGCGAAGGTATAGTGTAACCTCGGCTTTAGAGTCTAGATGTGAACCCTTGTTAACTTAACTTCCCTTAAATTGAGGGAAAAGCCTCTGGAGAAGATGATGACATAATTATTGTATTTGCTGTTCTAAGTCTCTTCATGTTAAACTTTAAAGACAAATTGTGCTTTCTTTTGTGATAATTAATTTATTTAAAAAATTGTGGTTGTTATAGAATGTTTTGCTTAGATCGTTCGAAATAGTATTTCAACAAATGATTTCCACTGACAAGATACTTCTACTCCTCGTGTAATGCAGCAGTGCAGTAGCTGATAGACAAAAGTAAACTACACGTCGGTGTGGTGTCATTTGATTCTAGACCTACTAATCTTGATTTAAAAAAAAAATCACGTGTGGTGCAAATCTTTGATGTTGTGGCAAATTGGAACATTTCACTGCATTTCACTGCGGCGTGAGGCAAGGCAAAGTAACGAACACTCCAGAGTTCTGGCAATTTTTATTTAATTCTTGTTTCTCTACTCCTCCCAAAACTCCAAAACGACTTCCAATAGTCTTCATTTTCTTTCAAGACTTTTAATACATCTTATTGTTGTTTTCTTTTATTTTGACATGTTAAAATGCATAATTCGTTGCTGCAATGTACGTAAAAATTAGAACTTGATCTTTTTTTTTTCTTTTTGTTCGTCTTTCTAGGAACAATATTATTGTGCACGGTACAAAGGGTTATATGTTATATATTATATACAGTTCCTTTGCTTACCTTGCCAAGAAGGTTATGTTTTTCTCGTGTTTGTCTGTCTCTTGTAGGTCACCGAGGTTACTCTTAAACTAATGAACGGACTCTTATGAAATTTACAGGGATTCTGAGACATGTTGACAGTAACAGATAATTAACCTTTGGTAAAAATCCGTTCACCTGTCTGTCTGTCTTTCTTTCGTGCGTCAACTCAAAAGGTTCCGGACGGATTCTTATGAAGTTTATATGATTTGTTGGGTGTAAGACGTAGAGTAATTGACCAAAATTTTGGTGATATGTTGGCTCGACTCTGTGATGATATGTTTGTTCGTCTCTTTGTTTCTCGCTGTGTTTGATCTTGATATCATGCTTGTTGGCACAATAACTCGAAAAGCTGTGGATAGAACGGATCTTCGTGAAAATTATAGGATTTTTTTCTACAGAAAGGTACAGCTGATATTGGTGTTGATACAAGGAAACTTGTCGTTTTGGAGCAATTTTGAAATCTTCATTCACGTTGCCTTGCTTGGCGGAGGTATGCGCTCTAGTTTTTAATGAACTTGAATGCAGAGTATCTTACTTTACTCCTTATCAAATTATGTCTTTTTTGTTGCATGTAGGTTTCCTTTCCTTTAAATACATTGCAACTTACAATAGCTACCTATATCTAGGTAGCCTTACTTATATTTTTTTACTTGTCTCATAGGAATTGCTTGGGGGCAGGATAACACGTTAAGATATTTTATTTGTTTCTCATCCTTGTGTTTGTAATTTCACTGTCAAGTTCTTATGTACACTCTTTAATCAGTTAAGCATATACAGTATTTGTGATGTACAGTATACGGAAGTGCTACTTTGCATGAGGAAACTTATTAAC
>LQNS02276883.1:7026009-7052686 GCA_001587735.2 Parhyale hawaiensis | reverse complement strand
CCCGATACACGAGCTAACGTCCTGCTCTCAGGTTGTCCCGATACACGAGCTAACGTCCTGCTCTCAGGTTGTCCCGATACACGAGCTAACGTCCTGCTCTCAGGTCGTCCCGATACACGAGCTAACGTCCTGCTCACAGGTTGTCCCGATACACGAGCTAACGTCCTGCTCTCAGGTCGTCTCGATACACGAGTTAACGTCCTGCTCTCAGGTTGTCCCGATACAAGAGTTAACGTCCTGCTCTCAGGTCGTCCCGGTACACGAGCTAACGTCCTGCTCTCAGGTTGTCCTGATACACGAGCTAACGTCCTGCTCTCAGGTTGTCCCGATACACGAGCTAACGTCCTGCCTCAGGTTGTCCCGATACACGAGCTAACGTCCTGCTCTCAGGTCGTCCCGATACACGAGCTAACGTCCTGCTCTCAGGTTGTCCCGATACACGAGCTAACGTCCTGCTCTCAGGTTGTCCCGATACACGAGCTAACGTCCTGCGCTCAGGTTGTCCCGATACACGAGCTAACGTCCTGCTCTCAGGTTGTTCCGATACACGAGCTAACGTCCTGCTCTCAGGTTGTTCCGATACACGAGCTAACGTCCTGCTCTCAGGTTGTCCCGATACACGAGCTAACGTCCTGCTCTCAGGTTGTCCCGATACACGAACTAACGTCCTGCTCTCAGGTTGTCCCGATACACGAGCTAACGTCCTGCTCTCAGGTTGTCCCGATACACTGGAGAAAGTCAGTAGTATGAACGATGTGGAGGCCGGATGTCCTCCCATAAGTTGTGCGTGCGGTTGTATAGTGTGGGCCCGGTTTAAGGCTGCAGGGGAGGAAGAGCTACTCCCAACAGACAATTATTGGTAAGTGATATCAAGTTAAGTGTGCTAACTGCAAACCAATTGTACCTGAAACGACAAACAGTTCGATCCTCCTGAGCTGGAATGAAATTTTTGACCGTCTCAATCATAAGCAGTCTGCTATTATTACCTCAACCTTGTGGTGAATGCAACACTTAAGACTAAGCTATTGTAGAAACTAAAACGAGAATAATTTACCAAATGGGTGAATTATACATATATTTTATTGACGACTCTGTGAGTTGCAACTAAGCTCATTGTATTTATTATATTATATTTTCTATCATTGAAACAGCTCCTTCCCGAATAATCAATATCGCTTCTCGAACTCAGGTTTTTTAAGTCTTTTCGTGTGCAGTTAAGAAATTAGAGCAGAGATTGTCACCAAACGTATACATGTCAATGCTCATACTACGCTATGCCGAAGAACATTCTTTCAGCATTTGCGAAGACTTAAACTTTAGTGCTATGTTAGCGTATCACGCACGCTGGCAGCGACATCCACCATTGGGAGCAATTTTAAATTTTGGATGACTAAGGACACGTTTGATTGGTCGCGTGAATTAAACCTTCGATGCTTCATTTATGCGAAGCTTTAAACAGAGGCTTTGGAGTTGTCACTTCGAAACGTGTTGCAAGTGTTAGAAGCAATTAACGCGAGTGCGTTGTGCCTGCGCAAAAATCTATTTAAAGGCCTAGTCACGCTGCCAAAACTTACGATTTACGTATGGATACCGAAAAAATTTTGAGTCGTGCGCGATTCATAGGTGCTGTGCGTAATTCATGAGTTATTCTGACGTAGAGCAGTAGTAGCTGTCAGTGATGTTCGTCGCGAATCCTGGTTTTGAGCCGTGAAGGCTCAGTCACAGCCTTTCACGCATAAATCGCGTATAAAGTTGGCTTGTGCGTGATTGTCGGTAGAGAAATTGACCATTTTGGGGGATATGCGTGGTCAAAAATCACTAACGAATTGCGCATGAACGACGTACAAATCAATGAAAATCACTTGTGTAGGAGCACAAATGCCTTGGCAATCAGTCTGGCAATCTCGAGTGATGATTCATGGCGCTCAGAAGAACTTGGAATCTGCTGGCCAAATATCAAAAGTGACCACTACTCTTTTGCATCTTGACAGTCTGTAGTTGTAGATTCTGTACTCCCTGCCAAGGTTCCTATAGTGCTGCAGTAGGGCTTCATCAGGTAGTTCCTCTGGCTGAAGGCATCATCTACCGCCAGGAAGTTAGGCACATTTGAGTGTCGTTCGGCAAAGGCACTTGCTGTGGTCAACCCATGATGATGTTGTTTTCTAGGCGTTCTCTCAGCTCACTGTTGTAGATCTGAGCATCTGAAGCAGAGCCATTACTAGACACGTTCACCCACAGGAGCTTGTAATCAATCAGACGTCACCTGGCAAACAGGATGATACTGAAGAAGCAATTGTAATTGTAGTATGAACTCAGAACCAGAATCAGGGGGAGCTTTGCATGCCACGTGTTTGCCATCAATAGCACCGATGACGTTCGGAAAGTTCCGCTTCTCGTACCAGTCATATGCCAGTTGTAGCCAGCCTTCTTCAGTGGTTGGAGGTGACGTCTGCTCTTCAATGTAATCCTTTATGATGGCCTTGCAGGCTTCTTTTGACAAAAATGCTGATGGTGTTGTGGGGGACCATCCAGGCATACTACACGTTATGGTATCTGGATCTTGATGCCAAAGGACGAAGGGTAATGGCAACCTTCAGACCAGGACCAAGGGGAGCTCTCCAGTTGGTTGTCTTCTTGGTAAACCTGGGGTTCAGCCAGCCTCCGGACAATCTCATCAAGCATGGCAGGAAGCATACGCATGAAGCTCTGGAAAGATCTTGGGTCTTCATTCCAGAGCTCCACCAACAGGCGATCATACAAGCCCTGCTGTGGTCTTCTGGTGATCCAGTCTCTCACCCACACGTTTCTGATCTGTCTTCTCCTCCTCCTTCTGACCAACATCTTTTAAAGCTGCTGCAGTTGATCATTCTGTTTCTGGATCAAGAACACCAAGACATCTTGTTTCAGGGGGTTCATGATGGATGTGTACCCTTTGGCAGCAAGGACTAGACTGGCAAATGTTGAAAGAAAAGGTAATCTTATTACGGCAAAAATCATACATGAGTTGTTAGTGATACACAAGTGGTTGATAGGGTCTTCATAAGTTTTTTATGAGCTTTTGTAAGCGAAAAGTCAACCACCTGCGCGGTAGCGGTAAATTTCTTGCGAACAACCACTGGCGGTCCACGTATTTGTCGCACATTATCCGTGTCAAAACTACGCAAATTACGCATGAAAGACGTTAAAACAACGTACAATCGCGCATACATGTGCGTGATGATGATTTTTGAGCAGCTTAAAACCTGGAATCGCGCAGAAACCCGATGCGACGCACTTCCACCGACAGCTGCTGATGCTCTACGTCATAAAAACTTATGAATTACTCATAGCACCGATGAACCACGCGGACAGTGCTCGATATATGCGTAGGCCGTTAGCGGTTGTTCGCTAGAACAGTCTTTGCGAGCTGGAAAGAACTGGCAACACCCTGTTAGTGCAGGTTATTCACTGTGCGCTGATAGTGTTTGCGAGCCATCAGCGAATCAGAAGTGACCAAAATAGTTCATACGCAGTTTATGCGTGCAGTTTTTCTGATTTGTGAGTGATTGTCTTTGATTTGTACGTAGATCATGTGCAACTTGCCTGTGATTTTCAAACTTACAAATCCCCTAAAATGGTCAGTTTCTCCTCTGACAATCACGCACAAGCAATGTTACGCTCGATTTATGCGTGAAATATGCGTGATCGGCTATGTGACTGGGCCTTCAAGGAGCAACGTTGAGCTTTTAGAAGTCTCAACTGTTACCGATTGAGTTTTATAGTGCCTGATCAATTCAACGTTTCGAAGCAAGGGCATATGCCTGCAGCTTCAAACCAATTAGGTCTCGAAAGATTCACTTTGGCGCCCACGAGAACATGCCCCAAGTGTAGTATACGTCGCACACATGTTTGTTTAGATATGGCTGCGGACACACCAAGGAAGCCATTCCTAACGAGGCTGGTAACATCAACCAAAGTTCACGAGTGAACTCAACTAAAAGAATATTTCACGATTGAAATATCTGGTAATATAATAGTTCATTTGGCAAAGGCATTCAGATAAACAAAGAGATAAAATTGATAAAAAATGTAACTACTTCTTACAATACCGGTATCCTAAAATTAAAAAGATTCGAAGTTTCACATAGCAAAAATAAGAAAGTAAATATGGAAAACTGTATAAACTCAGGGAAAACCAACGAGCTTCAACTCGCGCGTAGAAACAAAAAATAAATAAATAAATAAAATGTGCAACGAAATGAAGGAAAGTTAAAAAACTACTCCGCTGAAAATCTTCCTTTAATATGCGTTGTATAATAATCTCTGAAGCATAACCTTCTAGATATGTTAATTATTCAACTGATAAAAAAAGTAACTTTTCTCTATTTATGCAAGAATGCGTTAGGCAGTGGAGAGGATACTCATTCAAAAAATTTAATAATGATGAAAATGAGGAACGTTAGGGTAACGTGGGGCAACGCGCTCATGGGGACAAAGCGCCTTATCATAACTAGAACGGTCCGGGGACCCGCTCCGCACCAGTGAATGAAAGGGTGTTGCTGAGTGAGGTTGTTGAGGTAAGTTATGATCGTGTAAATGTCTTCGCCCGTAAAATTTATTAAAAGTACTTTTTTTGCGAGTCACAAGAATTCTGTTACGTAGGAAAAAGCTACTTTGGATTGTTATATCACGAATAGTTCTAAAGTATGATGTTTTCTGCTACGTTTTCAACCATTCAAAGGTTCTTGCAATGGATCTTATAACGGTTATGAATGTTTTAATGGAGACATGTGGTTTGGGGCAAAACGCCTATTTCCAAAATTTCATCTATTTTACCTTTGCCATGCATTCGATGTCACTTGCTAGTGTGAGCGTCCGCATCAAGAATTCGAGAGCTTCAACATACCTATCATATTATATAAGAACGAGGTCTGTATCGTTTAATTATGACCCTCAGTTCGCTTCTGGAAAAGGAAGTGGACGCGCTGCCCCACGTTACCCCACCCATTATATTTCCATCTAGTTATTTTGCATTTATCGCCTAGTTTATTTTGATTATTCACTTTGATTATATCTAAGGCATAAATATACGTCATTATTGCCACCGGACGGTAGGTATTGAAGATATATTTTTAAGTTTCAGTATGCATGAGACAAAGCCCCTCCAGAGCAGGCGCCTGTTTTCAAAATTTCAACTATTTTGCCTCCGCCACGCATTCTATGTCACTTGTCAGTATGGGCAAGAAAGAAAGAGCTTCAGATACCAATCATATTATTTTGATAGGAGTGAGGCCTCTATCGATTAGCTCTAACCCTCTGTGTGCTGTTGAAAAAGTAGGTGGGCGCTGCCCCACGTTGCCCTACATTTGGCCATGCCCCAGAAACGCTGAATTTAAGCATCACGACAAAATCCATGTCTCGACGTGCATTTTAGTGTGTAAATTTTGGTCTAGCAGCAATTGCTGGAACACAGTGCAAACCTTAACGTTAATCTTTTCAAGTAAAATAATAAATCTTCACCACAATTGCACCTACTAAGATTGATCAATCATCACCCTAATAATTATTATGACACATTCTAAGATGCGTAAAATAATTAATCTTCACCGCAACTGCACTCACTAAGATCGATCAATCATTGCCATAATAATTATTATGACACGCCCTATGATATAAATCAGTCTCTTAAGACAATATTTACCCTACTGCAAACGTTTGTCTGCCCACCGAAGCCACCGAGCCCCACCACAAACCAAACCAAAGGTATCGCCTAAAACACCAAAGCCAAAAAGCGGCAAAAAGAAGAAACGCCGCCGGCGGCCGGAGCCAAAATTCGTGCCGTAAAGCCCGGCATGCGTGCGGTGTATCAACAGGAATCTGCCGGGAATGGGAATATCGCCCATCGCTCACCTGGAAGCGATTGTCCGTAGTAAATATAAGGTTATCGGCAGATATGACGTGGAGATCGCTCTGCCGTATCCAAGATACCTGGAACAGAGAAATATTGTTCATTAGCTTTCTATTTATTGCACAGGGTTGCTCATGTACTGTAGGTAATGCGTGCTCTTAGAAAATGGATAGCAAGAAATTAAAGGTCAGGAACGCTTAATGTAGTATTAGTATTTTCAGTAGGTCAAATACCTAGTGGACTAGATTTGCAGCTTTAGCATCAAGCGTAAGTAGCCTAGTGCGCCTCGTTTTATTTGCTGAGACGATTTCAATATCTATGGAGGCTACTCGGCAGCGTTAATACGATGCTAAAATTTGGAAGTCTGTTTGGTCGTCCAATTAGGTTATCGACTGTTCGACTATGTAGGGCACACAATTCGAGATTTAATCATCTGGTGTTCCCGGCCGTATAAATTGAAGGTGAAAAATTCATGATATTTCCACATTGCCCAACTTTCGCTGATACAGCGGTGGAATTAAAGGAACAGAAGACAAGCGTTCTAGGCAGCATACCTGCGGAGCAGCGAAGCTCAAATTTTCTGTATCTGAAATCGAGGAAATTAATTGCTTCTTCAGCATCAGTTAAAATAATAATTTCGACTTTGTACCCTGGATAGGCCAGGATATCGATACATCGAATTTTTTTCGCTTAGCGAACAACTCTTTTGTCGACAAATTAATGGAATCGATTTGGAGGAAGGAATAATAATAGGGCAACTATACGGTACTGTCTACGCGTGGGTAGATTGAAGAATCGCGATGCATGAGAGTGCTAACAGAAATATCGGAATAACACTATTATCATGTATAATGAACAGCATACTACAGGCAGGAATTACCGCCATGAATAGAGTACTCTCAAATTTATTAGAAGAATCATGTTCTTTGCATCCATTTCTTGGTGCAAAAAACTAATTGTGCACGGTACAAACACCGTTTAATTTCTATGTAATAGTTTTCCTTAGCGCAAAAGTTGCTGACTCCGTTTTAACTATTATCAGCTGTTATGTAGAGATTGCAGTGGTGTTTAGGTGACAGTGAGGTGTGTGCCCGCACTCCTCACCTCACACCGGGGCCACAGTAGGCATTAACACAGACAACTTGATGCAAGGATGCGAGACTCACACGTCGTTTATGCCACGGTATCCATGATACCGATTTCAAATGTTTATCAAAACGGCCCCCGAGCTGCCCATCCTAGCCACCGGTTGGACGTAGAAATGCATATATGGCCCCGGCAGCACTTTCGTCGTTCACGACCCCTACGCGTTCAAGTAAGCTATGTTGCGCGCGCCACCACTAAAATAAACACTACTTAGGCTAACCTAACCTAGCCTAACTAACCTTTACCAAACCTAAACTAACCTTCTTACCCAACTTTCTAACCTCACTTAGCCTAACGTTTCCTAACCTTACCTAACCTAACCCAACCTAACCTTTCTAACCTTATCTAGCCTAACGTTACCTAACCTAACCTTACTTTACCTAACCTAACTTAATCAGCGATACAGCGAGCAGCGCGGCGCACCAACTTGAACGCCGCTGCGATCTGCGTACACAAACACGCACACAAATCGGTCGTGAACGACGATAGCGCGCCCCGGCATTAGGAGAGCGTCTTTTCATGGCTGCATTATCGAGGGCTCAGTGGATACCCAAGTATTGTCGTCTGACGCTATGCAATGTTGCGGGCTGTGTGGTTCTACGAGGACTCTAGTTAGTAAAGTGTTTATATAAAACACGTTATTATAAAGATTGTGCACTTCCTTCACTGTTTCCTGTTACCAAAGCGCCCATGACAAGACCATTGGATTCCTTTCGCCAAGCCTATAATACTAATCAAAAAATATGCCCACAGTTCTTAATAAATTGAAGAGAGCTGCAACTGGATCGAGGGAAAAGGTCGACTGTATTCAAGAATTATTAACCGCTGACATTTGCAGGGAAATGTTATCGCCTTTATGGCCTGGACAGCAGCGATATCGGACAAAATATAAAGAAAGTCAGGCTAAAAAAAACTGGGAGAAAGGGTAGCAGGAGACAGATTGAACATCATACGAGACGTGCAAAATGCAGTGGGCGAAATGAAGCGGCACACAGAGGTGATAAAAAGGAATAAAACAAGATACTTGACGTAAAACTTAATACGGAAAAGTATGGTCTTCCATGAATAGATTCTTCAGTGCTTCAGAAGTGGGGAAATGCATCACCAGCATAACGAGAAGCACGTTTTTTAAGACCTTGATTTTTCATAATAGGGAACTTTTATGAGTCATGGCTATGTAATGGAATAGACAAGTTTTCAACACGGGCAAAACCTAGATCTATATAAGCTACACTAGATTTGTTGTGCCTATATACGTGCATAAACCATAAAATTTTGTGGAAAGTATTCGAATATGATGAAAGAAATTCGGTAAATTGCTCCCTAAAGGAATGTAAAAGCAAAATCAGCAGTTTAAAAATGGAGAATTGTTTAGAAGTAAAACAAAGATATGACGTCTGTGTAAAAGTTGTTAATTAGGGGAGGAAGTCCTAGGTAAGTTACGCAACGTCTTTTTATCCTGTTCTTCTTTTTAGAGTATTGGGATGAACTTGAAGAATTTTTAATATTATAGTATCTTCATTGCATTGATTTATAGCTTAGTGGTTGAGTAAAGAGATAAAAATATATAGTTGATGGTGATGTGCGTTTTCTGGACTCAAAAATTGTATTATTCTAATTCACACATTTGTGCTGTTTCATATTCCTTGCAATTCCATCAGCGCGCATTAACAGGAAAACAAGACTGCACAAATCGTACCTTTCTTTGAGCAACTAGCTCAAATATAAGAGACTTCATGTTAGGCATTTTTTAAGAACCATTTTCGTAATGGTCAGCTTACTCAGCAAGAACGTGTGCAAACGAAAAATAAGTTGCTAGAATTATCAACTGTCTCTTAGTGCTACTTCAAACAATAGTTTACCACAGTTACGGAACTTCCTGAGATAAGTTGTGGGCTTCACATGCAATATGGGCTGCACTAATGGTTATAAATCCATGTCTAAGATGATCAAGTCCAGTCGTAGTAACTAGTCAGAGAGGTATGATGACTGGCAAATTCATGGTTGAACTGCGTAAAATTTTCACAGCTCAACCGGTTCCAGAAAAAAATCTTGGAGGATAAAGTCACTGGTAGAAAAAAAAAAACACTGGAAAAAGAGTCCCCTTGCGCGTACTACTAAGCTAGCTGGAACAATCCTCGCCTGTCTCTTGAAGTTATATGTACTGAAGATCTCAAATTAGTTATGGTGAAGTACAGCATATTCTGCGTACATAATTTATATTGTGCTACGATAAATTTTACGACTACTTGTATGTGCAAACATGGGCTGCAAGATTCCCAGAATCTTGAGGTTAGCTTAACATCAGGTTAGGTTTGGTAAGGCTGTGTATAACTAGGTTAAACTAAATTTGGTTGGAGTAAGTTTGGTAAGATTAGGTTAAAATAAGTTCGGTTTAGTAGATGTGGTTAGGTTATGTTAGGCTAGTTTAGGTTATTTTAAGTTCGATTAGAAGATGCTAGACTAGGTTTGGTTTTGTTTGGTTAAGTTGGGTTAGGTTGGGAAGGGCACACTTAATACAGTTTAATATATTCATTTCTATATAACTCATTTCAAATTATCAAAATGAGGTCATAAATATGCAACATCCTTTTTCCTACAGGCGTTCACACAAGGGCTGAGTTATTTTCATATAATTAGCCAATAAATAATTTAGTTTCCTTTACATTACATTCCCTATAGGTTTTGAAGATGCTTCGATTTGGTGGCAATCAAGGCCTGGGAATCCCCAGCATGTCTTCTTCTATAGATTTTCGATGGCTGTCTTCGATTACTTGTCTTCATGAGAAAAAATGAATCTAGTTTTTCTCTAGGATCGATATTGCCCATTACATTGCAGGTACACAAGTACGTTTGATCTATGAGCATTCAATAATTCATTGTGCGACTCATACGCAGGTTTGCGCTTGAGCCTGGGTTTGTTGTACTCACAGCTCGTCCTCTGAGACGCGTTACTTCGCAAGTTAGCACGGCTGTTTCCCCCTCCAGGACAGTGAGGTTAGTAGGCAGCTCTGTGTTGAATGTTGGGGGTCTCCACCCGGTGCTATTGCCGTCCTTTTTACGACTCTTCAGACCTGCAAAAAAATTAATTCATTGGTATACCGAAGAAAAATATACACGTTATAAACTATATGTCTCCTGTACTTGATGCTGACGGCCTTTTGAGACTCTTTAAACCTGTAAAAACAATTTATTCCTTAGCTAGAAATAAACAAAATTATGCAAGTTTAAAGTTAATAGCCTCCAGTCTGTGATGTTGCTGTCCTTCTTGAGATTTTAAACCTGTAAACACAATTGATTCTTTGGTATAATAAATAAAAATATGCACTCTAAAAGATAGAGGCCTCGACACTGTGTTGTCACTGTCTTTATTATAACTTTTTGGGCCTGAAAGAAAGAAATATTCTTTCATTACAACATAAAAAATTATGCACGTTAAAATTCGATTCTCTGATGTTATTGTCCTTCTTACAAAACTTTACTCTTGAACAAAAGAGATTCTACCGGTTACTATGAATAAAATTATGATCAGTAACATATATCGCGGTATCCATGCAGTGTGTCAAATTATACCGTCCTTCTTAATTAGTTCATGGGTATCTTAACCAAATTTCTACTTAGGTACTGTAACTCTTACGATTCTCTATAGCTGTAAAATCAAATGGTTCCTTAATTGGCATCACATACGAATTTCTACACTTTGTAAGTTGGTGGTGTTTAGGCAGTACTGTTATTGAAGCGCTTACGATTCTGTATCCTTGCAAAGATGAAGTACTTTAGTAAAATCAGCAGAGATAATGACTGCTATCAGTAACATTAGTTCATATCAGTAATTGTACAATTCTACCAATGGATCAACAATTATCTAAAGAATGAACAGTAACGTACTGGTACTGTTGAGAGTTGAGTCAATACTGTAGCAGAATAAAAGCATTATTGATCTATCAACATTCTTTGTGGCTTTCTAAATTACAAACTTTATACCACAGAGTTCATCTCTGGCATTGCATAAATATATAGTGTATATATATATGCATAGCGTAGTAGGAATATTTAATTCCGTCCTCTCATTATTGCGTATAATATATACTGCATCACAATAGCGAAACGTTTTTGGAAGTTCTACAACTCAAGAAGCTCTCTTTAATGATATTGTTGAAACGCAGAATTTTGTGGGTACGCTTAAAGGTGTGATACATATATATATTACTGTTTCTCCACCTATATCATTACTAACAGTTTTGATGAATAAAAATATCAGTAAAAAGTAGGGTGACTAAGGTAAAGGTAGAGTTGTTTTTCTACCTTTCGAAGGCTTCATTTAAGACGTTAAAACTTCACGTCAGTCATAGTAATTTTGTCGAAGGATGATCAATTGTCATCGATTTGTATTATCGGCATCACGTAAGTTCGTCATTATGTGATGACTGAATCGAGCGGATGCCATCAGACTATTCCCTAACGTAACGAAATGTTCAGAGCTACTCAGCTTCTCAGCCCAATGCATCGTTTAATAATTGTTTCATTTTTGAGAACTTGGTGTATTCATTTGACTGTTCAAGGAAGAAATTTATTATCCTCAACACTGCTTGAAAAATGAAAGGCGTGTTCGATTGGGCGTCAAAATTAAGTCTTCGAGGCTTAATTTGTCAAAAAATTAAGACAGAAGCGCTGGCTTTGTCACCTTGGACCGCATTGCAGGTGTTCGAAGCGTTAACGCTACTGCGTTGAGCGAGTTTGAGAACTCCATTTTTCGGAGGAAGACTGAGCTTCTGGAGGTCTCAACGGTAACCTATTCGAGGGTTAGTGCCTGAAACTGAACTCAGCGAGTCGAATCCAGCACGCCTGCTTGAAGTTTCGAATAAGTTAAGCTCGAAGACTTTATTTCGGCGATCAATGCAACACGCTCTTAGTAGAGTTTACGTAAGTGTACTTTCTAATCACAAAGGATGCTACTTAAATATTATTCCAGAAATCCGTAGATTTTGCTGATGAGTAACTATAGCAAATGTATGCAGTAACAAGTCCGCTGGTTGTGGATAACTGAACAGAAGGTTGTCACCTGCAGCTTTACTTTGATATTTGACTATACATTTCTCAATGCGTCGGTGTGACTGATTTTTACCCATGGTTTCTACCAGCAGCGCCACACGCGAGACTGCCATCACACTGCTACACAAGAGATCGAATTATTGGCCTTCCAATCTCTGATTTAGCTGGTCAATGCTGTAGCACGACACCACGCTCTAACATTAGCATTATTATTGTTATTATGACAGCGCCCTTCACCAACCTAATTCACACGTTCCCCTGATCAGTAGCGGCGCCTGTGGCTGGTATATCCGATATCGTTCTAACGAAGCCGGCATATCACGTCTCCCGACGTCTGTCTATTCTTGGATTAACGCTGCGTGTTATAGAAGCGATGCTCAATTAATACAATAATAATTAATTCAATAAACGTGCGTCATGTCAAGATGCGGTGGGACTGAGTGAAAGCTCAATGGGTAATTTCCGTGAACGTTGTACGCGACTTGTTCTGGAATAGCTTGATGACTTCCGAGACCTAAAAATTACTGTTGTCAAGCTGTCAATGGAATGATGTGATAACTAACCGTATAAGTCTAATAGCTCTGAAAAGATTTATTTAACGAACTCTATAGACTTTCCACTCTTAACAAGTTTAACTCTATCGTTGAAGCGCAGTGTGCAGAAAGCGCCAAATGATTTTGAGCATGGCAAAAATGGCAGAAATTTGTGTTTCGAAAGATTTGCTTTCCTAGAGACTTGAATAACGACAGACAGTCTTCAATCCTTCACATGTGGAGAGCGGCCTACAACCAGGTCCTTCGGATCCAAGACCGATAAGAGAAAAATTAAAGTGGTGATGACAATACGCCCTAACTAGAAAATCCACATGCACTGATGCGTACTGCAGATAAATCCTCTTTAAGCCCCAGAGGAGCGTCCGGCTGTAGTCGAGTGCAGATTGTCAGAGCTATGGCGTCAACGACGGAAGACTGAAATGGCAACTGCGTCCCTCTTCGGTCGACTATTAGTGACAGAAATATTGAAGTTACACTCCAAAGCGCCAAGCCTTTTCTACCTGACTTGAGAATAGAACTTCCGACTTCATGACAACAAGCGAGACAACACTCCTACTCACTGCGCCTTATAGCTACAAATATTAGGGGTACGCTCTTAAGCGATAAGCTGTTTCGGCTATTGGCGGTTTGTTTGGTCTCTGCAGCACATATCATCTCAAGTCATTATTAAATCTTTCCCAATAAGAGCCTTACATCGCTCTTACATTGAGCCTTAGATGTTGTGGTCTAATATCCGTACCAATATACCTTGAGGAAGATATTGCAATTTGACACAACGCTGACACTTTTCATCCTCATCGCAGAATAATTATTATTTAGCAGTTGTGTGTCAAAAGGCATTTATTCACTTTCTGATCGCATCTAAAACGTTTAAAAACATTAGAGACCGTGTAGAGTTATATACTTTGACAAATTAAAAATGATGCTAATTTCTGTAACTATATTAGAAAAAACTCTTGTGCTGAAAGTCCATATCTTTACTGACACAATGAGATTTCTGGAGTTAGGCAATTTATAAAGTTGAAAAAATATACTTCTTTCTCATTATATTTTTCTATGATGCCATAGTTATAGACGTATACATAGTAATTTACTATGTAAAGGCTCCTTTTGTGCGTAAGATGTTGTGTCTGGACCTAAAATCTAAACAATACCTGCTGACCTATAGCTACGTATTTCCAGCTTTAGTAAGCATGCAACTCTTCACAACCGGTTGACCTTATACAAATAAGGTCAACTGTTTGGGAAGAGTTGCGTCCTACCCGGTGCGGACGTCTACAAAGACGTATATGCAGTGTTAATGATACTTGCATACGCATGTTTCTTACCGTAGCTGATTCCGCATAAAAAATCTTTACGAGTATTACTAGCGAGAGTATGTTGATAGTTCTAGACCAAACCGTACATATAGCGAGCTGACATTTCGAACATGCATGGTAGTTACTTTTAATTTCACAGCTTACAAAGTTTGACGCATTTCGAACACAGATAGGAAAGCCTTCACGCTATACAGCTTGCTCTTACTTAGAAGAAGATGTAATAAACATATGGCTAAGAAACTTAAATTCTGAGGCGAGTTTTGATGGGCCAGCTCTGCACCTGCCGGTTGTTAGTGAATTATACGATAAAGTGTGTCTCTGATAAAAAACAACTTAAGAAAGATCTTATGACTAAGAAACTATCAAGCTCTAAGGCGAGCTCTGACGAGCAAGCAGCTCTGTATCTGACACAAGACAAATTCCACCCGTTGTGGACTTTAAATTCAACCGAGGACGGACTTTTAGAAACCACTCAACCAATAATAGACAAACCATCAATTTCGAGCGGGTCGGCCCTGCCGTGAATAAAACCTCCAAACGTCCTCCCATTTGCCGGTTTTGTGCACGCGCCGCTGGCCAGAAGCTCAGCCCGCCTGAGCGTGTCAGATTTAACAGGTAAACTTTTTCTAACGGCTTTTCGCAACGAGGATTTCAATACGGCTTTTCGTGACAGCATTATTATAGCGAGAATGTTACAGGAATGTTTCTGTTGTGGAGAAGATAGTTTTTCCAGCTAATGGTATGGCGGAACTCTTTTTTATATTATTTTAGGGGGTGGGGATGTGAACGGCATGGTTTTCGCAGATAATGTTAGGATTTATTGACTCTGATGCTTTTTTTTAATTTAGATAAAGTATACCGATTATTTTAAGGGGGTGGAGGGGGGAGGCGAGCAGTGGTGGCTTCTGCATGGCTGCAGCACTGAAGTTATGCTCGGTCTGCTCGCGATTATTTCTAATTCCTTCATAAACTAATTCATGGCATGTGACATTACATCATGTTACCGTCCGTAGCTATCCTCTGTATATACATTATGGAAAAACTACATATATTCTATTATGAACCTGTACTGATCCCATACGAAAGCAACCTCTATAGCAACCACTGGAAGAGGGGGCATGGTTACGGGGTTCATATTTACCAGATAAGGTAACTACAGACATGTTTGGTTGTGAAAGGGTAAGTTAGTCAAGATAATACAATGACGGCTTTTCTTCGCTAGTGAAAGTTAGGAGATTAGCTTTGCTAGAAAATGTTGCTCATCGCCAGTATTACATAATAAAAAGATTATCCGATCGTACAAGACTGTAGTTCTTGCTGACAACATTTGTCAGAGAAGCAGTGGCAAAGAAATCTTTTGGTCCCAAAGTATTTAGATTTACTGGCAACATTATACATGGAATTGTCTATCAGCATGTACTTTACGGTTCAGTTTAAAAGCTTTCTCCATCTTTCTGAAATTATTAAGACACTCACTAGTCAATTTTCTTCAAATGATGCGGGGATAAAACTTTATTTTAGCAAGAGTCACCATAGTAAAAATGGGCTCAACGGTGCGGCCTAAATCTCTGGCCATCGTCAGGATATAAATTTAGAAATTTGTATCCAACCACATATTTTATTTTCGGTAAGTTGATGATATTTAGCTATAGTGCAATCCAACATCCATGTCTACCATTTCATTAGAAGACGGCTGTCAAACTCCGTTTCGAAATTCACCAAAGAGCATAGGCAAAACAGCACTTCAATTTCGGATGTTCAATTATCGATTGACGCCGGTGGCATAAAAAAACTGCGGTCTGTTACAAACTTACGAATAATGGTAGGTACACAAATTTTGAAACGTATACGGTGCTCAGTAATAAAAAGTCTGTTGTTGAAGCATTAGAACGTCGCGCCGTCATCTCAAGTTCTTAACTTGCATTCCATTCAGAGATCCTCAGATTAAAACAAATTTTCGCGAACTGTAGTTATCCTTAGGTGTTATTTCCCGAGAACTGAATCATCGCTTTACAACGGTTTCTGCAGAGACTGGTTGCATTAATTCTATAGTACTTTATGTACAGTTCGATAATATTTCTACCTTCATCGCCGCCATAAAAACTTAAGAATATCACTCATATGCATGTGGAACCCATCAACAGCAGTACATCCGTTGAGCTAATACAATATTATCAGCCCTAGAAACTAGGTTCGTGTTTTACTACCAGGCCTACTAGCTCGCCGCTGACTGGCTAGCAGTCGTGTGCCGTTTCAATTGTTCTGAGGACGCGATCTATGTAGGGGACACGACGAACGCCCTCATTAAGCTATACAGTGCGTTACCGTTGATTATGCAAATAGAATTTTTTACTAAATTTTCCAAGATGAGTGTCTAACTTTGAAACATCAATATTAACTAAATGTATGGTTATGTTGCCACTATAAACAGCACTTGTAAAATAAATATTTAGCCATTTGCTAAGTTTATCATACAATTTGCTTATTTACGAGTTTTTTACTGTTACCTCAGATTATGCAAGAAGCCAATAAAAACGTCACAAAGAGGAAGTAATTACAAGTAAACAAGAGTATTGTTATTAAACGTCCCAAACCAAGAAATTATAACCAAAACAATTCAATAAACACTGAGGTAAGTGTTCAGTAGTAGTAAATATAACAAGTTTATTTTCAACATGCCAACCACCATTTTTCATGATTTTTTAAGGCGATTATCAAGAGACTTTATCATGTTTGATATTTCAGATGGTGGAATAGAATCTGCTGCTGTTTTTACTGCATTCCACAGGCTTACTCGAAAACTGCCGACCACCTTCATAGACCTTCCTTTTGATCATTGCCCAAAGGTTCTCAATGAGATTTAAATCGGAGTTATTCGCTTGCCAGGTCATAATCCTTTTTGATTTGAATCCTCCATCCGCAAGTCAGTTAGCAGTGTACCGTGCTCGGTGTGAGGGAGCGTTATCGTGCTGAAATACCAATTAGGATCTACGTGCGATAGTCTGCTTATCAAGCCATGGAATCAAGTTGGCTTCAAAAAACTGGCAGTACTTTTCTGCATTCAGTTTAACTCCTTCTGCCACTTCAAATGGACCAATAAGGGTGTCACCTACTATCCCGGCCCAAAACATTATACCTCCACCACCTTGTTGACGCTTAAGCCGTGTCTGTTGAGGTCGGTCATGGAGGACCCATCCAGACGCCCATCCATTTGGACCATCAAGAGTGGCTCTACAATCGTCAGTAAATAGGACATCGGAGAAATCAGTTTTCATGTTCTCCTAAGCCCATTGACCCTATTTTCTTTATGAGTTTTTGTTAGAAGTGGTCGTTCAATTGCCTATTTCACGTTTCCTAGCTTCTGCAGAACCTCACATCTTATCTTTCTGCCTAGTATTGGGGCTCCAGCGTCTTCAAATATCTCCTTACTTGTAGAAAGTTGTTTTCTAGAGATAGAAACCTTCAAATGTCGCATATCCCGAGCAGTCAATTTCCTCGTAGAGGCTCTATTCGGAGTTTTCCTGTTGACTTTACCTTCAATTGCATAAGCCTTAATCGTTTGGGGATGACGCTGTGATTCTTTGGAAACTTCGAGTGTTGTCTTACCAGAAGCCAATAACGAGGTCACTTTGATCTTTTCTTCACCGGTTAGACCGCTTTTCTTGCCCATGTTGACTAGAGAGTAATGTTGCATAATCTGGAGTAACAGCAGAACCCCGTGCGATAACCAAATGCTGCCAAAACGGGGGAAATTGTTCCGTTTTTTTTTTTCTAGTTGTTTTTATAGGTACAACATACCTGTGCACTAACTAGCTATTTACATTTTAAATGTTAGACACTTATTTTCAAAAATAAGTAAAAATTGTATTTGCATAATCAAAGGTAGCGCACTGTACAAGCAGCACAGATACAATCCTAGTAGCATAAAATCACACTTTTTCAACGAGCATCACATGAATGTACCTCCAGCAGAAACTTTAATCCCAAATTTTTCTATAGTGTAGAGTCATCATCGCATCACTAATCAGAAAATAGCAGAAGCAATTGTCCTTAAACGGTAAAATCCATTTTTAAATGTCAAATACGATAAGGGGTTTAATATTCTGAAGCTGTATTAGGAGCACCCTCAGAACACCGAGCTTGTACCTGAACTCTATCACTACTACAAATCTATACAGTGTGCCTGTCCGTACAAATAACGTGTATTTTGTTCAATAGTATTACAATTAGGAATCTTGGAATTTATGAAACTTGCGAACTACATGTTTATCGTGCAATATTATTAATGAGTGTATCATACGCAATGGCGTTACGATTTGGAATGTTAGACTTTGAGAAACTTGCAGATTACGTGTATTTCGTGCAATAGCACTACCTTTTTGGAACCCAGCCATGTTTATGCAATAGACTGATATTCTTTTGTATTTTACAGATGACAAATTTCTAAATTTTAATTCTGATGATGGCCAGTGTTTTAGGCCGAAGCGTCGATCCCATGTTTAATATAATGACTCTTGCAATCATAAAGTTTTGTTCTCGCATCATTTTAAGAAAATTTACCACTGAACGTCTTAAGAGCTTCAGGAATGTGAAGGAAGCTTTTAAACTGAACTAGCAACGTTATAATAAGAAGGTAGTTAAAAAATGCTACTGGTATACAGCGGTTAAGTTGGCCGGGAAACAGCACAGGAAGGTTATGTTTTCAACGAGTTTGTCTATCTCTTTGTTTGTCTGTCACCAAGTTAACTCAAAAGTTATGGACGGATTTTGACGAAATTTACAGAGATTGTCAAGAATGTTGAAAGAAACAGAGGATTATCCTTTGGTGAAGATCCGGTAATTTGTTTGTCTGTCTGCCTCTTTTTTCCTAATGCTACAACTTGAAAAGTTACGGACGGATATTTATTAAATTCATATGTGTTGTTTGGCATGATACGAAAAGCAAATGACCAGATTTTTGTGATGATATGTTTCTTTGTTTCTGCGTTTAATTTTTTGTTTGTTAGCAAAATAGCTCAAAAAGTTGCGAACGGATCTTTGTTTGAATTTACAGGAATTGTTATTAATGCTGAAAAACATGATTGATTAAATTTTGGTAATGATCGCTTGGTTTGTTGACGTATTTGTTTAATGTTTGTCTGAATGTTTGTTAGCAGCATAACCCAAATTGTTATAAACGGATATTTGAGAAAATTATAGAAACTATTATTACTGTAACAAGGCACATATGATTAGCCTTTCGTGCTGATACAAAAGAAATCATAGCTTCAGAACCAACTTGAATGTTTCGTTAACGTTGCCTTGCTTGGCGGAGGTATGTGCTCTCAGAGAGCTCGAGTTAATATTATAATTTTTTCAGTAACGCAGGTGCGTCAGGTGGTTTTGCAGATTCATCTAGGGACCAAATTTCGACGTTGCTCTAAAATCTTTCCACCAATGACGTGACAGCCATTAGGGATTTCAGCCCATTAACTTACAAGGAAGCGAAATCTCTGTCTCAGCAACGAGTGGCGTTCAGTGTAAAGAATAATGTCAACAAAACTTACCAACATTTACATCGCCTGAGTGTACAAGATATTAACCTGGCAAGCGTGTACTGACAAGCATCTTACGCATCATAAATGAAAATGTTTTTGACTTCTTTCAAGATGCGTTACATTGAGCTATCTTACGTCCTAATGTTGTGTTCAGATGCTTTGCGCCTCAGATTTCCAATTTTGTTTAGCTATAATAGCTATATTCAAGTTGACGAGCCGGTTCTTAAGTTTTCTATCTGCTAACGGTTTGTTGCCCACATGTCACTATACTATAGCCACACCAGGGTAAGGAGTCCGATGGGCGTGTCTAAGAACTGAAGCAGCTTTTCCTATTCTCATTTAAGCTCGTGGTATAATTTGTCTCAATCGATAAAATTATAATTATATTCGAATACTCAAAGTGCATTAGTTAACAGATTAGATTTGGCACTGCTGCGTTCAATTCAGCCCCGCCCCTAAAGGACTGCTTACACTGGTTTGACTATAACAACAACAATGAATAGTTACTTATTGCTACATCATTTAGATGTTAATATAAATAGAACTCATAGTCAAAATGAGCATTAGCTCCTTGATACATACATATATGTATATCTTACACATATATAAATATTCTATACAAATACTAAGAGTCCAGTCGGGGACTCGAAATGGACAACTCCAACTCACCATGCCACGGTTCTACCCACTTAACCACTAAGTTAAAAGCAGTACAACATACACGGTGCTTACACTGACCCTGCCCACATTCGTGAACGTGCTCCATAATTATTTCGTGGAGCACATCGGAGTTCAAGTGTTATGAAATAACGCAGATTTATCCGTTAAGCATGAAATAATGTAAACTTATTCTCAAAGAAAGTCAGCCCTGTCTAATCTTAATTATTAAGCAACTAATCGGTCCATGATATTGATACCCTCACTTATAACGGAAAGAGCAATAAAGGTAGGTGGGCCGGTCGATTGACTGATGGTAGGTACAGAAGGTATGTAAGATGTAGAAAAAGGTAAACATTTACTAATTAACGTTCACATCACACACTATACATTCACAGATTTACTTACCTTCAGTGCCGCCTGCGACGCTAAGCAGAAGGAGCAGCGATGAGATGACTCTCAAGTACATCTTGTTTTATATCACCAATATCGCTCACCGCCAGATCGTCTTTCCATATTTTTAGCGTTTCACTTTTCTCAAATTCCAATGCCACACAACTTACAAAAGTGAAAGCTTTGAATCACAAATACTATAGCACTATTGTTGTGTATCTTATTTTCTATCTTCCTCGCTCTATACACATGGAGTTAACTTTCCCTAAAGTTATGCATTTAATTCACAACCATATTTCTAGTGTTCTTCAGACATATATCACATCGCTTACGTAAATGAAGCTCACGTTTGATATTTCTAAGCTTGGCACTGTTTCTGAAATAGGAAATGAAATACTGTCGTGAGCTAAATCTCGTTCATCTGTAAATGTATTAATATTGTAAGAGGAATTACTACGAGTTTTCAAGCTATGATATTCTCACAGTAAGACTCTTATTCACTGAACCGTGAAGTTCTACACGCTGTAAAAGAGTTGAGCTTACGGTAGTCATGCGAAGGTGTTTCGTGTTGCTCTCGAGTACCTGTCGCCTACCACGTTCCAGGCCTCTATTGAGCCGAGACGGTATCAAGTTCTTCTGGACGGGTCCATTCTGTTTGTGTCATCAGTTTACTTATAGACTATCTTCGCTCTACCGAAGCTTATGCTTCCCAGCGTGGCTTAGTACTCGGATTCCTTGTGTCAAAATACTGTACGTGTGTGCCTACTGGGGTGCTTGGCTTTTAATAATGATGGTAACAAACGCTCGACGGCTCCATTCTGTTTTGTTTCCAAATAAAAAGGAAAATATAATTTAAGGAAGTGGCAGACCCTTAGACATAACTGTATCCTACCACCGAATGGAATATTATATACATGGAATCAACATAAAGTAGTGAAAATCTGAAGTTAAATTCCACCTCTGCATGGACATCGCTTTTTATGAAGACTTTTTAATCGCAGAAAGAGAAAACTAAAGAAAAGAATGGATGAGAAACCACAGCAAATGGAACCAGAAAAACGAAAGTAACGCATTATTGCGACGATAAAAATATCTCATGTGATGTACAACATGTAAAGCAGCAGGAACAACAGGCAACTGAACTAAAGCTTTGCATCTCCCAAGCCCAAGAGAAGGAAGTCAAGAAGTACCAGGCCACATCTTGAGCACATTCAAAGAACTTACTTACTGCTACTTTGAGACTCGAATTTCCTCCTTTCTCATCTCCTTAGTGTTCCGCAGATGAGCTTTCTATACAAGCATTACACGTTTCTTTTGAGAAACAAGACGAATCCTGCAGTAAACGTATATAATTTATGCATCTGCAGTTTATAAATGTGCACATTATCGTCGAACCAATCACTTAAACTGGTAACCTCTAGCTACCTCGGTAGCAGCCCCTCTATGCTAAGTATGTATTTGGTAAAAAATAGGGTCATATATTTCTGTTAAAATATCTAATAACCGTATTAATTTTTTTGCAGATTATGATGCTTGAAACAATCTTTGAGTCCGTTCAATGAAGCAGGTGACCAAAGGTGATGGTGGTGCACTGCATCTTTGATGGTCTATCCTCTGCGCTGGTAACTGGTGGAGGTGTTTGGTGCGTTTCGGTCATGTCGTATGACCAAGTTTAGGCCGAGATGTGAAGTTACAATAGAAAGTAGGCTTCTGAAGGTCATTGACAAGGTAGTGATTGAGTTATATCAAAGCCACATTTGCATTCACAAGAACAATTGGAAGCGAAGATCGGTAGCTCATTCGTCGTCCAAAAATAAGGTTACAGTTGGTAGCATAGATACGGCAGGGCAAGCGACAAGCGAGCTGTTCATCCTAAAATCCTGTTATTTTCCTGAGAGTGGGTGGATAGTGGAAAAATCATGCATTTGATGATACAAGCACAAAAATTTGAATGATAACTCCATAAAGTATGCTCAACATCTGTCCGACTTGCCACCGAAAAAAATCCAAGTTGGCGAACATATATCAAGATATCCGTCAACTTTATTGTTTTTGCCCCGATTTGAATTAAACTTGCTACAAAGATGTAAAATTGAAAGCATTGTGGGTTAGACTCATGTACTTTTCCCATTTTCTTCATAGAAAAAGAGTTATTCAAAGAAAACGGAAGAAGGGGGTCTGCGGGAAAACTATCTCCTCCTGCATATTTTGAGCTGCAGAAATGATTTTAGTATCAAAAGAAGCAAAATTTAATTCTTCACAACAAAGCGTCGGCAGTTTTTGGTTTTCGAAATAATTTTTGAGAAAATTAAAAAACCTTTTTTTTTTAAAGGTTTTCCCAAAAAGTGCGCTGTCACGCGTCTCATATGACGAAAAGAATTGCCGTCTCCAGGTTGTAAAGAAATAAATTCCGCTTGTTTTGCTACCAAAATCATCTCTGTAGCTCAAAAACTGCAGGGGGAGATAGTTTTCCACCGAGACCCCTTGTTTCCGTTTTCTTTGAATAACTAGTTTTCTATGAGGAGAATGGGAAGAGTACTGGAGTCTAACCCACATTTTTTCAATCATGCACCACGTTTCATTCAAATCGGTGCGAAAACAAAAAAGCTGCGGCCATCTTGAAAAATAGCGCGGTCTTGAAGTTTTCTGTGGCTAGTCGGACAGGTTTGTTTAGTAGCTATACCTTATGGAGCTACTATGCAAATTTGGGTGCCTGTGTCATCAAATGCACGATTATGTTGCAGATTTGTATTTATCTGCCCAGCCATGAATGTTTGTGTGGTCCCAGTAACTATATTACAATTCTGCTTGTCCCTCCATGCATTCGTTAGTTGGTTACTTCTTTAGTAGGACCATGACGCCTTCATCAGTATTAGATAGGGGTAAATTAGGGCTTCCTTCAGGTATCCTTGATACCAGCTGGGAAGGGATCAATAGGAGAGGCAGTCGAGTTCAAATTTAAGCTGCTACTGCTAGCAGGTCTAGGTAGAAGATTCACTGCCTGACTTAGAATATTTTTCACTTTTCGTTTACATGATACGGGTCCGATGGCACCATCATCATCATTGAGGAAGAATGCCTTTTATTCTCTAGAATTTCTACAGATTCCTTCAGTATTAGATTGGAAAAATTAGGATGATTAGGGTCTGTGATACCACTGAAGAACATTGCATTTAATCGGTCATATTTCCATAAGTTCCAGCTAGATATGGATTATTGCTCAGTGTGGTAGGATTTCACTTGTTCACCCACAACTGCAGTATTCGCTTACAGTATATGTGTTTGCCATGTCTTCACCGCGCAGTGTTAAATAGTTCGACTGTATGGAAGATTCTTCATCACTCGAAGTCATGTTTTCACTGCTTTTTTAGTCACAAATCTTTGATCATATGAGGATGAAACGAGGAAATAAGATCCAGGTTTGTTAACAGATCTGAGCAACGATAATGATGAAAGTATTTTAATTGTTGGTTCTTGGAAATCGTGATTTCTTGTGCTCCATCTGTTGAGGTTCTGAGTGTTGAACTAAGTGAATCCATAGGACCTAAAAAACCTATCAGTTCAAACTGCTTCTTTCTTTCTTCCGCCCTTTATTTCCTTGCGGGGAATCATTTTTCATGTAACATACTGCTGGCCAAATATGGGCTTTACTCAAGATTATGAACCAATCTGTCATAATAAAAATAAAATAGAACGCCTCGTGGCATAAGACCATCACTCGCGGTGGGGGGCAAATTCAACGAAGTCATTTTTGATGGCCAGTTAATCCTAGTTACTCATATGGATGCTGTGTCCAACAAAGTTAGGGCACCGCACCCGTGAAGTGCTAGCACTCCTGATAATAACCTAGGAAAAATAGAACGCCTCGTGGCATAGGACGATCCACCGTGGTGGAGGTAAATTAAACGCCATCATTTTTGACGGCCAGCTAGGCCTAGGTTTTTGGCATGTGTCACAGCTAGGTTAAGCAACCAAACTCCCTACAAAAAATTATGAACATTGCTCAACCCCTTCTATCAGTTTTTGAGTGGACAGAAAAATATATATATACATATATGTTTTCAAGTATGTATATATATACATACTTAAATCTTCAACTAAAACATTATCACCTCTCTCACTTCGTTTGCGGGTGATAATTAAGCAACTTTTCAGGCGTTAGAATGCAGGCTATGAAAAACTTCCGGATGAATATGCGCTCTAATGCGATTGACACGGCTTCCATCTAAGGTGACATGTTTTAATATCATTATAATAATCATAGAAAATTGTGATGATAACGGACACCAAAATTCTGCATATAAAGTGTTCCCTCCTTGTACTGAAGCTCCTCCTTTTCTTCGCAGTCTTCAACTTTTTGGGTTGGAATAGGAAAAATAGACCGCTTTGCCTTTGGAACGAGCTCCTCCAGGAAATCAGGTGGAAACTTAGACGAAACTCGGTTAAATCTGTTTTGAAATGAGCATAACCGAGCTCAAAGTTCAGTAAAATATCACAAGGCATCGACATTTATAATATACATGAATGATTTGCAATTCTAGCAATTATGTAAAGCGGAATAGGACGGATTGCGTGCAGGGCATTGGTCTATAAATATTGTAACGCTTGAAAAACAAGTTTTACCAGCCGTCAACGTCATCTTTGATTCGAGAGGCGCCTATAATAAACTTTGACTATGTTCCATTAAATTTTCCGCTTCTCACAATGCCCTCGTAACTCAGATGATGCCTGTAATCAAAAGCTTGAACAAAGACACTTGTGTGTCTTTTGAGAAGCCGTTTTCGTGAGATTATCTTGACGTTTTCTTTTAATAATGAAGGATATGGAAGCGCGAGAGTTTTTTCATCAGGTAAAAGCTTTGTGTCCTGGGCACACACTAAAGTTTGGGAGCTCCAGAAGGCAGAGGAAGCTTGCCTACATCAAAGAGTCGCAAAGTTTGGACGGCAACGATCGTCTTTTAATCAGAAAATCAACCTGCATTAGATTTTCTTTAATGTGCAAGTCACTAAAATGGGGAAATTTCGTAGAATAAGCTTAAGCGTTAGCCAATTTAGCGAAAGTTATAAAGTGTGCAGAGCCGAAGGAAGATATTCGCCGAACAAGGAAAACGTTTTTGATAAGATAAGAAACTCTGTATGATTATTCTGCTGGTCCATCATTTGTTCGTATGCAAGTTGCCCTATCAGTTTCACATGGAGAAATAGTTTTCATAATACAGATTTGGGAAGACGTACTATCGATTTTGAGCGTCTGACCGTCATAATCTTGGTACCTTGATTACCTCTGCCAAGGAGGTTATATTTTGTAGGTGTTTGTCTGTATGTTTGTTTGTCTGTAAGTAACATAGCTCAAAAAGTTTGCAACGAATCTTCATGAAATTTACAGGGACTGCTAGGTATGTCAGAAGGATCAAATGATTAACTTTTGGTAAGGATACGTTCAGCGATTCATTTCTTTGCCTGTGTTTCTTTTTTTTCTTGGCAATGTAACGCAAAAAGTTCCGAACGGATCTTCAATTAATTTGTACAAACTGTTAGGAATTCTAAGCTGATGAAAAAGATATTTGCATCTGCTTCTCCGTGTGTGTGTGTGTCTCTCACTCATTTTTTTTGTTGTTGTTTACCAGCAACATAACTCGAAGTAGCAGTGGGCTAAAGGTTCTGCCAATGACTGTCAAGGCGCAGGTTCGAACCTCCCTACCAAGGAAGCAAGTTCTTCGCTGCGCTTGGCGTGATCAGCCAGTATCCGGTGTGCGTACTGCTGTAGGTTTACAGACCTTTCCCAGCAATGGGGAGGCTTGGAGGTGCAGATTGTTACATGGAGCCTTCCGCTACTGGCGCTATTGCTGTAGATTATCTGCGGTCGACTGTAGCCGTATACTTCGCTTGGCCATGTTGGCCTATGTCTGCAGCACAAACCAGTGCGTGTGGGTTTCAGAGTTGGGGTACAGTCTTATTGACTTTGCCTTTAACTTAAAAAGTTGTAGACGGATGTTCATGAAGCTGACGGGCACAGCCCAGTCGGAAATTATGGTTGTGATTATAGTAGAACAACTATGATTATGGTCGAGACTTTGGTTGTTTATTATCGATATATCCTCCATATTCAACCATTTATGGGGTGCAGTATGGT
>LQNS02276883.1:6993818-7021140 GCA_001587735.2 Parhyale hawaiensis | reverse complement strand
AAAGTTATGGACGGATCTTCAAAAAAATTGAACAAGCTGTTATTAATATAAAAAGGCACAAATGATTAGATTTTGGAGTTTATGCAAATAAAATTATGGTTTCAGAGCCAATTTGAATTTATGCTACCGTTGGCTCACTTGGCGGAGGTATGCGCTCTCAGAGTGCTCTAGTTATATCTGATTTCTTCAGTTCGACGAAATGTATCATGATATTCGCCGATGCTGAAGGCAAAGTTCCCTCGAATTTTCTGTTTGATCACGAAATTTGTGGAGCGTTTTGAGCCACCACAAAGCCTTCCTTTCTTACGATTCCAACTACGTCATGACAGGTTGCATGGCCATAACAGCGCCGCTATGTCAGCTGCTTGATGCAGCAACTGCCACCAGAGAGCCTAACTCGCCTGCAGGGGCAGTTTATTTTTTGCGGTTGTCGTTTACGGACGCTATTTTCTCACGCTGCAGCCTGATAACTTATTGCTAGTTACGGGTAAAGTCAACTTCACCGCACCCTCAACAGGAAACTCACAAGCACTGATTTGTACAGCGGATATAGGACCACTGGCCTCAGAGGAGTAAGTGCGGCTGCAGCCGACCACAGGTCATCAAGAACTATGACGCCAGTTTGACTGAGGGTTTAAATTACCCACGCCCCCCTCACCTCTCTCATCTCTGAGGAAGGCAAGTACCCCCACGGCGCTCTGCACGCCCACCATTGCCGAATCAGATCACCTAGACCAGCAAAGAGCTCGCTTGCCTGGGTTGGCCTCGAACTTGCAATAAAAGGAGTGTGTGCTCTGAACGTTAGCGCGTTGCTACTCTATGTAGGTAACATAACCGTAGATATTTAACGCAGGCTATGCTCTGTCACGACAAGGGTGATGCCTTCCACTGTATACTGAAAGAAGAGTGCACCTTTGTAGCGAGGTAGTACAGCTGGAATAAGTTAGGGACAAAGAAGAGTCCCATTACCACAGAGGCCCCAAGCCAACTGTATTTACTCTACAGTGAGAAAGTTGCGGTCTCAGAACCAGTACGGTTCGCCGTACACTAGCTGCAGAGAAATGCTTGCCTTTTGTGTTCGTAAACATGCAACTTTCGTGTAAGCGCCAAGGCAGATGTGACTTGGTGGCAAAGGATTTATCCCCCGATAGGAAAGCAACAGAGTAAAAAAAAAGCAAACCAACACAGCTTGGTATAAATAGAGAGAAATTCAATTTTTGTTAACGGGAGAGCTGATGGCCTGAAACCTATCTGAACTGCTCAAACTTTCAAGTACTTAGACTGGGTAATGCACTAGATAACGTGGCCGTCTGTTGCTGATAACTACAACGAAAGTTCTTGCACATCACATAACCTAACGAGTCGCTTTGCCTATGTCGCAATGCTTGCCAAGTTATTACACGATATTCAACAGTGGCCTTTGGAAGTGATGGTGCTTGGCAGTCCAGTATCGGGTTTTCGATTTTCAGTTAAATCCCGTAATTTTAATTCTCTATATCGCTCACACGATGCAGCGGTCGAAATTAGTCAGGAATTCACAGACAACATCAAGTTTGGCTTTTAATTCTCTTCAAAGAAATCTAAATTATACTATGTATAAAGCAGATTTAGGAGTTCATATTACCAACACTTCCCTTAATTCAAAAAAAAGTTCTCAACTAACCACAGATTCTCTGTTCAATACCCTGTCATTCCTTTTAGAAAGTCGCATTATTCAATTTCTAGAGAACTAAATCTAAAATCTTCGTCTGGAGTAGCCACAAAGCTCCCATAATAAAATATTATATCCCTCCCGTGCAAAACAATTCCCCGCCGCTCATTGTCTCCGCTTCTCGGCCGAAACTTCTCTAAAATTTTCTCAAAAAACACCAGCCGGCCAAATCTATCACACAATAATTCAACTCATCCCGGATGCAAACTTTCTCCAACTCCCCACGGAATAATGGACTCGAGAGAAAAAACACACTAAAGAAAACTGCTCATGCAGCAATTTTTTGTCCCACGACCGTGGGAGAAGTTACGCAGTTTCCCACTGCTGCGAACATCGAGGGACTTTTGCGGAGAACTTATCTTGATTTCTTTCTGTGTTGAGGTTATGTTTGTAATGCAATGGAGCAAGTTTTTTTTTTTTTTTTTTCAATGACAGCAGGTATTGTTAGACTAACTTTGACACGTCATTCAATTCTATACGCAACAGTAAAACACGTCGTATGTTTTAATGTAAATCTACTCTTCTAACAGCTTCTCGAGGCAAGATCTGGCTGCACAAAAATTATGCACAGGCAAGAACATAATTACCTCCGCCGAGGAGGTTATGTTTTTTTCGTGTTTCACTGTTTGTTTGTTTATCTGTCTATCACCAAGATTACTCAAAAAGTTAGGAACTGATCTTTATGAAATTTATAGGGATTATTAGGCATGTTATCAGTAACAGATAATTAACTATTGGTGAAAATCTGTCTTTTTGTTTGTTTGTCTGACTATTATTTTTTAGAACCATAACTCAAAAAGTTGTAAACGGATTTTCATGAAATGTTCATAAGTTGTTAGGTGCGGCATGAAGAGTAAATGGCCAAATTTTTGTGATGATCTGTTCGTTCGTTTGTTTGTCGCTGTGTTCGATTTTATGCTTGTTAGCGCAATATTCGAAAAGTTGTGATGGATCATTATAAACTTTACAGGACTTATTAGTAATGCTAAAACATATAAATGAGTCTATTTTGGTGATGACCGGTTGATCCGTTTGTGTCTTTGACTTATGTTCGTCGTAATGTTTGTTAGCAGCATATTTGAAAAAATTATGAACGGATCTTCAAGAAAATCAAAAGACACTGTTAATACATACTATCGGAAGTCACAAAGGATTAGACATTGGTGATGATACAAAGCAAATCATTGTTTCAGAGTCAATTTAAATTTTTCGTTACCGTTGTTGTTTTTGAGTTACTTCCAAGAGGGCGGAGTTTGAACACCACCCTACCTGACCGCATGAAGGAAATAGTGATGGCGTTTGATCCTGCAGGCAAGTATTGTAAGCCCTGGTACACGTTGCCACCTAAGTGGGGCGGGCAGAACCACAATCGGACCATAGTCCAGAAGGGACCAAAAAGGGGAGGTTTGAGTGAAATGCAATGGTCCACACCGTACCCACACGACAGGACGCACCTCTGGACACGCCCGCACCACTTGTCCCACGCTAACAAGCAACCCACCAAGCAGGGCACAAGCCACACTCTGACCCAACGTTACCGGGAGCGCAGAACAGCAAGGCAAGCAGAGCTCAAATGCCGGAGACAGAGAGAAAAAAAAAAAAAAACAAGTGCGGACGCGCCCCACCGCGCGGACCAGGTACCACACTGCATCACTTCTTGCTGCACTTGGGGGAATTGCGGTCAATGCAGCAAGTTAGGTACTGTTGGTGGTCAAATTCGCAAAGAAAGTGGCCATTAAGCAACAAGTAACGTTTGCTCTAGCTCTTGACAGGTGAGGCTTGTATATAAATTAGAAGCCCATCGAGTTGCAAGGGCATGTTTCGTTACCGTTGCCTTGCTTGGCGGAGGTATGCGCTCTCAGTGTGCTCTCCAGCTGAATCTGCTATTGGACGCGCATCTTCTGTAGTGGATGTATTACTTCTGCCTGCATGATTTTTTTTAAATTAAAATGCTTAAAATGTTGAGTGCAACTAATTTCGCTCTCAGTGTAATAATAACCAAGGACTAACAAGCTAATACGCATTGGTGATTGAAACTAATACTTGTCGAAGAATCTCTATTTTTATTGTGTCACTCATTAAAAAATCCGGACGAAAAGTAGCTCGAAATGTAAGTAAGAAATTAAAACTCTTTCAACCATGAATTATTATTTTGTTACAAGTTCATACGGTTCAAATTACCGATCTTCTTCTAGTTTTTGTCTAATGTTTGCCAGGGGAAAGATGTCAAAAGTCATATTTATATAGCTACTGCTCCACTGTTGCGGCACCAACGTGTTCTTGCTTAGATTTCCCTAACTGACGAATCAGACTAGTTAGTTATTTTGGCGAATAATGCAAAGGATTCCCTGTGGTAGAAGAAATGAGCTTGATTTTTCAGAAGAATACTATTAGATGTCGTAAGGTAAGAAGGAAATAATACGTTTGATCTAACTCCAGACCGTTGAAAATCTGCCCTCTTCGAGGGAACACTTCTGTATAATACAAGCATTGAATTATTCATGTGGTATTGACGGTAGTGATGGGTCGGGTGTCATTTTCTGGACATCCGCGGAAGCGGATCTGTTAGCAGACTTTACAGTTCTGACATCCGCGGATGCGATTGCGAATGTTACTATCTCAACATCCGCTGATGGTGATGTTCAAACACTGTGCGGATGTCCGCGGTTACAGATATTCGCCCCATCACAAACACACACTCACACACACAGACCCTCTCACGACATCAGTTTCTACAATACAATTAAGAACAGAAAAAACTTAGATGGTGCTTTGTTGACACATTTCAATTGCACACATTTCAATCCAAATGAGAATCTGTAGGTTTCAGCACTATGGATGAGCTTAGTGTACAGTGATAAACCTGCGCTTCCGCCCCTTCTTTGCTGCGGATCTTTTAGCGGATTTTACGATTCTGACATCCGTGGATGCGGACGCGATTGCAGATGTTAACATCTGAAAATCCGCAGATGCGGATGCTCAAAAAATGCGGATGTCAGCAGATGCATACGCGGATATTCGCCCCATCACTAACTGACAATCGGGCTATGGGGTCTGATAATTCATGAGCAGCTGATATCTGAGAAAATAAAAATACTCACTGCATACGCGGATATTCGCCCCATCACTAACTGACAATCGGGCTATGGGAACTGATAATTCATGAGCAGCTGATATCTGAGAAAATAAAAATAATCACTGCATACGTTAAATTCCATCTAATGTTAAGATTTTTCGTTGTTAAATTTATTTTGTTTTATGGTACTCATAAAAAGGTTGTTGCATAAATGAAAGCCCACTGCCATGAAATAAGTCCTATGGCTGACTAATACAACTATGATTAAGTATCTTCTAATTTACATGGCGAGCTCAAAAAGAGAATAAACTATTCATGGCACTGGGAGAAATATATTATTGCATTCAAGTATTGGCCGTCGACAGATGACATAAAAATAACTTGCATTCTCTTGCGTACCATATGTAACATTTCAATGATTCTCTTGCAATGTTTCTATAAGTACTAAATGAATTTTATTAATATGACTAACTATAATCAACTTGAAGTCATTTTAGTGCCCCAAAATACAAGGACTGTCGCCTACCGGTCACCAGTATTTATGAATTTCTGGTTCCTTCCGATATCACTTTTTTTGCATCACCACTTTTCATTTGAGGTTCCTGTGGTAATTTGACAACATAATGTTCAAGTTTCATCTATCATCCGTAAGCCATACTGTACTTTGTATTGCTATTGCATTGTATTGTATTGCTATGGCTAACAAATATAGCGTAGTTTATGGTTGGTACTATTGGCGAGATATTATATCTAAGACTAAGTGCAGAAGTTCTCGGTTTCGACTCATATTGCTACGGTAGTGTTAACTGAGTTCAACCGCCTAAGCATATTAATCCTTCAGAGAGTCCAGCTTGAAGCATCTCGATAAATCTTCAAAAATTCCAATCGATCCTCGGTTCTACAATAACAGTTCCTACGGCACGCTCGCTCTACATAATAGTCACTTCACCGATGCCTTCTGATCTCCAGCCTAAAATGCCCGCAATTGAGCATTTAATATTTCTTATTGCTTTATTCTCAACTAATTCTCATTTTCATTATGAAATACCAAACCAAGTGTTGACATGAGTTTATTTATCATTTATAAGGCCCCTAAATATGCATAGTGAAGTGTCAGATGTTGCTGCTCAGAGCCTGTTGACATAAGGTGTCAGCGAAAAGAAGTAATTACGTACTAACATCACAAAAACAGCTCCACGATGCCTGGATTTTTTCTGTGGTGCCGAAATCCAGCTTTGCAGTTGGGACTTGCAAAAATAACATCCATTAAGTCCAAATAGTATTGTTTATCTCCAGATCTTATACCCATATTGAGCTACACTTTTATGCTTCAGAGAATCTCACAGCCTTAACTTCTGAAATTCTCAGAGTTTCTTAAACTACGAGTTTTTTTTACTTCTACAAAACTATACTTCTGTAAGCCTAACAGAGCTTACCAGCCTTAGCTTCCATGAATTCAAAGTGCATTGTGTACCTCTGCAGCTTTTACCCTACAGAACTATGCTGGTGCCCGCCTAAGGCAGAATCCCAAACTTAGGTTCAATAAATGTATAGAATTTCCCCGTATTATCTAGGTACCTCTACAGCTTTCGCTCCCCTAAAACTTTACTGGTGCACGCTTAAGGGAACATCCTAACCTTAGGTTCCATGACTTTCCAGGGTTTTATCTACCTCTACAGTTCTTCCTCCATAGAACTACACTGTTGCTCTCGGGAGGGTCACCTTCCCGATCTCTCCCAACCTTAACTTCCCTGAATTTTCCAGGCAAGAAACACTAATCTGAAGCTTCGCGTTTTGTGCAGGGCACCGATAACATATGTTCTCATTTCCGAAGTTCCTTTTTTCCGTTGCCATGGAGAATGAAATTTCAATTGGACTCGCCGGAGAGAAGCGACTCAGCAAGGGTCTAACAGAAAGAAATATTGGCAGGTTTCAGTGTCCGAGGCATGGAGAGCCTCGCCAAAAACTGCTTCGTGTTCGACACTATGTCGTTACTGGAACTCCGGGGCTCTACGCAAGAAAGATATGGCCTGTTGTACTGGAGAAAAAAGTGGGGAAGATAGGGGCCAGAGGCCGGTGTGATAGAAAAAATTTGAGAGGTGTTGTTGCCGGAAACAGTAGAATGGGATGAGGTAAATATTAGATAAATATATGTCCATGGGCGGGAAAATACTTATTGCATAAACTTTAGGTATCAGTTACAAGCAGCGAGAAAAAGATAAATTGAAAAAGTGTGATTCATAGTGAGGATGTAAAAACTAGTTTTTGCCTAAATATTGATGATTCTGGTGATATGAGACCTAATATTACTAAACTACAGATAACTGTCATGACCTGCTATACACTAAAAAATAAGGGAAGACAGAATAGTTTCTCAGCGATCGGAAAAATTATAATTATTGCTGCTAGAACATCTAGTACTACAATGAGATAAACTAGAAATTATAGGAACGAGAACAATTCGATCGAGTGTTTTCATCAGTTACTGCGACGAGAAAACAATGACTATACTGGTTTACGCAGCAGATAACAATATCGGGAGAAAACTGGTTTTCTGCAAGATAGGGATACTGTGATGCAATGAAATTAATGAAGCGTTAATAAAGTTTACCGTCAGTGTTGTGTGATATTGACTACAGTGATCGAAATGAATACTTCGGATGACAGTGATACTACAAAATGTGTGTATATTTTAGTAAACACTGGTTTCAGCGACAATATATGAAGCTGTAGGTCAGGACTTAGGTACGGTAGTCATTGACATGGGAGAACTTTACTGTGGTTAAATATAGGTTACACTGATGAAGTACATCTTAGCTAACCTCCAAGGACCAAGGAAACAAGCAGCCAATGCTACAAGGCTTGATAACTGATATTTTCTGTGTCATGTTTGTAATATAGGTGGAAAGAGTGCTAAAATCATTGATAGTGCTTGTGGCGGAGAACGAGTTATTATTTTGTATTAAAAATAGCGTTTTCGCATTTATAATTCCATTCTAAATTATATTAAGTAGCTAGTTTTAACTCGGAAAAAGTTGTGTCAAGATACTTCCGTATAAATATCGCTAATTGAGATAGTTTCAGCCCACAATGGCATGACTTCAGTTGCTCATTGTAGGTTAGCGCCTCTTTTACACGCTAGCCTTTCCTCCTTTACGTCCGAACGTCACATGCAGCGTCCGAATGCATTGTTGTGCCAGTTTGAACTGAAGAAAAGAACAGTAAAGAGTTTTATGAGTTTTAAGTCACTTCAGAATTGAATAAAATATCCGAAACTTTACTAGTGACACTAAGAAAATTTACTAGACTGCTAAGATTTGAAGATTTTTTAGTGCACACAAAATTGTGTCTATGCATAAGAGGGCAACCAAACATTCGAATATATTTAAGTATGAACATAAGTCAAAAGACCAGCTTGTAAACCCGGTTTAATAGCTGAAGGGGAGTTCCAGAGTCAGTGAGTGCGTCTCCAATTGGGAGGAAATTATTTCAGAGAAACTTTATTACCACCGTGTAGGAGATTCTACTTCTGTTGAGTTTGTCTGTCTGACTCTTTGTCTGTCACCCAGATAACTGAAAAAGTTACAGGCGGATTTTGCGAAATGTACCTGGATTGTTAGGCATGTCAGGAGGAAAAGGGGATTAACTTTCAGTGAAGATTCGATTAACTCTTTGTCTGCTACGTTTTTCTTTTTGCTATAACTCAAATGTTATGGACGGACTTTCATGAAATTTATATGAGTTGTTAGGTATATCATGAGACGAAACTGACTAAATTTTTTGTGATGATTTGTTGGTCCGTTTGTTAATCTCTATCATTGATGTTATGTTTGTCAGCAATATAACTCAAAAAAGCTATGAACAGATCTTTATGATATTAACATGAATTGCTAGAAGTCCCAAAAGACATTACTGAATAAACTTTGGTGACAATCTGTTTTTCGTTTTTGTCTTTGACCAATTTTATCAGAATGTTTGTCAGCAACAAGACTCAGAAAATTATAAAGGGATCTTCAAGAAATTTGCAGTAGTTTTCAGAAATGTTGAAAGACATAAATAAATACCTAATACACCAAATTATTGTGGCAATCGGTTGGTCCGTTTGAGGGTTTGACTGTTGTTTGCTAGATCTTTGCCAGAGAACAACTCACAAAGTTTCGGACGGATTTTCAAGAAAATTACAGAAGCTGTTCTTACGGTCAAAAGACTCAAATGACCGAATTTTTGTGCTGACAAAGAGGAAATCGTAGTTTATCAACCAGTTTGTGATTTGCGTCAACGTTGCTTTACTTGTCGGTGGTAAGTGCTCTCTCTGAGAGTGCTCCGGTTTCTTCATCCGTAAGAAATGAGTGGTTACCATGCCTTTTTATTATTTAAGGTTACGTATCACATTGGTAACTACTTAAAACTTTGTTATCGAAACCTAATTAAACGAGGGCAGGCCACACGCAAATGGGCAACGCTGCGGTAGTCGGGTCAGACGTAAAGTTATATATCCCAGTAACCGCTGAAGCCCCGTGTACACAATAAAACTTTTTCGTGCGGCACTGCTGTACTTCTTGGCATTTTACCCTCGCTCATGGGATTTCACATTCAACTGTAGAATTCGAGACCTGTAGTTTATTGGGTTTGATTTTGGCCAGTGAAGTATTTTTTCTAACCTTTAAACACTTGAGAGAATACGTATTTTTAAATTAACGGATTTGCACATAGCTTGGCATGGCGTTCCGCGCAACTAAAACATCATAGAGTGGCAAAATTTGTACACAGAATAGGAGGCGGGGTTGGAGGAAGGCGTATGTTCCGTACCGAAAGCCGCACAATGTAAACGGGACTTAAGTATTAGAAATATTTCGAAACTAGACACAAGTACTTCTCGAGATATACCTCAGAAGGAAACGAAAAAGAAAACAGCCTTAGTTGAGCTCTACGTGGGAGTACCTTCGTGCATGGGTTCCCGGTGTCTGTTGGCATACTCTTTCCTCTGTGATATCGTTCTGTTCAAGAAACGGAGGCTTAAACTTCCTAGCTATATCTATCTAACTTGGCTGAGACTTGCTTTTAGCATTATCATTTGAAGCTTCATTTGAATCTTAAGGACGTACTAATGATACCTAGCGTGCTACGTTCAGTACCAAAGTAAGTTACTTAATAGTGGCCCACATGGGCTGACACTATGTCTAAGTTTAATGTTTCGTTAGGTAGTCCAAAGAGGCTTCGCTTGACGTTCTTCGCTGCAATATTGGCCGAGGACCCTCACGCACTTCCAGTATTTCGATCCTTGTCTCAGTTCGGGATAAGCTCTTGAAGAGCTCCACATTCTCCAAACCAAGTAATACTTCCACAGGAAATTCTTCAGTAGGGCATCAGACAGACTCCAGACTGGTGTCATCTGATATTAAAAAGAAGTAGTATATATTCCAGAATGATAAAGAAGAGCGACACAAATATTGATATATCATCCCGTTGAAACATGGTTGTGGAATATAACTTACTGTCGGAGAACTAGTAATCTTTCTTAATCTAATATTACGTCAAAAACAGCTAAACCTAAAAATTAAACCTATTAAACCTATGTCTGTTTATCCTAACGATGAGCTGTTACTCTCCTCAGCTAGACTAGACGTGAATCAATGGTGATTTGAAGTTCTTATTTCGAGTGCTGTAGTTAAGCTGAAAATTTTAATACACTGCAATTTCCTATCATTCGAGTGAAATTTTTATTTTGCTGCTTTAATTTGCATATAATAGTACGAGAGGTTTGCTTTCTTATAGCTTAATGACCATCCTTCAATTTTATCTCTCTGTTTTCTTAAATTTCTCTATCGCAATGTATGGTTCAAGCGCATTTCGCACATTCCTTTCAAATTGATTTTATTCTCGAAAGTTGTGAAACTTTGTGGCATTGAATCTTATATACCTATGAAACAAGGGGTTGCTAAACACCATGCTCAATTAGTAAAAGACAATAAAAAAAACGGTCCCCACACTAGATCTAAAACTACAAAGCAACCAGATTTGTATTGTTGAATATAAGATATCTTAACCACATAGCAGTAAGAGCAATATTTAGGTGAGCAGTATAAGCACACAGATATTCCTCCAACATTCAATGAAGAAACCTATTCGGTGTCTAATTCGCTTCGAAATAGCAGGTTCAGATCGATGAGGTTGTTGTTGTTTCTTTGTATTTATTAATACAGTAGCATAAACTTTTACACTAAAAAAAGACTGAAGTGCGTTTTTTCAATTTTTTTCTGTAGTTATTTAAAAGGTAGTGCTGGTATGAAGAGGAAAAAACGTTCAATAATGACAAGCAAACTTCTGTATTGATATAAAAGGTAGCCGAAAGATAATTTATTTCTTTCGGAAAAATCACTAAGGAATCCACATGGTTTCGTACGTAGGCCATCAACTGTCAAAAGGTTTAATTTGTTTTGAATAATTCAAAGAGCTTTATCAAATGGTGCTGTTATTTATGATTACTTTTTCCTATCTTGTACAGATGAGTGTAAATAGTCAAATAGGAGATAGAACCAGGGACTTTAACTGTAGCGCCGACGCTCTGTTACTAAGTCTACGCAGAATAAAAGCTCGCGAGCACGTGGTGCTTGCTATGCCTGCCGCTACGTCCCAAAGATAATGAAGAATTACTGGTACGCTTATAGTAGCACGCTCTCCGTCTACGCTAATAGTAAGCAAGCTCTACCTTAATAGAATGCATAACCGGCCCAGAATCTCAAATCATGAAACATCTTCTGAGGCCGCCGAAGACTGTGATAGGGTCAGCCGTGAAATCATGCGATGTTTGGTCTCCTGTTCAGTGGAAATAATTTAATTGCAGATATTCTTATTGGACTACACTGAATTTTTCGCAGTTTCAGTATTTAGTATCGCACTACAAATTTTACATTCGAACTACATTTCTAAATTTAGTAATTCATACAAGTAGCCCAGTGCGGCACGACCGTGTCTCTTTAAATATCTAAGGGCAGATCGGAGCAGCATAGTCCCCAGAAGCCCGACTCAGCTGTCGCGGTGTTCAAATTTGAGCTTACATTCGTTGCTCCATCGAGGCTTTCTGGTCTACAATGATTGTAATCCAGAGAGGAAGCTGATGTAGCTTCCCTTGTGTTGTACTCAGCCAGTTACTACCATAAACTAAATGTGCGCTCTTCACCGAACTTGCTTCTTCGAAATTCATAGCGCTAGTGCGAAACACCAGGGTGTTGACGCCTGTGAATGGTAAGTATTTTTCAATGAGCTGGCTACTATTACATTGAAATCGATAAGTTCATTGTTTTTCTTTTAATTGTGACGCTGCAAAGTGTTCGTAAAAACATTCGAATTCAGTGAATTTGTGATTCGATACCGCAAAAGGTAAGTTCAAATAAGTACGAGGAGTTACATTGGGACGAGCTCGAAAGGCTACTGTCAAATTTTGCAAAATAGGAAGGCCTTTTTGAGGCAGGAAAAAGAGTAAGCTGTGCAGACTGAGAACAAACACGGGCAAACGGTCGCTTTGTTGCTGCTGAACAATGAATGAAAACAAAGGTGCGTGCTGGTGTCACAGAGAGACTCGTGCATAGCAAAGTTTAGGCATAAATTTACAAAAACTTCCAGTTTATTTTAGTAGAGCAATGGAAGGGTGCGAATACCCTAGAGCATCGAAACGGGGAATTTGAGTCCAGCGATAAAAAAAAGATTGTGTTTGAATATTCTGATTAAAGTATTGTCGTAAATACTGCAGACAGCAAAGATATCCAGGAGTATTATTAGGTGTTTCTAATGGGCAAGATTTGCCAACAACATTCATAACAGTTGATAAATGTTTTGGTAAACAAAATATAACAATGTTTGAAAAAAAACTTATACTATTGTCCTGGAATAGAAGTGAGGTGGATCAGTATTTTGCATTTCATTTCTATAAGCGGAAAAAGTAGTTCTTTACTCGATCAAAAATTTTCTTATGAGAAGATACAGAACAACAGCATGCAATTGTGCTTTATGATGTTGTTTTTGTGAAAAATTATGGTTAATAAATACGATTGAAAGATGGCAAACAAAGAATTTTTTAAGGTGTGTAGCAGTATGATGAGAATCCTTATAGCAAGAAACGGTCGTGTCTCCCAATGTCATGACAAGATAGGCAAAGAATAAATGAAATGGAAACATCTAGAGCGATAGCTATAGTAGCTTACTTGTACTGAAGCCACACCTCGAGTGATGCAATTTTTTCTAGTTATAGCTTTATTTCTCAAATTAGGATAAAGCGATAAATTCCCTAGAATGATTACACTGTATTAAACTTAAAAGCTGCTAGTTATATCATTATGTTTATAGAAGAAATTCAGTGACGAAATAGTAATCGAAATTTAGCTATGTAGGCTACTTATTTTTCCAAAAACGTATGGGCAACGCTAGTGGAAAATGCCGCGTAATCTATCAGGCCCTTCTGCTATTTTATGACATCTTACAGAATAATTTAGTATTGGAACTAAAAAATATGAAAAACAAGGCTGGTTAAACTGTAGACAGGAGATTAATAAACACGATATCTCTCATAACCTTGTTATCACCCGTGAACGAAAAGGGAGAAGGGTGATAAAATTTTCGTTGAAGATTCAAATTTATATATATTTGTTTGTCTGTTCACCCAAAAAGAGGGAGAAAGAGTTGAGCAATGCTCATTATTTTGATTTTGTAGGGATTCAGGTGGGTTAACCTAGATGTGAAAAATGCCAAATACTCGAGAATTAGCGGACCATCAAAACTGACGGGGTTGAAATTTACCCCCCCCCCCGGCCGGTGATGGTCGTACACCCTTGGGCGTTCTAGTTTCTAATATTAATGTTACATTTGCTCAACCCTCCTGTTATCTCACTTTTCCTAGGGTAAATTTCTTCTGTATACTTGACTAAATCTTGAGATTCAGTTCAAATCCCTTTTTGATGAATTCCATTGAAAAAAAAAATCCAGTTTGATTCTCGAAATTAAATAGAATTTTGTGTTACATAACTTAGCACAAAAACAAAATAACAGCAACAAATATAGCGGTAAAATATAGCATAAACTTCATTTTTAGCAAGTCACGTTGTGTTGAGTGTCACGCACCGAAGAATTACTCTTAAGCCATTATCTCTTCAAGAATAAGGTTATTCATCCTACTAAGACCAAGTACTGTTAAAACAAAATGGCAAAATAGTCCTCTTCTTAATAGAAATTGATACATTATTCGGGCGGCAGTGGGCCAGCAGGAACGTTAATTTAAATAAATTATTACCTTCAAAAGAGCCGCCAACATTTTTGGGAGTGTAAAGGAACAGAAACACGAGGTTAATTAAGTGAATTCTATTGGCAACAAAGAACCAGCGTAATGGCTTCACTCTGCTCAGAGACAATGGCTTTATCGCTTAAACTCTGCGGAATAAAAGACGAGTATTTAATTTACATTTTGTACAGCAGCTCTATTCTTGGTCTGAACTTAACTCCATACTCCGAGTGGCCTCATCACATGACGTTGCAGATAATTTTATTCCTACAAGTCCCCTACATCTGTCACATGGGTCTAGTAACGAAGAAAAATTTAACAAGCAGGACGTCGTGGTGGTGCTATAATTTCATTTAAATAATTTCCATTGAATGTTTAAGTATTCATGTAAGTTAGCCTGAAAAAGTTCCACGGTAGAAAATAGCTACGAACTCGACGAATGGATCAACGAGATAACAACTTAGTAAACTAGTGTTGCACGGCTCACTCAAAACACAAATATAAAAATTCTGTCTTACCGACAGAGAAAATCGCAGGCTAGCTCTATATATGCTGGTCATCTCTTTATTGTTCACTGCACGAGGAAAGGCTGCAAGAAATTCATACATGTAGCTGCAAGGTACAGAAAAAACAGCAATTTAGGTGTGCATTTAATTATATATTCTTTTTATTTGTGAATAACTGGCGAATAAGTTAATAAAAATCTGCTCTACGGAACAACTAGAATTAGTTTCAGATCTGCACTATTGTAGGGAATACTGAGGGTAACTTGTTTTGGTCGCTCGGCCGAAGGAATTCTTCCGACATAAAGCTTATTAGCTTGACTTCTGAATGTACATTGTCTGGATTACCAGGAAATTCTTGAACTTGTTGGAGATATTGCAATCCGGAAGCATCAGACTCCAAGTCACTGAACTAACTGCAATGCAATAACAAAGTATGACTTTCATTTTATACTTGAAATCATGGGAAGATTTTCAGTGGACACACTCTGTGCAAGGGTGATTTTATTTTCGCCGAAAGCCTGCGGCTGACTTTGTGAACCTTATTGTTTTGATTTACCTGCTTTAAAAATTGCCAGAAAATAAAATTTATGTATTGTTTACTATATAATTGTCTCCGGTAGATTAGATTAGATTAGATAGGCGGCAGTAGACGAACCAATAGGCCCATTCCCTAAGAGATACTGGAACTTACGCCCCGGCCCTCTATGAGCTTTTGCCACTATATTAGAAAGATATTGAAGACTGGAGAGAAGAGAAAAAAGGGGGAAGAATCCCTGCCAAAGAGACGATCATGAAAGTCCCTTTCTTCACCTGTCTGTTTGTCAGTCTGTCACAAAGATGAGTCAAAAAATGAGGGATCGATCTTCAAGAAATTTACAAGGAATGTTGAGTATGTTATAAGGAACAAATGTGATTACTTTAGGTGCAGATCCGTCCAATGGTTTGTTTGTGAGCTTCTTTTTCTTGGAAGCGTAAATCAATTATGTATGAACGAAACTTCCTGAAATTTGAAGGAATTATTAGGAATATAACGAACAGCAATTGACCAAATTGATGTGATCTGTCAGCCCGTTTGTTTTTTTGTCTATACGTTTGTTTGTATGTTTATCAAAACATAACTGAACAAGTTACAGATGGAGATTCAGGAAGTCTGCAGGAATTTTTGGCAATACTAAAAGGCACTAATAACCAAATTTTGGTGATGATCGATTCATTCCTCTGTGTTTGACAATATGTTTGTTTTAATGTTTGTCAAAACATAGCTTAAAAATTACAATAACTGGTATTAATGGAAAGAGGCGAAATTTACCAATTTCTGGTGATGGATAAAAGGAAATCTTAGTTTCAGGACCAATTTAAATTTCTCGTTAACCCTGTCTCTTAGCGGAGGTATGTGCTCTCAGAGCGCTCCAGTTAGATTAGATTAGATAGGCGCAGTAGACGAACCAAAAGGCCCATTCCCAAAATGACACCGGGATTTACACCCCGATCCTCTATGAGCTATTGCCATTATGTTAGTAGAATGTAGAGGAATGGAGAAGCGAGAAGCGAAAAAATGGAAGACGAAAGAGAAAAAAGAAATGAGAAAAAATAGACAAAAAAGGGGAGAAGAGTCGACGCCAAAGCGATGGTCATTAATGTCCGCAAGCATGATTGATGGCCGCTGATATGCGGAGCTTAAATATAGAGATGGAGGATAAGTGAGAAGAAGTCAGCTTAAAATGGCCTGGGAAGCTAGTGTACTGTTAGGGAATGAGCCACTAAATATCTTCAGTTTTTGTGGCAGAGGACCAGCTTTATGTCAATTTGAAAACGGTGTTTCAGTTCAATATGCCTCCAACGTCTCGAATAACAAGTAGAGGTGTCATGGATTTCAAATAAATCTCAGCTTTTGAACGTAGAAGTAAAGTTGCGTCGACCATAAATCCGAACTAAGAAACTCACATGCACTGGTTCGTACTGCTGATAAATAGACAAGGACCCTGAAGAATGCACGGCTGCAGTCGATCTCAGATTTCCCGAGCTAAAGCGTCAGAATCAAAGGACAACTGCGTTCCTTATCGTTGCAATGCTGGTTATGTCAGTGCAGTTGTAGTAGACTAAGAATGTCAGAAAAGTTGGTGCTACAATTTCGAACGTCCGAAAACTTCACCACCTTGGCCAGCAAACAAGTTTCAGAACTCCAAGACAATGAGAGCGGCACTGTAACCCATTTACCATTGGGAGCGAAAGCCCATTTGCGCTACGATATTTCAGTAGTTCCATTTGAATGCACGGAAACTTTTTCATTTTAAACTATGGTCGCCAGCAATCTGAGCTACCAGACGTGCGAACCACTTTACACTAGAACCAACACTGTTAGGGAATGAGCCACTAAATATCTTCAGTTTTTGTGGCAGAGGACCAGCTTTATGTGAATTTGAAAACGGTGTTTCAGTTCAATATGTCTCCAACGTCTCGAAGTGTTCATTCTATGAAGCAACATACATAATTTTGAATGTCCAATTAACGTTTAACCTTTGACCATGTACAGGCACAAGCGCAGTGAACAGAATTGTAGAGAATTGTCTGCCTCTTCAATTCCTGCAAAAAATGAATTTAGAAATCGATATATTTTTTGTTTGTGTGTATATTTTTCCTATAAATATTATTGTAGCTCGCCGATAGCTTGTTTTTATAATGGAAATTGTGCCGCAACAATTTTCCGAGCCAATTATTTTCATACCACCGCTGTCTTTTCGTAGTATTTTAATTACTGTTCATTTACATGATAATTGTACCGCAATATCTTGATTGGTTAATTCTTCAGCCGCGGTATTTACTGACATTTTTAGCAGTATTTATATAAATCTGCCATTCACTTAGTCAAAAAACAGCTGTGCTCGGAGCATGTTTCATGTCATATTAAACTATATTAATTAAGTATAAAAAACCGCAGGCATGTAGGGTTGGTATTCGTTTTTAATTTTAGATGTTTCTAATCATATGAAAGCACAGTAAGATTCTGTTTCCAACGAACTCATCGTTAAATACATGGCTGATGCCAATGAATGTAGAGAGTGAGAAAATAACAGTGTGACAGATTACGTGTTCCTCAAATATAATTATGATCTGTTGATAAAACTTGAACATAATCGTAAATGGAAGCGCATACTTTCATTATGCAGCAAACTACAACGTGCTCTCCCCATCGCAAACTTACAACCCTTCGAAATGCACTCGTTTTTATAACTGAACGCTTCATCAATCTCATTGTGCAACTGAATATGCATGGGTATCATGAAAAGACAAAGAGAGGTATTGCCATGCAAGGAAGGTTGGAAATTACCTTATCTTTTCTGTCCAGGCAACTGCAACGCCTTTTCACTTTCGTTTTAAGTAAAAGAAAAAAAAGCAGGCTTCAGATGAAGCGATCAAACGGGAAGCTATTGGAAAAGTGCTGCAACCATCACAGCAACGACATTATAATCTTATGCAAATTTACGGTCTGTCTAATATGTCAACTTCACCTTCCAGGTATGTGGGAATTTGATGACTGGTAAGTCTAAACAATAGTAGTGGCAATTTATTTCTGTATTAATGACAAGACTCGATTTTTTTTTTATTTCTATGAAAATAAATCATTGTCTTCGTTTTGGGAGACTTACGGTAAATTTAAAACCATTTTTAAGAATTTCATATATTCTGTCTATACTCTTGATAACATCAACTGTACAGAGATACTAAAAACCATGCATTGCTTCCAAATCAAACGTCAATGAGCTTTGTTAAAAGTAAATGAAATTTGGGTACAAACACCGTAGATTTAGCTAGGCTAGTGCATGATTTTTATTTTTTATGGTGCCTATATCGCAAACCAAGAGTCAATTCAGACTTCTGTTGCTGGCGAGCAGGTCATTGCGCGAGGTGAAAATGCATCACTAAAAAAAAAAAAACTTTTTATCGTGGCATTTCCTACTTTGCTATAATCAGCTTATTTCAGTTGCAAACGGTATTTGTTTCATCTCCTCAAAGCCTGACCTTATATGACTAGATCGAGAAGAAATGTTTCCAAATTCAGCAGATGATTAAAAGATATACATATGTGTGTATCACGAAGTTGAAACATTTTTACTAACCCTAAATTTTTAAAGTCCTAGCATATCCATAGCTTTAAATGGTATTTTTTTTTAATAAGAGGCTCTATTAGTAGAGTCCTAATGTAAAATGTTACGTAAATAAATATAGTATTTCTCCCTTTCATAGAAGCTCTCATTGGTAAAATTTTCAAAGACCTAGCCTGATTGAGACGGCAGGTAGGCCTACGGCCGGTTTCGCCACGCTCAGTACGGAGAGCGGCACCGTAGCACCGCACAACTTCACCTCGCCACCGCTACAACGCTACTGATTTGCCTTCCGTCATCATGGCCGCTCTTGAGTCTTGATATTCGCCTGACGTATCTGCTGGAGAAAATTTCATTATTCTCATCGCTGTCTGTAACTCGTTCATCCCTGGGAGGTTCTTGCTCGAAAGATGGCAGTGATGTGTGATCGTGGGCTAGGATTTGCTCACAGTTTATCTTGAGGCATTATATAACATGAATGATTCTCCAAGCTGGGCCTATGGCAACGGACATTGACTTGCCGTATTTTAAATGTAATGCAAAATAACGATAATTTTCTTTTCTCTAGTATGAGTTATTTCTTATCATATCCCTGAAATGAACTGTCTTGTGCCTTCACAGATACTGAGAAAACATTTCGTTCCTTTTACTGATCTTTCAGAGCGAAACACTGCATGCATATGCCTGCTTTATCTCCCTTGGCAGAAGCTCTGACAAGTCATTTCCATCCTGCTCTATGTGCAGGTCAGTTTCACTGCAAAAAATAGGGTAATTATTCTCTTTCTTCTTCTTATTATTATTATTACTAGGGTAACCGTGCGTCAAAAACCACAGCGGAGAAATTGTGATGTTACTTTTTCATTCATCATATTTCCGAAATTAACTGCAACGGCCAACTCAGATTATCACTAGAGATGAGTGCTCTCAATTCCCATTCAACTGAGTAGCAAAGTCCTTCCTTCTCTTAGGTGATGAGAAAAAACTTCATTAGCAAGCACTTGAGAGTACTTGAAGTTGGAAAATTTTAAGCCTCGTATCCTATAAACGCAATAATGCAACTTCAGTCGATCGATATTTTCAGAATTAAGCGAAAATCTGTTTCGTCAAAGGATGAAAGTAAGTTACAAAAATAAATGTTTAGTGAACTACACCCCGAAAAATACCTTCCCGTCTGCTTTGTTGATCATCTATTCAATTTTAGTATTGTGAAGCGAGATCAGACGAAGCTTTAATGCAGGCAGAAAGTAAAAATTCAAATCCTTGAAATTGCTAGAAGCAGTTAATTGTATTTATTTTCTTTCCTCCCCAGTTTTTTACCATTACTTGAAAGTGTAGCTTGTACTTTGGGTGATGAAACCAAAACTAGAAGTTGCTTATAATTTTAAATTATTTTGTAGAATTTTATGTTAGTTCTCATCATTTTTGAGCCAGTTTGTGAAGATGGAAACCATTGTACCTTTCAAAATTATTTTCTCTCTCTACAACTATACGGAGTACCCGTACCACTCAGAATGACAAAGGGGCATTCGTGATGACACTTTTTGAATGATCATACTTTTGTTATAGCTATGCACTGAAGCAGCCACCTCGAATTATCATGGTTGATGAGGGTTCTCTGTTTCAATTCAACAGAACAGCACAAACCTTCCTCCTGCGAGCGGCATGCAAAACAAGAAACATATACTCAGGTATCACTGAATTTGAGCTACAACCACTTATCCTATACAAAAAATAATACCACTTTGGTCGATCGAATTTTTTCGTTCAAGCAAACGCTTGTGAAGGGAAGAAAGCAAGTTGAAAAAAATGGCGACCCTACTATTCCCTGAAAACTGGAAAATAGCTTCGGGTTGCTTCGTTGATCATTATACTCAACTTGTTAATTGTGAATTGGGAGAAATGACGGTTTGATGCAGGAATAGAATGAAAGGATCCATTCCTAACTTTTTGAGTTATCTTGAAGACAGACAAACACACTGACAAATATGCAGGCATACAGACAGATAGACACGACAAAAACATAACCTCCTGGCCGGAGGTAAATTTATAGGCAGAGAAAACAAACACAGAAATACGAATCCGCGCGATATTGTTCTGATGATTCAAGTTGAGTATTACTTTTCCAAATACCCTTAAGAAACCATTGTCTCTAACATTCATTGAATTCCCTCTGACACCATTAAATTTTGGAACATTACTACCAAGCAGACATTTGTTTATGCTTCTTCTAATGCAAAACTTAAAGTTGGGCATACGTAGCTGCTGAAACGTTAGAAGTGGTAACTGTTGTAACGCTTATGTACAGTTCTAATATTATCGGTAGATTTATATCTGTTGAAGCGTGCTTCACTTTATGAAGTGTTTCTTGAACTGAGTCTTAAATACCGATTAACAACGAAAAGTAACGAAATGGAACGAAAAACAAACATAATGGAGAGTAACAGAAATCAGGGGAAAAGAAGACAACAAAAAGCGCTGTAACAACTGTAAAGCAACGCAAAGCTTTATGGAAACGTTACCAACTCTCCCCGCAGGGCTGACCAAATGCTGCGGAAAGCACATAAGACTATTATGAACAAAACCTACTTTGTGCCTTCCTAACCCCTATCCTAGTTCTCAAACATACTTCTTGTTACCCTATCGTAACCTACGTAGCTTCTAACCCTACATACCTTGCAGTCACGGCGAAAATCATAGCAAAACTACCCACCGCCATTGTGATCTATCACGCGTGATCAATCAAATTTTGTGAATGTATCTACTTGCTTGTTTTAGGGTAATTATTTAATATATAGTATTGAGTCGACATAATTAAAATTCTTTAACGTTTCGGGATAAATGACCTCATCATCAGAAAGTCTAAAATACCTATAACCTATATAAATACAAAAATTTCTTTATTTATAAATATGGGAAGGGAGCATGGGTGTTGTTTGGGGGAGGTCTGAAATGCGAATGAGCAGAGCTACGTAGAGGGGCCGGATGTCAGCTCCTGTACAGTCAGCAGATGTAAGGCTAGGTATGGACGGTGTGCAGAGGTACAGTTGAGGTCATAATATTAGGACTAGGTTTTGTACTATGGATGTGGAGGGACTCTAATGTTGTGAGCTCGATTGGGCTGGAAGAGTCTATGATTGAGAAGTTGTTCCTGCTGATGGGATGGTTGTTTTGCTCGGCATGCAGGTGGGGGGCTGAATGTGAGGGTTTCGCAAGTGGTAAGCCGGTTCGACTGGATACACCTAAATGTTGGTCAATGCGGGCTTTAAAGTGTTGTCCAGTGCTACCGACATAAGAGGCGCTGCAGGATTGGCATTGGTAAAAATAAATAACACTAGACTGTAGTGGTGTGGGGGTTTGCCTTTAAATTTGAAGTAGGACCCTATGGTCAATGTGTTTTTGTAGGAGAATTTGAAGTTTATATGTGGGTATGCTTCAGAGAGGAACGCTTTCAAAGAGTTTACTGCACTGACGGAGGTTTCGTTGTAGTACGGAAGTGAGTGGAAGAAGTCCAATTTACGGACTGAGGGTTTGTTAATGCCGGGATCGAACAGTTTGTCCACGAATAATTTGCAGTAGTGGTCCAGGAGGTGGGAATGTTTCACTATCTTAGATCAAAATTAATAAATTTGTGAGCTTGACAACAGCTTAACCTGTTTACAAATAACCATTCGAAATATACCTTGCTTCGATCTGACATTCAATCGATATTAAAAGAGATATTCTAAACTGAGCAACAGTATATCACTGCAGTAAAGCAACAGTCGTGGCCACTTAGATTATTACATTTTAAGCAATATGGTATCTTTAAATACCATAATATTAGTTAGATATGTTGAAGTTGCACCCACAGCAGCGTAATCGGGAGAGTAGGGACAAACTTTACGGTGTTTCGACATTCATGAGCAGCAGACTTTAGGTTAGACAGACTTCATTAGGATAAAGTGATGGATGTTGTTGTGATGAAGTAGGTTCGGTTAGAAGAGTTACGTTAGGTCAAACTAAGTAAGTTAGGGCGTGTTCAACAGGGCAGCGAAATTATGTACTTGAGGCTTCACTTATCCGAGTGTCCATTCAAGCGTCTTGGCTCCCACTTGGTGATTCAAGTTTCAGGTATTGACTCTTAATCCGTTACCTGAGATACTTCCAAGAACTTAGTCTTACTCCTTGAAATGGAAATTTCAGTAGGCTCCGCATTACTGCTATTACTGCTTCTTGCACGGGCAATAAGAGTCAGAGTGACGAAGTTGAACCTCCCGTCTGTATTTCCCCGCAAGTCAAGTCAGCTGGGCTTGGCTTAAATCGACTTTGACGACCCAGCCGACAGCGCCCTAATAATAGCATAGCTATTTTTTTTTAAAAAAAGGAAAAGATTAAACAACAGTGGAATTCCTACGGGTCTCGCTAGTGAAATAAATTACAACTAGAACACCCTGAGGGCGTTTTACCTCCGCCAAGCGAGGCAACGGTAACAAAAATTCAAATTGGCTCTGAAACCATGATTTTCTTCGTATAAACTTCAAAATCTAATCATTCGTGCCTTTTGATAGTAATAACAGCTTGTGCAAGTTTCTTGAAGATCCTTTCATAACTTTTTGAGTTATACTGCTAACAAATGTAATGACAAACATGAGTCAAACATACAAACGAACAAACAGACCTGCACCAAAATTTGATGATTTATGTTTTACAAAAATACTAGCAATCCCTATAAATTTCATAAACACACAGTCATTAGTTTTATGCTAACAAGCATAAAATAAAAAAGAAAAAAAAACAGTGACGAACGAACAAACGGATCATTACCAAAATTTGGTCATTTACTCATTGCTATATACCTAACAACTTATGGTTATTTCATAAAAATCCCACCGTAACTTTTTGAGTTATCTTGGCGACAGACAAACACGACGAAAACATAACCTCCTTGACGGTGGTAATTATTTGTAGCAGAATGAGAGTGTCAAATCGGTGTTGTTTTGCTTAATAAAATTTTGTGTTGTGTAGTGTATCCTTCATTACTGAATCAGCGCTAATATTTGTATGATGCACTAGCGTACCTGGCCGTCAAATTGAAGATAAGGAATCTGCGTTGCGATTTGGCAACTACCAACTCTATTGATCAGATCGCTCTCGGTTTCAATAAGTCTGCCGAGCAATGCAGTTCTTTCTTATATTCAGTAGCATGCAGCAAAGCAGCCACTCTCAATTGCAGTACTTAGTCCAGTTTCATCCAAAACTGTTTCCCCGTAGACAGTAGAATATCTTACACTTGGTTTCTTTGAACTTCTACTCAATACGCACACCGCGTATAAAGTCTGCATGTTGGAAGAAAGTAGATGTCTGGATCCATATGGGTTAATGGAGATTCTTGAAACATCTTCATGGCCTGAATTTCAAAAGTGGCTAGGCAAAAAGTTCATTTCACTTCTAGACTCTCTTACTGTTGCCATCATCTGCAACCAGGTGTAATAATTATGGCTACAGATTTTCAGCAGCGTGTGATGACTTCGTCACGATGTTCAACCATGTCTATAGGTACAATTTTCGACCAACTATGCTCTTGTAAACGTGGCATAAGAGATATAAACGCAGAAATATATAGATTTTTTAACAAATATATATAGATACACACTGCACAGACATACACTATTGTTTATTATATTGCTTTTGTCAATTAATTCATCCACTGACACATTTATGTATGCACTAGTGGCCTGCACCTCATTAATTGACGCCAAGATTTCCTGGTCTCCGCAATTTCCGGTATTTTTGACCTTTCCTCATGGTTCTGCGTAGAATTTTTTTTACTTCCCGTCTTGTAATCTTTTATTGAATTTCGTATGAATAGATAAAAAAAACTGGTATTGGAAGAAGCAAAATTCAATTTCTGAGCTGCAGTTAAGAAGTACTTCAGACGTCATCAATGTTCAGATTAAAAAAAAGCGGTGCAACAACAATTGCAGCTGTGCCTTTATAGCAGCAGTTCGGACCGTTCGACCAACTAAGCCAGCAACAAGCAAACAAGAAAGCAGTGGTGGAAAGAACAAGCTGTATAATATCTTGCTGCGGGATTTCTTTGTTTACATTTTTCGCATCCTTCTCGAGTACCAGAGCTGCTAATCGAATTACTCCTAGTTAACTGCTGTTAGACAAAGCTTGCATCAGTTGGACTTCATGACTGGAGCGAAGCTTGCATCAGTTGGACTTCGTGCCTGGGGCGAAGCTTGCATCAGTTGGACTTCGTGCCTGAGGCGAAGCTTGCATCAGTTGGACTTCGTGCCTGAGGCGAAGCTTGCATCAGTTGGACTTCGTGCCTGAGGCGAAGCTTGCATCAGTTGGACTTCGTGCCTGGGGCGAAGCTTGCATCAGTTGGATTTCGTGCCTGAGGCGAAGCTTGCATCAGTTGGACTTCGTGTCTGGGGGCGAAGGTTGCATCAGTTGGACTTCGCAGCTGCAGGGCGAAGTTACTGCCGGCGGAGATAAAACTGGACTGGGCAGGAGACGGGAGGTGCAAAGGCGGCACTGGCCATACGCAATGGGTACGTTCGCGTACGCAAATTTTGCTCGTTTAAAAAATTACTCTTGTTTCCCTTTGTAAATTTCTTCGAGCGGAAAGAAAACACGCTCGAAGTTGCTGGGCTGAGTGTTGTAGAGCGGTTATAACTGGCATATATTCTGAACGACCCTTATTTTTCTCATCTGACTGACTGTTTAGGGTCGCATTTTATCACAAGTTAAGGAAAAAATTAGTGTTTTCAGCGTCAAATGAGATGAATGAAGCAAGTATCGTGAGTGCAACCGAAACAACATGCCATAGGCAAAAGTCATAAATTACGCAAGGTCCAGTACAATTTGATATCATCTGCTATGGTTCGACGGAGCTAAAGATTCTTCGCATATTAGAAAATCGAGTAACTTTGTTGCGCATCGCTTTAGTGGCTGCGTATTATCTAGAGTTCCTCTTTTTTCATGTTCACAGAATGTGAGCAGCCAAGCATAAAATTACTTTAGCTTATCCTTTTTTGTCTTTGCTTTAGTTAAAAATACTGGAAGCAACAGTGCTTAAAATCTATTATATAAAGTTCAAAGGCCTTCTTTTGGCCCAGTCAGTAATGACACGGACTAATGACTACAGAGGGACAGCTGCTAAGCGCAGCTCAACTCAACGTCGGGATTGATGTAACGTCATCATCAGCGTCGTGCCACAAACAATTTCACATAAGGAGAAGAATATTTTGACTTGAGCAGAACTAGAAAATATAAGAAACGAGCCGTAAATTTAATCAAGGATATGTGCTGCATATTCTTAAAATCTTAGAGAGTAGCATGGCTATCAGTATGATTTGGTTTTAAAATGTCTTCTGGGTTCAGAGTTTTGTAGCTAGTAAGCATGGACAAAATTTTGAACGGCTAGAACTATTTAGATGAAACTCATATTCTGTGTACCAAGACGTGACGAAAACAACGAAATCACAACTGTGACGTCATTATTCATCCGAAAATTTCTTACAAAAATACTGAAGACAGTCTGTCCATACATTACATTTCCCACAAACCAATCATTTTGCTATTTTGTAGCATAATCTGGGAGGTGGAATGGAAGCAAGGAGGTTTAGTAGAAGGAGGAAGCCAGGAGCCTTGTCTGTGACGCTCAAGTTTCCAGTATGGCTTTCAGGTGTGGCTCGTGCCAGTCGCCGTGTGCACCAATCACATATTAGTGCATCGGTTTGTTTTTTGCTCCCCCTCGAAACTCCATGCTTCCACGTCACTTCCACCAATGAGATTCATGAACGGGTCACAGCCACACCGGAATAGTTGACTCGCTAGCGAATCTAACTACGAGGCGGCTGGGCTCCCTCCTCCCTATTAAAGTTCCTTGAATGGAACTTACATAGAAGGAGGTAATATAAGATGTGTAAGCATAAGGTCTTTTTCCGCGGGTACGAGAAAGCGGGGAAACGGCTGAAATTAAGTGGCTGAAAGTGGCTGTAGGGAGCGCTCAAAGATGGCTTAGCCTCTAGAGAGCATTAAATTCGTCTTGGAAGTTTCAGAGAAATAATTGGAAGAGCACAGAACACTTTTTCAAACTCTGGTAAGGCTCAGCGTTATTATTTCCCTGTAACGTATCACGAATACCCTGTTTTTGGCTCTCTAATCTTAGATGCGAACGAGTTATTGGATGAAACTGTAAACAAAATCTTGATGGATATTTTGTCTCAGAGGCTAGAGCACCAGCTGTAGCAGTGCTGTTTAGCTCTGTGGTGTCATCAAAACCAGAACTGGGTAAAACTTCAGTTATTTGTTTGAACAGTATAAAGAGCGTGTGCGAACTCCTCTAATATTACTCCATGCTATTATATAAACATCAGCATTACAAGTAGGAATACTGAAACTGCATTAGAGTACCTACGTTCTTTGTCTCGACAGTCTAGACCCCAGACTACATCTGCCTGTCGCTAAGATAACTAATAAATGGATCATTGTATATGAAATTTATAGGGATTGTTACCTTACCTACCTTGAGTTACCTTGAGAGTTTTCGGAAGAAGTCCAGGTGACGTTGTTCACGTCACCCCACGTGTGTGGAGTCACTCTGCTGGGTGTCTTCTGTGGTGCCGCAGTTTGCGACCAAAGAGAGAGCTAGCAGCGAATTAT